>CM067316.1:60137801-60161558 GCA_034231615.1 Meghimatium bilineatum
GTAATTTATGATTATTTTGTATTTTTGCAGACTTCCAAGTACCGAGGCAAATCGAATGGATCACTGTTCCAGGTAAGCTGCGCAACAGTGGGCTAGCGCACACATTGTTATCCCTTGCCACACACAGTTTAGACTTCGCTCAAAAGATTTTCGTATAGAGTTGTGTGTAAAAATTTATATAATAAAAATATAGAACTGGTTTCAATATACCATGCTGACAAAGATTACATTTTTAGATAGAAATTGTGTCCAGATAAAGTGGTGTTCGGAAATACATCAGCTTTACGAAGTTAGATTTTCGCTCACAAGCGCGTTATTTTTAGAGGGAACATTGAATGGAGAATGTAGTTTGTGGGGAAGATTTTTTGTAATTTTGTACCGTCAAAAAATATCATAATTCCTGACATCTGGGAGTGGTAATTTCATCGGGGCAGACAGAAGGATAATTTCTGACTCCTCCGAGTGGTAATTTCATCGGGGCAGACAGAAGGATAATTTGACAAGCTAAGTTGTCTATAAATTACGTCAATCATTATGGAGGGAGGGAATCTGAAAACGTTTGACATTTTTTTGAGAGCGGTGTGGGGGATGGGGGGTGCGGTGGGGAGAGGAAGGCTGTTTGACAAAAGATGACGTCAACACTTTCAATGATTTTAAAATTTATTAAACTGTTTGGATGTGAATTTGTTTTATTAGTGTGTGAAACAAATCATGTACTTTTGATTTGATTGTTGTACTTTTATTGCACAATTTTCTTTTTTTTTCGTTGCTAAGGTGGACGAGGATGCTGGGAACAACATTCTGTTGATGTAATTACGCAGACGGATCCTTGAAGTCGTGTACAACTGTTGACATTGTAAGACTTGGGGGGGGGGGGCTAAAAATTGCAACAATGTTGTTTACGTAATTTATAATAAACTTCTCAGACTGTGACCCTCACATTACGTCTCCCTAGCACTGTGACCATCACATTACTTTTCAGACTGTGACCCTCACATTACTTCTCAGACTGTGATCCTCACATTACGTCTCCCTAACACTGTGACCATCACATTACTTTTCAGACTGTGACCCTCACATTACTTCTCAGACTGTGACCATCACATTACGTCTCCCTAACACTGATAACACCAAACTGAAACAATTCAAAGAATTTAAATGTCAAGACAGCATTTTTTGAGAAAATGGAACACTAGACAGAGAAATAGAAAAATGGTAGAAAGCAACTACCACCTTTCAATTTGACTTACCCACCTTTCAACTTTACTTTCCTCCCCAAAATTTAAGATGGAAATCAAAAGAAATTTATTATCTACATTTTGTATACTAACACTCTGCTACGAATATCAAAAATGGTCTCTAACAGTCGTATTGTAAAGGAAAACCGATATGAAGTGTATGAGAAATGCTGAAATGGTTACACAAACTAGATACAATAAGAAATGAAGAAATTAGGAAAAGAGTTGGCATAATGTTATGTATTGAGCATATCAAAAGACAGCAAGTAAAATGGTTCTGTTACCTTATGAGAATGAATCCAAACCAAAATACCAATAAGAACATACAACAAAATAATATCCAGATATAAAGCCAAAGGTATGTCAAGAAAATGGTGAACAGAAAACATCAATTTAACCTTGAAAAAACATGGATTAAACGAAACCAAGGCGACACAACTGGCCTTGGTACCACAAGTATTCTCTCAATCGACACTTAACTGCAAGTGTGGATACGGTCAACCATCATTCACGTGGATAAAGACAATGTGCAAAGGAAACATCAGCTTCAGAGTTCGTAATTGAAAACACAGGTATCTCACAAACGACAGTGCAAACAATGATACTTCAGTAAGGAAAAACTAACAGTAATTTCATAATTCGTCTAAAGTAACCACGTTATGTCCGCTTGAATAATGTATATTTTGTTAACATGTATCGAGATTTAGTGGACTAAATGAATACTGATGTCAAGACACAGACAAACTATGTCTGGAGAACGTACAAACATTAATCATCTTGTACGGCACTAATGTTTAGTTTCTTAACAGTATGGTTGTTGTTTTAGTTAAAACGTGAAATATATAACTTCATTGTTACTGTTTTTTTCCAGGTTATAAATGAATAGTATATTTAATTGCGTCTTCTACAGCTGGTAATCAAACTATAGTACAATAGATTGATTACTTGTAGATGTCACTATTTATGATGACGCTATTTGAGATTTCCCGTTTTATTTCTTGCTAATGCGACATCAGATTGTCCGGGTTATATCGTGTTAACGCGACACGAGATTGTCCGGGCTACATCCTGTTAACACGACATGATATTGTCCGGGATGATCTTTTTAACGCGACATGATATTGTCCGGGCTATATCTTGTTAACGCGACATGATATTGTAAGGACTATACCTTGCATACAAGACTTGTGCTTGACCGGGTTATGTCTTGCTAACGAGATATGATATTATCCGGACTATATCTTGTTAATGCGAATTGAGACTTTCCGGGGTATATTTTGCTAACGAGACATGATATTGTTCGGGTTATATCTTGCTAACAAGACATGAGTGTGTCCGAGTTATATTTTGCAAAAGCGACATGAGTTTGTCCGAGTTATATCTTTCTAATGGGACATGCGATTGGAAAAGTCTTCAAAAGAAGGTGTAAAGTGTGTATTTCTCATGAGCTCGCCCTTGTGTTGTCGTGGCCCGAAAGGGGAGCAAATAATAGCAACACTAGTTACCTTCCATGAATGTTGTACGAGGCGGCTAAGGAGGTTATGGGATGGAGTTGGCTGTCCCATCCCATATAGAGTCAGTGACCTAAAGCCATGCCGAAGTCGGATGTGTCAGACCGAAAGGCGCAAATAACGCAGCAATGCTGTAAACTATGACCAAACTCATTCCGTTCTCCGGACTACACCCTGCTGATCTGCAGGAGTTTGAGAACGAACGCAGAAGAAGAAGAAGACTCATGAGCTGATGCCTCTTATTCCCAATTGCGTTAGCAAAAAAAACGTCAGATGGTTTCATACAATTTTGGAGTTTTGTGAGAGCGATGCACATGTACGAGAAGTAGTGTAGACTTTTCTGTCGAGCTTGTACATTTGTCTAGACTGTCTGTCGACTTATCTATATGCAGGATCGATAATATACTCTGCATTATACTGGGAAAAACTTAAATCAAACGGATCATCGAAGCTTTATAATTTCTGGAAACACAAATTATGACACACACAACACAAATGATTTGTGTGTATCTGGGCAGGACACATTGTCCGCACGAAAGATTATCGTCTACCACAGAAGTTGTTATATGGAGATCTCCAGAGTGGCTCTCGCAATGCAGGTGAACAGAAGAAGCGTTTTAAAGACACTTTTAAGACATAACTGACTCACTTCAAAATAGACACATTTCTGGCAGAATCTACTGGCGTCGCAGAAGCATGGGTGGTGCAGCAGCTGCGGAGAACCTCAGACACAAGTATGCGCAACAAAAACGCAATACAAGAAAGACAAAGGTTAAATGGCCCACATAATCCTCACGCGCATGCTAAGAGTGTAGTAAATAATTGAAAGCACGCATATGCTTCATTATTTACAATCACCACACCGCAAACATCATCATCTTCATCATCTTCTTTCCAGCTGAGCTGAATAGTCATTGTCGACTTCGACGAACGAACAGCACATGTAGAGGACTAAAGATTCTGTCGAGGTTGGATATATGTAGAAGACTAGACATAATTTAGTCTCTACACTTAGCGATAAGGCATTCTGTCTAGATTGTATATTTGTGGAAATTCAGACGTCCGTCGAGGTTGTACATTTTGAATGCTAGACATTATGTCGAGATTGTACATGTAGAAGGTTAGACATTATGTCGAGATTGTACATGTAGAAGGTTAGACATTATGTCGAGGTTGTACATGTAGAAGGTTAGACATTATGTCGAGGTTGTAGATGTAGAAGTTTAGACATTTTGTCAAGCGTGTATATGTATAGAAGTTTAGACATTCAGTCGAGGCAAAAAAATCTATTATAAGACTATGATGTGAACTGTCTCCGCCGATTTTAGTAACCTCTGATATTATAAGAACATTGATGGATGAAATGAAAGGAAAAACCATCCATCTCCTGTTGACGATACCTCTTAAGACGGTCGATGGAGTTCACGGTGTCCCAACATACCAGCACTAAATTTAGGAGATTACACTATTTCCTCATTTTCTCCACCTCCCTCCTGGAATGTGAACAAAAATATCAATTTTTCTTTGTAGAAAATTTTCCCGACGCAGAATTGGTCAATGAAGCTAACATGTTCTATAAGAATATACAAAGATACAGAATCCATGCCAGCAATAATATCCAATCAAACATATAAATCATAGGATAACAAAACAATTCGTAGTATATCTTATCCAGGATATAGGGAGCAACTCATTATATTTTGAGTTCAGTCATTTTATAGGCAATAGAAATACTTCAGTAAGGTACCAGTGCTATATAAGGATCCATATGCACAGTTGACTCTAGGGGAGTTTGATATAGTACATTGAAGACATATTTGGTGTGTGGTAAAAGGGGGCCACTGCTGGTGTCACAAACTGGTTATAGTCGTGGCTGCAATTGGATATATAGGTAAAGGTAGGTCCCATGGCATCTGCCGTCGGGGTGGAGATACCTCTTCATGTACTAAGCCGCAGCAACTATTATGTGGGGTGGCGAAGCCAAGGTGAAGTTCAAGGTGAGAAGATAGATTGACCGGTTCTTGATGTGCTTCTTATTTAATGTGTTATTACTTGCGATTTTCTTCTATAAACTAGCATCGCCCAATAAGCATTTAGTAAAGATAATAAATCCTATAAATACGCTCATTATATAGTGTCACAAATAGAGTCAATTATTTCTAAAAAATTACTCCGATTTACAGTAAATACAAAGGCATTATTAATACTTCATGCATACCAATCTAACGTATTGTCAAACATCTTAGTTAATGCGATTGATTAAAAATAGTCGTTTTGCAAGTTTGTTTGTTTGTTTTGCGTTCGCTCCATTGTAACCATCACGGATATCCGTGCGATTTCCGTCGGGAGCGTGATTACGTTGTACCACCGTTATGCGCCTTGTATGCCTAGAACATCCGATTTCGGCATGCCTTGACAATTCGGGTGGGCTACCCTTAGCCTGTGACAGCCTCTATATCTGTCTCCAGGTACGCATAGTGGCGACTCTTCGCCCAGACGATTTTTGCTATCGTCTGACTCGCACGAGGTGTTCCACTGTCTATGAACTTGCCTCGTGTAATTGGACGTGCTGTGCCTGTGCCCATTGGGTACTGAACCGTTTCTCATCCGTGAGCCTGGTTCCTTAAGGGGAAGAACTCAACAGAGGAGTTGGGCCCTGGCTCTTTCACCCTCTTAGCCGAGGTGTCATTCACCGACATCGTGTACCCCTTGCCCAAGTTCGAGTCTCACACCACGCGTTTGAGAGCAAGGCGTTCTCGAGCTGATCGTCCTTGTCACAATAGCGCCTGAGCCCATCAGGTACTGAACCCTTTCTCTATTCAAGTGTATTTCCGGTGTAGGAAAACCTGACAGTAGAGTTGGGCCAGGGCTAAATCGTTGTC
The DNA here is from genome assembly GCA_034231615.1 of Meghimatium bilineatum. NCBI lineage: Eukaryota > Metazoa > Mollusca > Gastropoda > Stylommatophora > Philomycidae > Meghimatium > Meghimatium bilineatum. Next base: position 60,143,433 of record CM067316.1, read on the forward strand.
CTTTTGTGCCTGAGCCCATTGGGTACGGAAACCTTTCTCTCTGCAAGTGTACTTCCGGTATAGGAAACCTTGACAGTAGAGTTGGGCCAGGACTACCATCGTTGTCCCTTTCTTGCCTAAGCCCATCGGGTACAGAACCCTTTCTCTTCGCGAGCATATTTCCGGTTTAGGAAGGCTCGACATTAGAGTTGGATTAGGTCTTCTTGCTTTACCAAACGCCAATGAATGGGTCTGGGTCTCTGCCTGTAAGAAACACAGGTAACTAGAAGCTCATCTCGAGCTGACGGAGCTTGTAGTTCACCTTTCCTAGGGAAGTTTCACTTTCTATTTGCAGTTCGCGCTGCCCTCTAGCGCTGATTTGCCCTTTCATTGTTTCATTGTACTCTGTATGAAATCTATTTGTCTCTCGCCATGCATCTACCTTTACGTGCATTTTACATTGGCCGCCCCTCCAATGTTCAGACTGGACTGACTAGCTTCACTGTATGTCGACAGTGTCGCTATATGTGGTGATGCTGGTGGTGTCTGAGATATTGTCTGTCTCTTGTGCAGTCAAATCTCTTTCCATCTGCTACCTCCACATTCTAGGACACGATCCCCAAATGATTTGGCCAGAATCAGCTCGAGCTGCTGTATTTCTGTTTCCAGGGTGCACCGCGTGGAGGTACATTTGGGATCTTGGTTATCTGCTAACCCTGGGTCCGCCTAGAGCAATGCGTTCCCTTTGCACCCCGCTTTGCAAGTAATTTGTTTCCCCATCCAATGAAAATTATGAGACATGTTGGATAGGCAAAAGTTTATGAGCCTATGTGCGATCAGCGAGAAGGACCATTTTAGAGAAGGATATGGTATACACGAGGTTTATGCCTTCTCCAGAAATACTCATGAAAAATGGTTCAAAGACTCGACATCGCGGCAATGATTCATGATAGCGACTCTTATTGTAAAACTGTAGCTTGACCTTAAATGCTAATGGTTGGTTGGCTGGTTGTTGATCCAGAGGCCCATGGGCTCATGCTCTGTGGCTCGATACCACTAAAATGACATTATATTGCTCGGAAGTCTGTGGATTTTAAGCCCACCCCAAGCCAAAGAATAACTATCACACCTCCAGGAAGATAGGTTTCAACCTATGCACTGCACATACCCACTGGAACTAAGATAGGATTCACTGTGCTCATTCCCCGTCACCAATTGACTACTGGTTATGCCGAACTTCTCTATTGCTCCAGGCATGCAACCAAATGTTCAAGTCATAAGGATTGTCACGTCCTGAGTCACTGTGCCTCTATGATCGGCCTCAACCATAGAAAAAAATAGTGCCGTCCGTTTCCTTCTCCCCAGTGCTGCGCAGTACATCTCTGGTTCTCTTCCAACCACAGATGACACATACATATATAAAAATAACAAAGCATAAACACATTAAAACAATAAAATAAAACTATGAGAATCATAATTGTATAGATAAACGTGTCATGAAGGTTCTATAAGAAGATAACCTCAATTTAACGGCACGTCATGTACTAAGGTTTTCTGTTGACTATCTATTGTCTATTGTCTTTCCCCAAGTGAATGATTGTTGATCACATTCACACTTGCCGTTAAGCGTAGGGGTGGTATCTTAAGCTGTCGTTTCAAGGCCAGATATATTTCTGTTGCATGGGTGGTTTGTCTAATGAGTCATTGGTGAGCCCCACAAACGCAACTGCAAGCGTAAAATAATAATCTATTTATATAATTGCTGTATTCTGTCATTCTCTCCGGAATGCTATATAAATAGCACATTTACGTCACCGAATTTCGTGCGACATCCAATCAAAAGGATTGGTGTCGTGACGGAATCCCCCCCCCCCCGCACGACTCACATCAGACGCCATTCTTGTATACAAATGTTACTGTGAAGCGCGATAGTCAATTTGATGAACGCCACTATTATAAACTAATATCAAGGGATAAATGTTCCAGTTTAGGGTAACAACCCTAAACAGGAAGTAAGTGGTTGAGGTAACACTGGTTAAATGTCAAGATATACAAAAATATGTAGATGTGTTACCAAAATAAACCCTGTCACTGTTACGTTGTTTTATGTTTGATTTTGGTAACACATCTAGCTAGTTTTGTATATCTTTACATAAACTAATATCAATGGTTTTCGTCAACGAAGATGGCGAACCACCCTTTTTACCGTGACATTGGCATTTATTCTTTCATAAAATATTGGTTATGGACTGTATTCAATGAATTAGTTATGGACTGTCTGATGTCATACTCGCTTTTGTTCCCATACGGTGAGTTGGGTTGGCAAGCACATTGGCAATGTGAGGCCTATCAGGGTGAGCAACCAAATAACGAATCTAGTATATATATATATATTTATGACAGTGAGTAATGAAGCCTGTATAGTTTTATTACCTATATAACCTATAACTGCAGGAATATAAATTATCTGCGCATAAAAATTAAGCAATACCCTTTAAATAGCTCTGTATTAAACTGCCAAATAATTTATAAAAAGTGCAATTTATCACACACTCTGAGCAAATATTTACGATACAAGGTTGCGTAAAAATTTCCAACATTCCTCTGAGAGAACCAGTTCTTTGAATGAGAAATTGACTTTGCCCTGAACTGGTAAATTTTTCCACTTCGATGAATAGCTTCAATTATGAAGTCATGACAAAGGACGGTGAAAATAAATTGGGGAACTCAATAAAACGTTGTGAAGATGTCATAAATAGTTGGGCATCGTAAGCAAAGAAACACAGTTTTGGCAGGAAAACTAATGCAGAGTTTGAAAAAAAAATAGATGTAAATAGCCAATACTGTTTTAGAGTGAGAAGTAATTGATAATCCAGTAATGCTTTAGTAATGAGAAGTAATTGATAAACCAATGTTATTGTAGTAGCGAGAAGTAATGTATAAACCAATGTTACTATAGTAGCGAGAAGTAATGGATAAACCAATGTTACTTTAGTGGCGAGAAGTAATAATAATTTCGTCGTGAGAAATAATGAATAGAAACTTTAAAAATTAACTGCAGTTGTGAAAATATCATTCCAAGTAACATGAACACCAATTTCCGAGTGGTTGCTTGCTGTTGCCTAAATAAATTACTATAAATACAGCTTTTGTATCCTTTTATGCAATGCGAAGGTTCTTCGGAGTTGTTTTTTCATACCAAGAATACGTAAACTCGCTGCGCAGTGTAATAGTTTGAGAAAAACAATCTTACTCATAACGGATAAATCGTAATTACAAGGTTAAAGTTGTGCAGACCTTCCAAAAGAGGAAGGATTCACTGACTATACACGTTTAGTCTTGTTAACTAGTAGAGGATTGCTGTTGTTTAGTGGTTAGATGCGTGTGTCCCTAGTAAAACAGCTAGACGTATCTATGTTTTGGCAAATATAAATAACATAGACAAATGTAAATACACAGTTAAATGTTTGGACGTGAATGTTGTGAGAGGCACAAAAAAGAGACACATGGCCAAGGATCAGTGACTTCTGTTAGCTCTGTGCATGGTGATAGGCGGTTAACTACAGGAACCACTTTTTTTCTTATTAAATTATTTAGCGCATATTTTCACTGAAAATGGCGCAGAAAAAGAATGTTTTCTGTTTGTATGCTATTTGATAAACGAATTTCCCCATGAAAGCAATGGTCGTAGAGTAATGTCGTCTACAAGAGTAATGTCCTTTATAATTCTGTTTTGGATATTCTGTACAAATATTGTGTATTTCTTGTCATATCAAGAGACAAATCAGCATGGAAAGATTAATAGTTGAAGGCAGAGTTAACGGCAGCAGGGGAAGAGTACGCCAAAGACGACGAGTGTGATCTGATATATCAAATGATCTTTCATCAGATGGAACATCGCGAGATGGATCGGTTACAGTCTAGCAGAGTGAACTACAAAGATAAGAGACAGGAGATGTTGGACGTATGTAGCAGCCAACCATGGTTGCGGAGATGCCACTTAAAGATGATGATTCGTTTTACAAAAAGATTATTCAAATTAATTGTGGTTAGACAAAATATTTGTATTTGGAACAATAGTCATTATTTCCTGTGTGTTGTAGTACAAATATTTGCATTTGAAACAAGTCATTATTACCTGAGTGTTGTAATACAAATATTTGCATTTGAAACAACAGTCATTATTACCTGAGTGTTGTAATACAAATATTTGCATTTGAAACAACAGTCATTATTACCTGAGTGTTGTAATACAAATATTTTTCCAAAAAAACATGCTTATCATTTTAAATATCTTCTTCATCTTCTTCTTCTGCGATCAGTTTCCTATGCTAATAAGTCTATACAGGAAGGTGGGCCGTCTTATGAATTCAGTCATTAGCAGGAAGTCCGTACGGTTGCCCGACAGCTTTATCTTCAGATCTGTCTCGTGGGGAAATATTTTAGTTCTCACGACATCGAAGAGTGGACATGTCTGCAGAATGTTTTCTGGAGTCTTGGGACCCTTTTGAAATTTGCATTGGTCAGTTTGGACAGCCTGCCTTCATTTTATGGAAATGTGCTTGTAGTCTACAGTGTATTGTACGGTGTCTAAAAATTGTGGTTTTCTGTGATCTGTTTAGCTGTAGAATAGAATGCTGTGGAAAGTTACTGCCTCCTCTCTGACTCCATGTGTATTTTTGCATTTTCTTTTGATGAGAGTTTTTGCTTCAGTGATATTCTGTGCTGGAATTTTGTTCCTTTTGTGCACATGCTTTTGCCAGTCTCTCATGTGCTTCATTTCCTGCAATTGCATAATGTACAGGGATCCACCGCATCACAACTCTATTGTTAACAGACATTTGATGTAAAAGTTCTACAGTTGTTTCTGTTACGAGATCTTTACGTTCATTTAGGATAGTCTTGAGTACTGACACGCAGTCGCACAAGAAGACTATATTAGCTCCTTAAAATGAAAACATATATTTTTAATGCACTCATTTTCCAAATGGTTAAATTCCGCCAACTCCTTTGAGATCAACTAACTCCTCTAAGTGTAACGTGTGCCCCAGTTTGGTAACCAGTGCTTTAACATGATATTGTTTATTAAATTTGTGTAGTTTATTTGTTACTTGGTCACAGTACATATTTTTTTTTATATTATGCATAATTCATGCATCTTTTGTGGCTAGGAGATTAAAAAGTAGCACATTCTGCAGCCGATGAATCAAACTGCGCGCTACGCATTGATACCCTCTGTCATAGTCCCCAAGGGTCATTCAGTGGAGAGGGGCAGTGGAAGTTCTCAGTAAGTGGCGTGTAGATATTTGGATGCTGTGGCGTGTAGCTCTTTGGATGCTGTGGCGTGTAGATCTTTGGATGATGTGGCGTGTGTGCGTTTTTATCGAAAATTGTATTATTAAATATTATTAAATTTTATTATTTTATTATTAAATAGCTTATTTCGTTAAAATGTGGCCACGTCTCTTCGTAATACATCTTCGTTTTTTTGTGCTCTATATTCTAGATCTATTGACATTCTTTTTTAGTTTTACTTTCTTCAGAATGATGTTTTAAAACGCACCCTATTCATATATGTGTTTTCCAAGCGCGTGTTCGGACCTGCATGTTTGTCTATTGCGACATAAAGAAATATCATGCAATGTCGAACTTCATTATCGGTCAGAAACCGTCTTAGCTGTGCAGATAAGAACAGATCAGAAGATTCCTGCTTAACTCCGCTTTTTATCTGTTTGAAATGTTTCATCTGTTTACATATTCGTATGACAACTGTTTGCTGGAAAATGTTTGATATTTATGACTCACTTGTATTTTCTGGAAAACTTTTAATTTTGCATTGCTGTATATAATCACAATAGAGCAAAATCACTTCTCGCTTGCTATAAAGCAACAGTATGTATTAGCATTTTAGCACTTCTTCCAGTATTCTTTAATTTAAGGGCTCAAAAGGCGTGGGGAATTAACTTCAGTGTACTGTAGTTTCGCCATATATATATATATATGTATACTCAGTCACTTTCATGATAGCAAAACTACAGCTGTCGAGCGGACCACGTAGGTCATGAGTTAACAATAGATTCACATCTCACAATAGATTAACATCTCACAATAGATCCACATCTCACAATAGATCCACATCTCACAATAGATTCACATTTCACAATAGATCCACATCTCACAATAGATTCACATCTCACAATTGATCCACATCTCACAATAGATCCACATCTCACAATAGATTCACATTTCACAATAGATCCACATCTCACAATAGATCCACATCTCTCAATAAATCCACATGGCACAATAGATCCACATCTCACAATAGATTCACATATCACAATAGATTCACATCTCACAATTGATCCACATCTCACAATAGATCCACATCTCACAATAGATTCACATTTCACAATAGATCCACATCTCACAATAGATCCACATCTCACAATAAATCCACATGGCACAATAGATCCACATCTCACAATAGATTCACATATCACAATAGATTCACATCTCACAATTGATCCACATCTCACAATAGATCCACATCTCACAATAGATTCACATTTCACAATAGATCCACATCTCACAATAGATCCACATCTCACAATAAATCCACATGGCACAATAGATCCACATCTCACAATAGATTCACATCTCACAATAGATTCACATCTCACAATTGATCCACATCTCACAATAGATCCACATCTCACAATAGATTTACATCTCACAATAGATTCACATCTCACAATAAAACTAAATCTAAAAATATTTCGATATTTCAAAATACGAGCGTAGATTCTCACCTCACAACAGACCGACATTTCACAACAGTGACATATATCACAAGTCAGCATCTCTCAGTAGATGTGTGTCTCACAATATGTCCGCATCTCTCAGTAGATGTGCGTCTCACAATATGTCCGCATCTCACAGTATATGTGCGTCTCACAATATGTCCGCATCTCACAGTAGATGTGCGTCTCACAATATGTCCGCATCTCTCAGTAGATGTGTGTCTCACAATAAGTCCGCATCTCACAGTAGATGTGCGTCTCACAATATGTCCGCATCTCTCAGTAGATGTGCGTCTCACAATATGTCCGCATCTCTCAGTAGATGTGCGTCTCACAATATGTCCGCATATCATAATAGGCCCACATATCACAATATGTCCGCATATCATAATAGGCCCATATATCACAATAGGTCCGCATATCACCAGAGGTCAGTTCACAATATTCCTCATCTCAGAATAAGTCTTCATTTCAAAATAGATCTATATTTGACAAAATATCCACATCCAGCAAGAGATCCACACCTCATAAGATCAATGTCTCACAATATGTCCGCATTTCACAATAGACCCACATCTCACAATAGATCCACATCTCCCAGTATTTCCACATCTCACAATGGACGCACATCTCACAATGGACCCACATCTCACAACATATTTATTATCAATGAGTATGCAATCGGCATTGATAAGTTTTACAAATTTAACATTCATCATATAAACTAGAAAGAGTTTTTGATATAACTAAATGAAACACAATTGTCATTGAAAAATAATGTATAGTGACAGATTGTAAAAGCACGGAAACTGCAGCCTACAGTCGTTGTATGCGTCTAATGTAATTGAATTACTTCTGTAACTGCAGAAAGACACACATTTATTTACGTTATTTTACGGCTATCGACATTTAATTTCCTGTTGCAGGCAAATGTAGAAATTGGTAAAATGGTAAATTAAACGCAGACAATACAGAACATAATAGATATATAAAATAGGAGAAATTAGTCTGAGACTCGGTGATCGATTCTGTCAACATCTCTTCGATATTCGTTATCAGGAATATTATAAGACAGTGGTCGCTTATTTCAACTGAGCAGACCATCAGTAGACTCGCTATCATTGTAACTGTCATTCATTCCACCTTTCAGATCAGATGTCGTGAAGGAGCCGCTTTTCTGCATTTAATTGTGACATTCGTCCCATGAATAATCTCGCATATGGAGTCTTCTTTCTCTTTCTACATTCGATGTCAGAGGCTGATGCTGATTTATCAATGATCTTTACTGTGGTCACCAGCTGTAGTTTTCTTCGTGTGGTGTCAGTGGGCAGTTCTTTTGAATATGTTCTATGTTTTCTGGCAATTTTCCACACAGGCACATATCGGTGTGACCACATCCACACTTCTCATAGATATATTGTTTCAGTCTGTTGTGACCTGTTCTCAATATAAACATGATTGTTTTCTCCTTTCTTCTAAACCTTTCTTCCGATGATATGTAGATAGCATCGTATTTTCAACTGCGTGGGTGCATACAGACACGTACTATTTTTGCTACTGTTTGAGAACCATCGCTTATTTCGCTGTTGAGAAATATTAACTCGCTTCCCCAAGTTGTCGTTTAATTCAGTTTGTGTAATCTATTCTCTACAGTTTTAGAAACATTGATCACCGTAAATGAAACTTAGATTTCTTCGTGCCGTCTCTACCAGCTATTTTCAACGAATTTCCCAGAAGTACTGATTACAAGAGTAAATGTGCGTTTCCTCAACGTTATGTAGCTTCAAACTTTAGCTCATGGTAGTCTCTGACCAATGGAGGAGACTAGGGCTTAACTCTGCGCTCCATGACGTAAGTGATCACCAGGTAAAAGTGAGTGAAGTTTACTCTTTCAGTGTCATTGAGGAGTATTGAGGAATATAATGTAATGCTAGTATTTTCCATTGACCAACGGGATACTGTTGGATGTTGTGGTTAACGTCACACCCGCCGCCTTTAATTTGCAGGTAGGATCTGGTACCCTCGGATTACGAGCATGATAAGCCTAGTCGTCCCCATAATTTATACGGATCACATTCTCTTTCAGGTTATATTGCAGACATTATATTTATATATATATATATATATATATATATATATATATATATATATATATATATATATATACATATATCTTTATATAACAGCTTTGGACTGATTCCGTTTCAGGTTGAGCTCTGGATTGTGAGCTTAGCAATGAGAATGTCCATTGGAATGCAAATTTTTGACATTCGTTTTTTATACCGCCAAGCAGTGACAACTAATGGAGGACAAAAGAGAAGAATCAATACAGGCAATTATGCTTCCTGTTGTCGATTTTATTCGTTCATTTCGTTGTATGGTTTGGCAGAAAACAGAAAATGTATACATAAAAATATACAGTAATGCGACACATAACTTATCAGTGTTGTAAAGAGGGGGGGGGTACAGGACACATCAGCACAAAAATTAACCACACGCCCATGTCCTCTGTCTAGGGAGTGTAGAAAAATCATGCCCACTCCATTTTTTGATGTTATCAATTCAGGGTTTACTCTACCGGTTCTTACCCTCCCACCCTCGACTGTTTGTTTGAAAATAGTTATATAAAGTTGCATGTCCAAAAATAAAACAATTTACGCTATTTCAACCACTGTCAAAAGTGGATTTCAGGTAAAAATGGCATAGAATAGCAGATGTGTTGTTTTTGCTTGCCGATAGTTAAGTTTCGGAGTGAAATTTGACGCCTTCGAGTAAAAGATATGCCTTCTGAAATGCTACGCAGGAAGTGCATACATAGTGACCAACGAATATCACGGCAATACTTTTATTCAATACTTACGAAGGCTTGTTTTGATTCTTCTCACTGGAAGTCTGTTGAAGAGGTTTACGACCAAGCCATCTTCAAAGTCTACAACTGAGATTCATGTAAAGAAGTTATTTTTTACTCGTTTCAAGAATTCAGCGCTAGTAACCTACCTTGTCCTTCCATCTGATATCTAATGTTTTGCGAAGACACCGCATGAACTCCGTAAGGTGTTCTTCATCTTTCAGACGCATATAACAATATCCTTAGCAGCCATGATAACAATATCCTTAGCAGCCAGGATAACAATATCCTTAGCAGCCAGGATTGAGAGATTGTTATTATGTTCTTCAATGTTAATTTTGACATTAATTTTCTCTGTGTTACCTTTCTAAAGTTGTTCATTATATTTCCTATTTATATAGATATCTCTTTATCGAATGATGGTGTGCATATAACTAAAAACATTAATTTACTATTACAATAAAGACATTTGTCAGCTATTTCACATTATTGATGGGTATTTCACATTATTGATGGGTATTTCACATTATTGAATGGTATTTCAAATTATTGATGCGCAGTTCATATTAGTTATGCGTAGTTATAATTAATGTTGCGTATTAGGTAATGCGGTGTTAGAGTATTATTTTCATTAGCAACGTCACACATAGGGATGATATGGTCAGCATCAGGAGACCGCTGCTATATTTTCTCTGACGATCTGGTACACATTTTACCAAATTGATTCCAACCAGAAGCTGTTGCTTATATAAAGAAAAATTAGTTCCAATTAAACTAGAAATGAAACCTTCTATCACCGGACTAGGAAACCAGTGCATTTATCACTGAACCACGGCGGACCCTACTATATCAATTCCCAAGCCTATCTGGAATGACAATGAAAGATGAAATATTCAATAATAATCTTCGCGATTGTCAATTTAAATATAATACATAAAATATATATATTTCATTGCTTACTGGAAATCAGCTTTCAATGGAAATGCCCGATTGGGTTATAGATCACTGTTCAGACAAAGATGACGTTAAACATTAAGATGGCTGCGGGTGTATGGGATATCTATTGAAATGAGATATGATGTTCATCTTATAAACAAAGTTTAAGAAGTTTAAATAAACATATTGGAGTATTAAATGTTATTTCACATACAATTATAACTGAATATGTTTATATAGATGAATATTGTAATCATTTAGACGTACGGTAAAGTGAATTTAACCCATAACATTTTATAATGCCGTAGTGGTGTGAGATGATAGCGACTTCACGTTTAAGTGGCTCTGCTATATCAGGGCGGTAGCCATCTCATCACCATGACAGTCTGTATATCACGGATTAATCCGGTACCCAATTAAGACTGGGTCGACCCGGGAGCCATTGCTATCTGAATAAAAATTCCGCCACAACTGGTAATTGAACCCAGGACCACTAATATTCGAAACCAGTTAACTAACCACTGCGCTACACTGCCCCATGTACATCTATTGTACTAATCTATGCTCGTGTATCTGATTCGACGTAGATGGATAGACTGTTGACATAGACAGTTAAAATGATGCACTGTCGCATATCATGTCCATACATATGGACATACTCTTCACAGATATGGAAACACTGCTAACACATATGGATATACTGTTCACTGATGGATATACTGTTCACAGATGGATATGCTGTGGAGATAGATGGATATACTTTTTAAACATATACTACACTGTTCACACAGATGGATATAATGTTCTCATGTAAGAAAACTATATTCACAGAAACGTATATTATGTGTGCAATTTTCCTTAATCGCACGTTCTATTTATTTATGGCCAGAGAATCGTTCTTCTAAATGTCAATTTTGGTCAAATTGTGTCTATTAATCCTTATTTATTTCATCGAACAGTAGATCCGATTTCGGCATTGACCGCTTCTGATGATAAGGTAAATTGAATTGCACACATTGTGTGATACTGTAGTGGAAATTTTATCTTGTTTGTTTGAGACATCACTTCACTGTTGGTGATTCCGAGGCTCAGAAATAAATTGTTTTGATGTTATTTCTTACAGTTTAACACGGAGGGCGAAAATATTGACATTTGTTTGTCAGTCTCGATATTTGACACCCACATGCAAACAAGAATCGGTATAATGCCGCTAGAATATTCCAGTGGATCTCAAAATTGTTTGACAGAGGGCGCCTTTTGAAAAGGTCTCAATGGGTTCTAAAAAGGGACATCGGCTTTGCTCAGAACTGAGTAAGAACTTAAAAAAGGTTTTTAAAGATATGCATCTTACTTAATTGTGGTAAAAATAAATGCCAACTTTTAATCACATCTAGAAGAATGTGGACAAAATTGTCTTTTTTTCTCTGTTACCACCTTCAAGTTACCGTGGCGGATAGCGAGCTCGCGTGGTCCACGTGGTTGATAAGTTCTGGAATATTCTATTTCCTGATTCTGGTGTTGTTAAATAAAGAGAAGTGAGCAAAGAGAATGAGAGTGGCAGTTGTTGGATACCTTATGTAGCATTTTGGTGTAACGTGTTGGTGTAGCTTGTTGGTGTAGCTTGATACAAATGTTGGTGTAGTTTGATACAAATGTTGGTGTAGTTTGATACAAATGTTGGTGTAACTTGTTGGTGTAACTTGATACAAATGTTGGTGTAGCTTGTTGGTGTAACTTGATACAAATGTTGGTGTAGTTTGATACAAATGTTGGTGTAGTTTGATACAAATGTTGGTGTAGTTTGATACAAATGTTGGTGTAACTTGATACAAATGTTGGTGTAGTTTGATACAAATGTTGGTGTAGTTTGATACAAATGTTGGTGTAGTTTGATACAAATGTTGGTGTAGTTTGATACAAATGTTGGTGTAGTTTGATACAAATGTTGGTGTAGTTTGATACAAATGTTGGTGTAACTTGATACAAATGTTGGTGTAGTTTGATACAAATGTTGGTGTAGTTTGATACAAATGTTGGTGTAGTTTGATACAAATGTTGGTGTAGTTTGATACAAATGTTGGTGTAGTTTGATACAAATGTTGGTGTAACTTGATACAAATGTTGGTGTAGTTTGATACAAATGTTGGTGTAACTTGTTGGTGTAACTTGATACAAATGTTGGTGTAACTTGATACAAATGTTGGTGTAACTTGTTGGTGTAACTTGATACAAATGTTGGTGTAGCTTGTTGGTGTAACTTGATACAAATGTTGGTGTAGTTTGATACAAATGTTGGTGTAGTTTGATACAAATGTTGGTGTAGCTTGTTGGTGTAGCTTGATACAAATGTTGGTGTAGTTTGATACAAATGTTGGTGTAGTTTGATACAAATGTTGGTGTAACTTGATACAAATGTTGGTGTAGCTTGTTGGTGTAGCTTGATACAAATGTTGGTGTAGTTTGATACAAATGTTGGTGTAGCTTGTTGGTGTAACTTGATACAAATGTTGGTGTAGCTTGATACAAATGTTGGTGTAGCTTGTTGGTGTAGCTTGATACAAATGTTGGTGTAGTTTGATACAAATGTTGGTGTAGTTTGATACAAATGTTGGTGTAACTTGATACAAATGTTGGTGTAGCTTGTTGGTGTAGCTTGATACAAATGTTGGTGTAGTTTGATACAAATGTTGGTGTAGCTTGTTGGTGTAACTTGATACAAATGTTGGTGTAGCTTGATACAAATGTTGGTGTAACTTGATACAAATGTTGGTGTAGCTTGTTGGTGAAACTTTCTGGTGTAACTTGCGGTGCAATTTGTTGGTGTAACTTGATAAAAATGTTGGTGTAGCTTGATACAAATGTTGGTGTAGCTTGTTGGTGTAACTTGCTGGTGTAACTTGCTGGTATAGCTTGTTGTTATAGCTTGATACAAATGTTGGTGTAGCTTGATACAAATGTTGGTGTAGCTTGTTGGTGTAACTTGCTGGTGTAACTTGCTGGTGCGGCTTGTTGGTGTAGCTTGATACAAATGATTGTGTAGCTTGTTGTTGTTGATTATTGGTGTAGCTTGATACAAATGTTGGTGTAGATTGATACAAATGTTGATGTAGTTTGATACAAATGTTGGTGTAGCTTGTTGGTGTAGCTTGATCCAAATTACATAAATTTATTATAAATATATGTATGTGTCTAATCTACTTTATTATAGATTTCTTTGTTGGTGTAATTTATTCTTGACGTTTTTTCCCCATTATGCACGTATTTTTGTTTTTCTTCCACGTATGTTCTCAAACTCCTGCAAGATTATCATAATATAATCCTACACGATTATAATCCAGAGTGTAGTCCTGCAAGATTATTACAATGTAACACCCACGAACATCAGAATATCCTGCAAAATTATTAGAATGTAATCCGGCAAAATTATTAGAATGTAACCCTGCAAAATTATCAGAATGTAACCCTGCAAAATTATCAGAATCTAACCCTGCAAAATTATCAGAATGTAACCCTGCAAAATTATCAGAATGTAATCCGGCACAATTATCTGAATGTATTCTGCAAAACGGATTGCGCCTTGTCATAGTTTTATATCTTAACTATTATGATATCTTATCATTTCGGCCTAGCATATCCGACTTTAGTATTTCTTCATTGTCACGTTGATCCTTTATGTGCTGGATCATTCAACTTCTCCTCAAAATCTTGTAGTTGCCTGCTACATGTCTGACAGGTAACAATGCTGCTCCGTGTTCCCCTCTCAGATTCTGGCAACGCACCATGAACTCTAGTTGCTGATTTCACAGATTTAATTCCTATATTTTATGTATAAATCGTTTGTTACTTCATGTTTTCATGTGAAGGAGTGCAGGAAGACTTTCTATGGGCTGTGGAAATAAAGGCCGCTTTGCGATAGTAGACGTCGCGACATGTACAGGGCGGATTATGATTATACCTCCGAAAGAGGAAATCCTGTCCCAACCATGGATTGAACCCGGAAACTCTAGGGTCTGAAAACGAAGTTCTAACCACAGTGGAAATTATTAGGTAGCAATTACTTACTGTAAGCGAAATCTGAAAAGTTTTCATTATTCGCCAAATTTTGCAATGGAATTTAATATACATTTTTGGGGGGAAAAAAATAACATCCTTATTAATATAGAGCAATGCTTTTTAACGACTGTTCAGTTTTTATGATTCACTAACCCAGTACTGGACAGTGCATTTACTACTGTTGAGGGTGTAAGATCCACTGCACAAGTACTGGGCACTGCTTTTGAGCTAGTATATTGGATCCTTAGACTCCACTAATACATTCCATCACATTACTGGAGTCTACAATGTATCTACAATGTGCATAATCTGCTCATGAACTACGGGAAAGTGTCTACCAAGTTATGTTTGTGAGAACCCCTGCTCCCCTGCCCGCCCCCACATATTCCTCTCTACCATGAGATCCCAGACTTATTGTTCCTAATTGAGTAAATTTCTAAGAAAAAATTGTCATAAAATGTAAAGAGAACAGAAAACACGCAGCTCAACAGTCCAGTGGAACTTGATTACAATGATACCGGATAGCTGGTCTCCTTATTTAGCGTTTACACTCAAACCCCCGCTGCTTCTTTCTTTTATGATTCAGTATTATATAACAGTATAATAATATGGGAGAAAAGAACAAGAGAAAGAGCCCAAAATTACCCTAAAAAGCACCAAACTTAAAGAAGAAGAAGTAATATATGGCAAGTCCATACAAGAACTAAAAGTACAGGCATCGAACCGCAACACATGAAGATTCAAATCCTCCGCCCTATGTTTCGCATCTGGCACAAAGGAACATAATAACCAACTAGCTAGCAAACTAAAATTGAAATATGCCTTCCACATGCCTGCGTAGACAATATTTGGAAAGGTTTTTGTGTTTAAATCTTGTTGAATACTGTTGACTGTTGCAGTTTTCTGCGCTAGAAGAGATCTTCGTGTAATCATTGCTTTGCATATAAGAAAAAGAATCCAGCTTTATCGCTTTAATTAAGGAAGAAAATAATAAAGGAGGAAACATGCTATGTACTTAGAGGCACAGCGAGGTGGGGGCATTCACCCCGGGCGCCAAGCTTTGGGTGCATAAAGCACGATGCCACTAAAACGCACTCAGTACAAAGATGCGAGAAAAAAGTTACAAAATTGTCACTGGAAAAAAAAGCGATGACATTTTTTCTTGCTATTGCCTTAAAGAACCAGAGGATATCCGACAGGACAGAGACATTTTACATTGATTATCTGAACTTCTTTTATTAGTTTAATTATTATCATAACAGTGACACACTTATCCTGTTATCACTTGATAGTATTAGTTGGAAGATGTATTATTTAATGTAAAATAGCCCATGCAAAGGAAAAATTACATAAAGCGGAGAACATTCTATATAGTATATCGTTGTCAATTGAAATGTGTAAGAAAGCTCTTAGAAGTTAAAGCGAAACAAAACAGTTTCAAATCAACACCATTTCAAAAGAGAACCATTTCAAAATAGAACCATTTCAAAATAGAACCATTTCAAAACATCGCTATTTCTAAATCCTGAAATGTTTGGAAATGAATCAGACAAGTAGCAACATAGTAAGAGTTATGGTTGTTATGGAAAGCTAAGGTGGGTTATTGAGATCTAAGGTGGGTTATTGAGATCTAAGGTGGGTTATTGAGATCTAAGGTGGGTTATTGAGAGCTAATGTGGATTATGAAACGGAGGCGAGAACTCCATTGCCGGAAGAAATCAAGTTTGCAAATAGTTAAAAGAAATTAACGTCACAAGTAGGCATGATGGTCATTGAAGAACTGGGGACTGATGCACGTACAAGTGTTCTCTGTTTGCGATCTTCGATAAATTTACATACCTGTGCTGTGTTTAATGTTTTTTGTCTGTGTTTCGATCGACCTGTCCATATTGATTGCAAATTGAGAATATACACGTTGAAAATATTGAATAAAAAATCAATTTCATGGAGATGTGGTGTGATTGAATTAAGCAAACGTGGTGATTCAAATTACGATACGTAAAGCTGCCAGATGAACGGTCCGGGTTGAAATCCCATCTACTGGCTTCGGAATGTTTAATTGACAAAAACAAGTGTAGTGAAGATAACGTGAAAGAAGTTAAATTAAAAAGAAATATGTTCACTCACAGCAGAAGAAGACAAGTCTACATTCTATAGATACGTCACGGGAGCAAGAATGTCGACCTTTGGATACGTCACGGGAGCAAAAATGTCGAGCTTCGGATACGAAATTGGAGCAATAACGTCGAACACATTATGACAACAGGCATGTTAAAGATTAAAATGGCCAATGAAAAAACTAGGAGATACAATGATCAACCGTCTCTACATAAGAAGATCATATATTAAAATAAATTTTGCTGTATTTCAAAGCTCTTCACGGCTCCCATATATATTTCTGTGGATATCTTCTTTGTGAGATATCGCTCCACCCTCAACTTGATTAGTTTAATGCAGTCTAGCATGATATGTTGCGTTCTGCCTGTCCACATGGACACAAATGTGATAGAACCAGTCATAGTCTATTTAATTTAAGTGATTAGTGTTTCCTCTCCTGGTGCAGAATACGATAACTTGCTCAACTTTGTCGAATAGTGATAGTTGTCTTTTTCGTGGTCCAATTTCTGATAGCAATGACGGTTCTCTATTCATGGTAGGTGATGTTTTGGTCTTTTTGTTTCTGCATTGCTACATATTTTTCTAAAATATACGCCATCATTTCCTTGTGAGGCCAGCTCATTGAAGTGGAGATGTGGCTTAGTCAAGGCAACAGGAAACCAAAACTTGTCAACGGGAGACTGGATACCAAAACTTGTCGAATCATTGCTTAAATCGAGATGGACCACATTTTTAATCAAGTAAGCATACGTGCTGAAGTCGGAGATACAAGTCCAAGAGGCGAACTAGCAACCATGGTACACAGCAACACGCTTAGTTAACTTGTGTTTGTATCATTATAACATCAAATATATTCAGAATTCGTATTACAGTACACGAGACAGTGGGGGTTTGATCAGTGGGGGCTTGATCAGCGGGGGCGTGTTCAGTGGGGGCTTGATCAATGGGGGCGTGTTCAGTAGGTGTTTGATCAGTGGTGGCTTTAACAGACAAATCCAAGGCAACACGTTATTGACATCTATTCTAGTTCTTCCATTCGCTTACAAATGTGCATATCGGCTGTTCATAAATTATGTTAATAGTTTCTTACTTATTTTTGACTCCATCTCACACTTTGTCAAGAATTCAAGGAACCACCTGCTTAATTATGTCCCAAAGAAATGAACCCTTCTTCACCCACAAACAATTCTTACAGCAGAAAAAATAAGGAGAGAAAACTACATAATTGTGTGTCAGATTCAAACAATTTAATTGATGTAGGCAAAAACCGTATTATTGACATCAACATTTGTCAAACTCCCGGCTGTCAGCAAACTGTCAGTTTGAGAATGAACGCTCAAGAAGAAGAAGATTTGTTTCTTTCTCTGATTCTAAGTGATTAGTACATCT
>CM067316.1:60161658-60563752 GCA_034231615.1 Meghimatium bilineatum
ACGTTACAAAGAACGAATTTGTTTGATTAAGGTGGGGTTTTTTTTTCGAAACGTCCCTTTAATATATTTTCTGTGAATAATATGGGGAACTAACTTTGGCAATTCATCCGTCAGTTCATTATGGAAATATGTGGCCCCCATAGGGATAATTCCTTTGGTCTATGTTCATCAGACAACGGATAATTATTGATTCATGTCAATATTCATTTATTTAAGGTTATAATTAGTTATGTAAAACATAATTCTCCAAAAAACTCTCCTCCGGTTAGGGTTTGCTATGTAATACGCAAATCTCCTAAAACTTGCTTAGGTTAGGGTTAGTTATGTAAAACACAACCCTCCAATAGTTAGGGTTGGTTATGTACAATACAACCCTCCAATGGTTTAGAGTTGGTTATGTAAAACACAATTCTCCTAAATCTCGTCTAGGTAAGGGGTTAGTTATCTAAAACAGAAAACCTTATTGAAGACCTTACGTGAGGGCAAAGTCAAAGGCAGGCGAGCAAGAGGTAGGCAGATATACAAGTCGGAGAGTAACATCACACGATGGACAGGTTTCAGTCTAGCGGAATGCACCACCTAGACAAGAGACATCGGGTGTTTGGAGATCCGTTGCAGCCAACCTTCGTTGCGGAGACGGCACTTAATGATGATGATGTAAAACACAACTCTCCTAAAACTCTCCTGGCCCTAAACAAATGTAGTATTTAAATATATAAATAAGTTTCCGTTGTGTGATGAATATTGACAAGGGAAATAATCAAATGTGGTCATCATCATCAGGTGCCATGCCGGGTGGCGAATGTGGTCATTTGCTCTCCACAGCTCTCTGTCCACAGTATTATGTATCATAGGTCGTTGTTGTTTCTTTGCCGTGCCAGGTTGTCAAACTCGTCTAATATTTTCTCACGTTGTCGCCCTCTGTCTCTGGTGCCTTCAATCTTGCCTAATGGTAGTACACTTATTTCCATTAAGTACACACCCTTTTATTTAATAGCAAATATAATATTTGTGATCTGAATGAAATGAATAGACCATTGATGGATTTTGTAATAAATGGAATGATGATGGTTCTTACTCAAATTAAAGTATTTATTCATAATTAAAGCTCATTTGCTTGCATTTTATTTTATCGAGGTGAACAGAAATTAATGTTGTGGAAGTTGGATATAATACTTGTATTAAATAGCAAGTTAAAGGATATCCAAATAATAATTTATTGGTAAACTATGAACATATCATAAGATTGTCAGTCTATGGGAAACTATGAACAGATCATAAGTTGTCAGTCTATGGGAAACTATGAACAGATCATAAGTTGTCAGTCTATGGGAAACTATGAACAGATCATAAGTTGTCAGTCTATGGAAACTATGAACAGATCATAATAGTCGTGGGAATGCCCCACGTGCTGTGAGGCCAGTTTCTAATCAAGAATCAAGTACCAGATACACACTTGTCCCAGAGAAACAAGAATAACAATATTCCTCGAACACACGTATGAGTTCTAGAACACATTTTAACAAAGCCAAAACTACAAACATTAAATGTAATCCTTGTACACAACACTACAGATATTAAACACGTTCCTTGTACACAACACTACAGCTAATTAAACGCGGTCCTTGGTACACTAACACTACATATATTAAACACGCTCCATGTACAACAAAATTGTAGATATTAACACGCACCATGTACACAAACTTGTAGATATTAAACACGCACCATGTACATAAACTTGTAGGTATTAAACACGTTCCATGTACACAAACTTGTAGATATTAAACACGCACCATGTACATAAACTTGTAGATATTAAACACGTTCCATGTACAAACAAGAAGAAGAGAAAATACTCTCTGGTAAATATTTCTATTTCACTAAATCCGAACCAGAGTATCTGGACATTACTTGTCATTGTAAAACAGGGAATCTTAACCTGATACTCGCGGGCACCTTAGTGCTAGCGTATCGACATTTACTGACACCGTGAAAGTTAAAACGGTTCAAAAAGAGCACTAACGATGTATGTGGGCAGTGCTCGCAGTTAGAAACTCTGAGATTCCCCGTTCTAAAAATCATCATGTGACCCATCATTAGTTAACAGTTACGAATTATTTATCATAAAGTCTATATGCAGACCACGAGCTGACCGAGGTCTTAGACTGTCAGGCTGCATTGATCATTCTTTTTTTTTCGTTTTATATGAGGTCAGAAAGTTTCTTTTTTTAGCCTCCTGTAGCTCAAGTAGTGTTTTTTTTCCTAATCTGAGTGTCAAGTGCATGTATTTCTATAGATTAACATGGCTGCGCAGATAAAAATGTCTTGCTTGAAATAAAAGGGCAAGCAGACTTGTTAGTGTTGTCGCACTGATGTAGTGGCAGTTCAATTTGCCGTATTGATATATTGAATATAATCAAGGAGTTATTTCAGTTGGAGGCATGTTCTTACGTGTGTCCTTGGCTATATCTAAGACCTAGGAGTGAAAGTGTCTATCCTGACATCGGATGTACTAAGCCTACATGCAGGGCCGGATTTAGTCTTGATATGGTCTTAAGCTATTTGAATATATGGGACCCTAAGCTATTTGAGATATGGGGCCCTTTAACGATTAAAAATATATAAATAGTGAAATACAAAATTTGGGAGCCCCCAAAAAAGTGGTGGCCCTAAGCTATGACTTGTTTAGCGTATAGGTAAATCCGGCACTGCCTACATGGAGCAGATTTCAAGAGAATGGTAGCACAACGTAATTAATGCTAGCTCCCAGGAGGAGTTACACAACATTCTTGTTTATTCTTATGGAGCGAACACAGTAGAAGAAGAAGTGAAGAGTGGTGTTTGTAGGAAACGAGCGGCATATATGACTCAATAGAGAAGTATTACTGAACACAAAACCCGAACATGCAGCCGTCACACAAGATTTACTGAATATAATAGTCAGGGCATCTATACACATATCTGGAATGGTCCTCTTAATAATCCATAATTTTTCTTCAATAAGCACAGGTTCATCTCATTATGTAACTCCTCAGTTGTATAACTTCTCAGTTGTGTAACTTCTCAGTTGTGTAACTTCTCAGTTGTATAACTTCTCAGTTGTGTAACTTCTCAGTTGTGTAACTTCTCAGTTGTATAACTCTCAGTTGTGTAACTTCTCAGTTGTGTAACTCTCAGTTGTGTAACTTCTCAGTTGTGTAACTTCTCAGTTGTATAATTCTCAGTTGTGTAACTTCTCAGTTGTGTAACTTCTCAGTTGTGTAACTTCTCAGTTGTATAACTTCTCAGTTGTATAACTTCTCAGTTGTATAACTTCTCAGTTGTGTAACTTCTCAGTTGTATAACTTCTCAGTTGTATAACTTCTCAGTTGTATAACTTCTCAGTTGTATAACTTCTCAGTTGTATAACTTCTCATGTTGTATAACTTCTCAGTTGTATAACTTCTCAGTTGTGTAACTTCTTCAGTTGTGTAACTTCTCAGTTGTGTAACTTCTCAGTTGTGTAACTTCTCAGTTGTGTAACTTCTCAGTTGTATAACTTCTCAGTTGTGTAACTTCTCAGTTGTGTAACTTCTCAGTTGTATAACTTCTCAGTTGTGTAACTTCTCAGTTGTGTAACTTCTCAGTTGTGTAACTTCTCAGTTGTATACTTCTCAGTGTGTATAACTTCTCAGTTGTTGTATAACTTCTCAGTTGTGTAACTTCTCAGTTGTGTAACTTCTCAGTTGTGTAACTTCTCAGTTGTGTAACTTCTCAGTTGTGTAACTTCTCAGTTGTGTAACTTCTCAGTTGTATAACTTCTCAGTTGTGTAACTTCTCAGTTGTGTAACTTCTCAGTTGTATAACTTCTCAGTTGTGTAACTTCTCAGTTGTGTAACCTCTCTCAGTTGTGTAACTTCTCAGTTGTGTAACTTCTCAGTTGTATAACTTCTCAGTTGTATAACTTCTCAGTTGTGTAACTTCTCAGTTGTGTAACTTCTCAGTTGTATAACTTCTCAGTTGTATAACTTCTCAGTTGTGTAACTTCTCAGTTGTGTAACTTCTCAGTTGTATAACTTCTCAGTTGTATAACTTCTCAGTTGTGTAACTTCTCAGTTGTGTAACTTCTCAGTTGTATAACTTCTCAGTTGTATAACTTCTCAGTTGTGTAACTTCTCAGTTGTATAACTTCTCAGTTGTATAACTTCTCAGTTGTATAACTTCTCAGTTGTATAACTCTCAGTTGTATAACTTCTCAGTTGTATAACTTCTCAGTTGTATAACTTCTCAGTTGTGTAACTTCTTCAGTTGTGTAACTTCTCAGTTGTGTAACTTCCTCAGTTGTGTAACTGACGTGACACACATAACCATATAATCTCGTCCCAAAGGCAAGATTCTGTAAAGGGAAGTTTATGAATGCTTGCTTATTCCCAAAAGGAAGGCCCTCCATTGTGCTAATTTCCCATGTTCACCCCGTCCATTTAGGAGCACAGCACACAATCTGGGCCAACTATCTCATCAGTTAACTCTATGATCTGAAGAAGATTACTTAGAACATCCCATGTCAAATTAGATGTGAGGGCAACATTAAAAACGGATAAAGTTTGGAATCATGTTATTTTATTTAAACAGAGCTGACTTCTACCGAATCTGGAATCACAAAAAATACATTGAAAGTTATTGTGTTTCATGTCTGACACTATCCTATGATATTGTAAGACACGAGAAAGGCTGTCACACGTGTGCGCGCGCACGCACGCACACGGAGAGAGAGAGAGAGAGAGAGAGCAAGAGCGAGAGAGAGACAGAGTAGTGGGGAAAATAGATGCAAATAAATATAAAAATAAAGTTTTTTTATATAATCATAACATATTTGCTTTTGGTGAGTAGCCATATGTATGGCCTATTATATATATATTATATATATAAGACCTTCTGGATAATGGCACCATTACGCCTTATGAATCTCATTTCTGAGACTATTCCTGAGACTTTTATTGGTCAATATGATTATACTTTGTTTAAGAGCCAATGAAAATCAAGGGAATAGTCGAATGAGTAATTTCAAAATGCATGATCAGTCAATATGTCTTATATTGTCGAAAGTCACGCCCTAAGTCCAGTGAAATGTTTGACCTATTGTAGCAAAGAACCTGTTATTAAACGGTTTAAAAAAGTTCAACAACTCTTGTCTAACATCTTGATGAAGTACAGGATGATCACGTCCCTTGCTGTCTGCCAGGCACTGTTCTGATTTAATAACAAAAATCTGCAACATGTCCATCACTTTGGACAGATTTTCGTCTTTTCTCTAACCTGACGCAGGTAAAATCCTTTTGTTGCATTGTACACGAACTTGTCTCGAGAAATCATGTGAGATAACCCAAGAAATTCTTCTAGCTGTAGAAAATAGACAAATAATTAGTTACGTCCCTTATAACATAGAATATAACAATTGCTATCTGAATAATAGTGAAGTAATACCAGTAATACCATAATAGGTAATAATTATAGAAAAAACTGTAATCCATAAGAGGAAACGAGAAAATTGTTAATAACGTTATTGGAGTCACTGGTAACACACAATATTACACACATGAATCGATGTTTCGACATAAGGTCTTTATTAAGAACACGACATAACACAGGATTATTAAAAAAACGGCACTGCCCATGTTCCACAAAATAGATGGCTGTCTCTATGTGACGTGTCCTTTCCAGAAAGTTGTCTTCACTGTCACTCTGTAAGCCTCATCGGTTCTGTGGAGCTGCCCAGCTTCTTCAGTGTCATGTTCAGAAAGTCTTTGATATCATGTGTCAATCATAATCTTGGTCTGCCATTGTACTCTTTTCTTGAGCTTCCCCCACCCCACCTTGATTCATCTTTCCAAACCATTGTGCCTTTATATGTCCGAAACATGCAAGTTTGTGTTTTTGATAGCTTTGAGAAGCCAGTTTTCGTCTATGTTCAGATCTTTGCGGACACCTGCGTTAGTCATGTTCTTCTGTCTGTGATATTCTTAGCACCTTTCTTTGGCATTTTATTTCGAATACAGATAATTTCTTTTCCATTGTCGATGTCAATACCCACGTCTCACAACCGTATGTTGCCACAGGAACGATATAGCTTTTTAGTATTTGTAACTTTTTTGTTTTTTTTACTCCTTGCCATAGATTTTTCATCTGTGATGCTTTTCGTAGTGCCATTGCTAATATCTTTCTTTGCCGAGCAATCTCTTGTAGTGTTGATGGTTGATCCTAGATATGAAATTTGTTTAAATTTTCTAGTTGCTCTTTGCTAGATGACTAGATTTTCTAGTTGTTCTTTGCTAGATGACTAGATTTTCTAGTTGTTCTTTGCTAGATGACTAGACTGCATACATTTAGAAGTTCGAAGAGTGTAAGTAATGACCAGTAATGGTCGTAGTGGTGCCACACTGAATATTTCAGCACAAATAGCTTTTCAAGTAACTATATCATCAGCAATTCGGGAGGAGTGTAGAAAAATCATAACCACGACATTCCTTCATGTTATCAATACAGGATTTTCTTTACCCTCTTCTTGTCCTTCCACTAATCTACTGTTTCTTGACCCTCCTCTTGTCCTTCCACTAATCGACTGTTTCTTGCAAAATAACTTTAGAAAGTGAGTTGTGTCTGGCTATATGTTGAAGGATACGGATGAAACAAAACGAAACAGAAATTTGGTAGACGAACACGGGACATAACTAAACAAACAGAAAACTATCAGAACACAACCTGGCATCTACACATATGAATGACTGCTGCTAATCCCCAACTGGCTGCAGTGTTCCGAATTTGAGTTCTCAAGCGCATTTTAATCTTATCATCAGAGGAACCACACCTTAATAGCGGTAACCTCTACGTCACGTCCAAACCGATTGCATGAATCGTTGATGAAATGGTCAGAAACAGGAGTCGCAAACCAGTGTTTGATAGTGTAAATATGTCTACAAATTGGACTAATAGCTTCAAACATGTCGCCCATATGTACGTCATGATATAACGTCTTGTAAAGATATTGCCTATTGGATTATAATACGTCTTTTAATCGGTACTTTATATTTAAATACACATTAATTGTATTATGGTTGGGAAAGAAATACAATTTTTGTGGCATATTTCTTTATTTCGATCCTTAGACATTATGAGTGACGAAAAACCGGTTTTCTGTACGTAATTAAGGAAATAATGGGGAATAGATTCCCTACAAATATTTCTTTCATTTTAATATCTTCAGCTGCGGGACGAAGATAATGCTTTGAGAAACAATCAGAATAAAGTATATATATATATATGTATATGAAAGCGACATGGGAATGCTCTAAGAGAGTCATGTGTGAATCGTGGCAGAGTCATGGGGAAGTCTTGGGACAGTAATGGGAGAGTTTGTGAGAGTCATTAGAGTCATTGGAGAGTCAGGAAAAGCATGAGTTCTTGGGAGAGTTTTTATGAGTGACTTGGAGTCTTTAAAGAGTTATGAGTCATGCACAAGATAGATAACAATGTCATCGCAGAATGAAGAGTGCTACAGCAGATGCGGAGAACCTCAAAATTGATGTCGTGCAGCAAAAAACGCGCTAGAAGAAAAGCAAGTGCAGTTTCAATTTCATATAGACTACTCCCACACCTGTAACGACTGCGGTAGAATATTCCAGGCAAGCATATAATTAATTAGTCACAGCCGGGCACACCACAAACATCATCATTTGCGTGAACATCTTATTTGAGCTGAAAGGTCATCGTTGATTGCGACGGACGAACAAAAACTTGTAAACGACAACGTGTGTGAAACACTATGAAGCAGACATCCAATCATCCAATCACAAACGATTATTAGGCGCAGCAAAATTACATGGCACAAACTGGAATCTATTGCTTTCTATATTGCTTACAGAACATTGCATATATATATATATATATATATATATATATATATATATATATATATATATATATATATTATATAGAGAGAGAGAGAGAGAGAGAGAGAATGAGATAAATAGATAATTCGATAGATTTGCAGATAGAAGGATGGATGGATAGATGTATAGGTAGATAAGAGGTACATAGACTTACGACAGACATATCGTATTTTGAAGATAAATATTTGTTCGACATACCGTATTTTGACTGAATGTTGCCTAAGTTGTGATAATCACAGATAACACTGACATAATTATGACACCACTTATATAATAACACTGACACAAATATGACACAACTTGTATATAATAAAACACTGACACAATTATGACACAACCTTGTATATAATAAGTTCTATGTTCATTACCTTGTACATCTCCTCCCACGGCGAACTTTGATATTCTCTCCATCAACCACCAACAACTGTGACAACTGAAAATAACTTAACCCACTTCTCTAAGTGACGACCTGTAAAGTGAGCGTCTGATGGGAGCGTATGATTTATTGATTTCACCCGTATATTTATCGAAGGCCAGTTCCTCGAAGCTGCCAATATAGTCGCCATGGCCGTTTCTAATAAATTTTTCCTGTAGAAGAGTTAGGAGAGGAATATTTATATGTGATTTGCAATTTAAAAAAAATTACAGATACACACACATATGTAATATTATGCCTAGATGCCATGTTTTGTTCTGCCACTTTTTCTGTGTGTTCCGTTATGTGAATATCCCGTGATAGTCTGACAGTTTTCTGTTTCGTTTTATTTCATTCGTATTTTTAAAAAATGTTTTCATTGTTTACGCCCTTCTGCGTTTTCCGATTTATCCCGCCCAGTTATTTATTATGTGATAGTTATGGCGGTGTCATTTTTTATTTTTCACGTGTTATTTCTGTTCTTAATAAAGACCTTTAGAACGAAACATCGACTTGTGTGTATAATCATGTTATGTAACAAGTGATTAGAAAAACTTATCACGATGTTCTACTTATAGGTGGTTAGGTTGTTCCTTCCGTGCCGCAGGCGGCACATACGGCAGATGTTTTGATTCTCCGTGTTTTGCGGTCTGTTGCCGCAGTTTTAGTCCTTGTGAGGACTTGCTGCCTGATGTCTCCACTTTTAAGTATGGAGATTTTTAGGGTTGCTTTAGGCCTTCCTCATTTTCTTTTACCCTCAGGTTTCCACATATGGCTTGTTGTTTATTCTGTTTTCATCTATTTTTAAAACTTAACACATAGATTTCCATCTACGTTTTCTTATGACGTTTGAAACATATTCTTGGTGTGTTTTGTTTTTTTATTAAAATCACTATTTGTGACGAAATCAGACAGACAGACAGATAGATAATATTGTTTGTTTCAAGTGATTGGCAAAACTTCAGCTCCTGTTTTCCAAGGTCTCCTATATGTTATAGTTCAAAGGTAAATTATACCTGAACATGACACGCTTGTCTTTCTTAGAATAACAATATTGGGAATTGAAAAAATATATCAACATTATAGAAAAACAAACTGACTGGTATAAATATGTTTGACTTCAGCGGGCTCGTGACGCAAGATGTGCGGCTCTGTACCTCAGAGGTTGGAGCTATTCGTTCATTACGTGATGATGATGATGCGTAATTTCTACATTCACTTTTGAAATTATGTTAGAGTAATATCATTGGATATGTGTTCCATAGATGACTAATAAGCCATATCCTTGCCGCAATTCTCATTGGAGAAGTTCGGACATGAGATTACCGTTGTAGATGGTTCTCTGCCCGTGACTTTCTAGCCACTCTTTGCTGTTAAACTTCTGCATTTCTCATCTTTTTACAAGATGCAATGCTTTTTTTTTCACCGTAGAGCACCATGAAGTTATATTTTGTACTTGTTCTTTCCTGTATCCTTGCACTAGTTCAAAGTCTTTCATTGAGGTATTTAGCGAGTAATTGTAGCACTTTTTAAATTTATTGTTTCGCTGAATCGAAACTTCTATTATTGTGTATGTTGATACAGTTCTGATATAACCAAGGTTGACTAATGTCCGGTGTTGAAAACAGAGTGCCTAATCATAGAACGTATTTTTTACTTACCCAATCAAATGTTCTTTTTTATTTTTATAATGTTTAATAAGTATGAATGCTCTAAGATAACAAAAGTATGAATGCTCTAATACAAAAGTATGAATGCTCTAATAACAAAAGTATGAATGCTCTAATAACAAAAGTATGAATGCCTAATAACAAAAGTATGAATGCTCTAATAACAAAAGTATGAATGCTCTAATAACAAAAGTATAAATGATCTAATAACAAAAGTATAAATGATCTAATAACAAAAGTATAAATGCTCTAATAACAAAAGTATAAATGATCTAATAACAAAAGTATAAATGCTCTAATAACAAAAGGTATAAATGATTCTAATCAACAAAAGCATGCCTACTCTGATTACTATATATCAAGTGACATATTCTTTACACAACGTTGTCTCGTCGTGGACATTCTGAACGCCTTTCTGTTCGGGTAAGCAGGTGTGCATTGGCGAGAGACATGTATATATACATTCTTTGATGTCGTTGGTCCATCGTCTTCGTGGTCTTCCTCTTCTTCTCTGACACTCTGCATCTAGAATTCATCCTTTCGATACCATCATTTCGCTTTAAGTGTCCAAAATACTGTAGCTTTCTTCTTATGGTAGTATTTAGATGCTACCCTTCATTTAGTTTCAGTAATTTCAAAATTTCAATTTTCTTCTTTTTCTCTGCCCATGATATTCGTAGGATCTTTCTGTAGCACTTCAGTTCAAATGAATTTGTTCTATTGGTTAATGTCTTGTTTAAAGTCCAAGTCTCGTATCCATATGTTGCTCTGATAACAGAGACCGAAAAAACATAACTACCTCTATCAGTCGAGATAGCGTGTTTATGTAGTTCAGGGTACGTGAGAGCAAAGGTCAGAGTGAGTATAACTCACATATGAGATTTATACTTCTGCTTCCAGACCTCTAGCTCATTTATCATTTCTCGAACATAAATTTATCATTTCTGTCAACATACTCTACTTTCGTTGTCATTTTCTAGATCAGCGCTTTTCAAACTATTGAGATTAAAAAGTTGTAGTACTCAGTTATATGACGTCTTTGGACTAGCAGGACTAGGCTAGTCTCTATGCTATCTGGAATTTATATTCTAGGATATAACAGATACTAATATTTTAATTTATAATTTAAAAAAAGCAGAAGTACTATCTTCCAATCTGTTATTGAATCTGACTGATCTTTCTTGAATCTTACCTTAAGCTGAACGTAGTCAGAGACTGCACGATCTATAGGTTACGTACGATAAGGATGAGTTTAATTGATGAGTTAAAGTGGTAAACTCTCTCTGGAACATCCCAGTCAACGAAGTAGTTTGGAGTCTTCTCAAGTGTGACTTGTCCCTCAGATGAGTAGGGCATCTGATGCCTGTACCAGTCCAATCCTTCTCCGTAATTCCTGTCAAAACATAAACATTCTGCAAATTTGTTTATACATTAGAAGGCAATTCTTAAACACCCAAGGGCCCGCATGATCGTCTCAGCGGTCTGCGAAGACTTTAAGACATATTATTAACCTTACAAACAAGACTTCCTTTGGTCCATCTTAGTACTACCAACCCTTTGAGCCCTCACAAAGACTCGTACGCGTCATTATCAGAGCTTCTACACTCCTACAGACATAAACTATCCTACATACATCTACTCTACTCCAGACATCTACTCTACTCCAGACATCTACTCTCCTCCAGACATCTACTCTCCTCCAGACATCTACTCTCCTCCAGACATCTACTCTCCTCCAGACATCTACCTCTCCTCCAGCCATCTACTCTCCTCCAGACATCTACTCTCCTCCATCTACTCTCCTCCAGACATCTACTCACCCTCAGACATTTACTTCCCCCAGACATCTACTTTTTCCAGA
The DNA here is from genome assembly GCA_034231615.1 of Meghimatium bilineatum. NCBI lineage: Eukaryota > Metazoa > Mollusca > Gastropoda > Stylommatophora > Philomycidae > Meghimatium > Meghimatium bilineatum. The sequence goes on from CM067316.1 coordinate 60,173,533, forward strand.
TATATACTCTCCTCCAAACATCCACTCTCCTTAAGACATATACTCTCCTCCAGCCATCTACTCGTTTCCAAACATATACTTTCCTCCAAACATCTACTTCTCCAAATATTTACTTCTCCAAACATCTACTCTCTTACAGAAATCTACTCTCCTCTAAATAGCTACTGTCTTCCAGACATATTCTCTCCTCCAGACGACAACAGTAATTGATCACAAGAGAGCTCATGAAGAAACAAAATAGACTCAATGGAATTCCGTTAGCAACAATTGCATGCACTATAAATAGAGTTAAATCTGTCCAGGACATAATAGTACATAGTGCTATCGTAGTACATTGTATAGCATATTTATGAGTAATTGATCTGCCGATTTGGCATGTGATTTTTATCTCAAAGATAAAATACTTGAATTAATCCGATAATTTATTGTTTGCATCTCTTATCTTAACACTGCATCTTGGTAGTGTATATTTCTTTTGGACAAAAATTATTTCAGGTATAGACTAATGTTTTTTTTTCTCATACTGGCACTCTAACATGGCTTGATGCACCTGTTCTCTCTCTACCACGTGTACTGTGTCCTCACCGTATCTCAGGTTATTCTGACTTAGTCACTTACTGATACTCATGGCATTTTTTCTATCATTTGCATAGTATCTTATGTTCAGAAGAAGAAATCATCTGATGATATCACTCATCGCTGTCTGACGCCATTTCTGTATCTTGGACATTCGTTTTTCTATAATGCGGCCAGCCTTCATAGCGGATATTTATTTATAAAACATGTTTATTACTATCTTTGTAAATGTATTTATGTAAATATGGACATATTTCTTACTGTAATTCGAAGGAATACACAAATACACACACACAGACATATACATATATATATATATATATATATATTATATATATATATATATATATATAACACACACACACATATATATATATATATATATATATATATATATATATATATATATATATATATATATATATATATATATATATATATATATATATATCATATATTACATATATATATATATATATATATATATATAAAATCACCAAATTGCTGAATGGCATATATATATGCGAACATATACCCGTTGCCTTAATGATATCAATATATATAGCCTTGTCAGAGAAACCAGGGACCACCGAATGTGAAGTACACCGTAAAATCAGTCTCATAAATCAAATAACAAAAATACTTCGCAGAATCATCATGACGAGGGTCAGAAAACAAAATAAAAAAGATAAGTCCAGAACAATGTGGCTTTGATGAATGCAAAAGGTACCACAAAATGCTTTATATATTTTGAGAACACTAATAGAGAGGTCTATAGAGGTAAAAACAGATCTCTATCTCTGTTGTTTTATAGACTACACGAAAGCATTTGATAAAGTTAAACATAGCGAAATTATACACATGCTACAGAATTTGAGTATTAACAGCAAGGATTTAAGAATAATCAAGAACATGTACTGGCAACAAACAGTAGCAATAAGAGTAGGAAATCAATTTGGACCTTAAAACAATAAAACTTCACAAATAAAACAAGGAGTCAGACAGGGATGCGTGCTTTCACCAGACCTGTTCTCTTTATACAGTGAAAACATATTGCGTGCAATAGTAGATATCCCAGGAATATCAGTGGGAGGACACAACATAAATAATTTCAGATATGCGGATGACACTGTTCTGATTGCTAAAAGTGAAGAAGATCTTCAAGAATTAATTAATGTAGTAGTGACAGAAAGCAAAGAGAATGACATCTCCCTAAATATCAAGAAAACAGATTTAATGGTTATTACAAAGAAAGAAAATGCTTGATCTTGCAAGATCAAAGTAAACGATAAAGTAGTAAACCAGGTCCACCAATTCAAATATTAAGGTACAATGATTACAGCAGAGGAAATAATTTCGACAGAAATAAGAAGCAGAAAGGCAGTTCGAATAATGGTAGGTAAAAAAACAAATTTTCAAATTTTATTTGAAAAAAATAAAATGAAAAATATATTGTGTAATATGACCTTGTCATTAGAGGTGAGACAGGGGTGCAAAGGGAACGCATTGCTCTAGGCGGACCCAGGGTTAGCAGATAACCAAGATCCCAAATGTACCTCCACGCGGTGCACCCTGGAAACAGAAGTACAGCAGCTCGAGCTGATTCTGGCCAAATCATTTGGGGATCGTGTCCGAGAATGTGGAGGTAGCAGATGGAAAGAGATTTGACTGCACAAGAGACAGACAATATCTCCGACACCACCAGCATCACCACGATATAGCGACACTGTCGACATACAGTGAAGCTAGTCAGTCCAGTCCGAACATTGGAGGGGCGGCAATGTAAAAATGCACGTAAAGGTAAATGCATGGCGAGAGGACAAATATGGTTCATACAGAGTACAATGAAACAATGAAAGGGCAGAACAGCGCTAGAGGGCAGCGCGAACTGCAAATAGAAAGTGAAAAGTCCCTAGGAAAGGGAACTACAAGCTCCGTCAGCTCGAGACGGACGTCTAGTTACCAGAGTTCCTAACAGGCAGAGACCCAGACCCATCCATCGGCGTTTGGTAAAGCAAAAGACCTAACCAACTCTAATGTCGAGCCTTCCTAAACCGGAAATATGCTTGCAAAGAGAAAGGGTTCTGTACCCGATGGGTGTGGGCAAGAAAGGGACAACGATGGTAGTCCTGGCCCAACTCTACTGTCAAGGTTTCCTATACCAGAAGTACACTTGCAGAGAGAAAGGGTTCCGTACTCGATTCGCTCAGGCACAAAAGGGACAACGATTTAGCCCTGGCCCAACTCTACTGTCAGGTTTTCCTACACCAGAATACACTTGAAGAGATAAAGGGTTCAGTACCTGATGGGCTCATGCGCTATTGGGACAAGGACGCTCAGCTCGAGAACGCCTTGCTCCCAAACGCGTGGTGTGAGACTCGAACTTGGACAAGGGGTACACGATGTCGGTGAATGACACCTCGGCTAAGAGGGCGAAAGAGCCAGGGTCCAACTCCTCTGTTGAGTTCTTCCCCTTAAGGGAACCAGGCTCACGGATGAGAAACGGTTCGGTACCCAATGGGCACAGGCACAGCACGTCCAATTACACGAGGCAAGTTCATCGACAGTGGAACACCTCGTTCGAGTTAGACGAGAGCAAAACATCGTCTGGGCGAAGAGTCTCCACTACGCGTGCCTGGAGACAGATATAGAGGCTGTCACAGGCTAAGGGTAGCCCACCCGAATTGTCAAGGCATGCCGAAATCGGATGTGCTAGGCCTACAAGGCGCATAACGGTGGCACAACGTAATCACGCTCCCGGCGGAAATCGCACGGATATCCGTGATGGTTACAATGGAGTGAACGAAAAACAAAACAAAACAAACAAACAAACAGAGGTGAGACAGAGAGTTCTGCAGTGCTATAAAACCCCTATACTAACATATGGATGCGAGTCTTGGATAAACAAACAGGAAAGTGGGAAATTAGAGGCAACAGAGATGTGGTTCTATAGAAGAATGCTGAGAATACCATGGACTGCCAGAAAAACAAAACTAATCTGAAAGTGTTGAAAGAGTCAAATGTGAGACACAGCTTAATAAATAATATAAGAAAAAAAAAACAATCTACATTTTTTTGGTCACGTTATGAGACAAGGTGTTTTGGAGAACATAGTCATATATATATGTATATTCTGTGAAATGTAGACAATTAAATTCCTGGATCAATAACATCGAGGTGCATTTGTACATTTGGGCGTGTTTTTTCCACAATTATCTTTATGACAGAAGACAGTGATGTTTGCATAATTGTGTGATGTTTACAATGTGGCAATTCTGACATAAGAACATAACGCAGGGTTGGGTAACATCTGGCTAGCGGACACGAAATGATCCACGGTATCAATTGACATGACCACTCGAAGACAATCGAGGATGTACTAAACATTCAATAAATATACGGCCATGTTCAATAGTAACGTACATTTCTGTTAAGTAAATTCCTAACGCTAACCATAGCAGTATACATTTATGTTAAGTTAAACCCTAAATTTATGCTAAGTTAAACCCTAACCCTAATCATAGCAGCATACATTTATGCAAAGTTAAACCCTAATCATAGCAGCATACATTTATGTTAAGTTTAAACCCTAACATTTATGCTAAGTTAAACCCTAACCCTAATCATAGCAGCATACATTTATGCAAAGTTAAACCCTAATCATAGCAGCATACATTTATGTTAAGTTAAACCCTAACATTTATGCTAAGTTAAACCCTAACCCTAATCATAGCAGCATACATTTATGCAAAGTTAAACCCTAATCATAGCAGCATACATTTATGTTAAGTTAAACCCTAACATTTATGCTAAGTTAAACCCTAACCCTAATCATAGCAGCATACATTTATGCAAAGTTAAACCCTAATCATAGCAGCATACATTTATGTTAAGTTAAACCCTAACATTTATGCTAAGTTAAACCCTAACCCTAATCATAGCAGCATACATTTATGATACGGTAAACAATAACATTAACGATAGCAGCATACATTTATGTTAAGTTAAACTCTAACCATAGCAGCATACCTATATTTTAAGTTAAACCCTACACCTAACCATAGCAGCATACATTTATGTTGAGTTAAACCCTAACACTAACCATCGCAGTATACATTTATGTTAAGTGAAACCCTAACCATATCAGCATACATTTATGTTAATGATTGGTTAATGATGTTAAAATATGTTATGTTTGGGGATCTCCCTAGTGTAGTGGTTAAGCTGTTCGCCTTGTGTTCAAGAGATCATAAGTTCGAATCCGGCTCGTGTCGTCTTGCTTACAAGGCGAGTTACAATCGTTGAGATTGACGGAGTACATATGGGAAACCGAGTACATTGAAGTCAATGTTCTACGACTTTTAATCTGTTTTTTAGCATTTATGTGAAATAAAACAAACACACATCATGTTTAGAGAGTTACAAGAAGGTTTCGAAATCCTAATAATAGCATCCATACACGCCTCACTAAATAATAGCGTACAAACAAGGCTCACTAAATAATAGCATACAAACAAGGTTCACTAAATAATAGCGTACAAACAAGGTTCACTAAATAATAGCGTACAAACAAGCCTCACTAAATAAAAGCATACATACACGCCTCACTAAATAATAGCATACACACGCCTAACTGAATAATAGCATAAACACACGCCTCACTAAAAATAGTATACACAAGGCTCACTAAATAATAGCAAACACACGCCTCACTAAATAATAGCATACACACATGCCTCACTAAATAATTGCATACACACACGCCTCACAGAATAGAAGCAGTTGCAGACAATCCATTAGTAAGGGGTGAGAGATAATAAACGTGTGAGCAATTATTGGAGATTAATTTTTAAGTTGATAATTCTGCATGTCCTTCAAATAATGTCATAAATTTACACATGACACTTTACACAAAAATAAGGTTTAACGCCGCTGCCGTTACGGGTTAGCGGTTTTAAAAAAATATTGTAATTTGTATCTGTTAAGAGAACTGTTATTCTAATCTAATATTAAATGTTTTCTGCGCTGTGAAGCACACGTTATGTGGGACACAGTTTAAAATGGAGCAATTTGTTACATTATTTTTCACTGAATGCATAACGAGTGAGTCTAAGTGCTAGTAATTTTTATGAAAGTCCAGAGTTAGTGTGCTGAACTTTCAATTCTTCGAACAGGGTATTGCACCCAAATGCGCCTACGTAAAGTCAAAGTCACGGAAAACTTTGGAAATATACTGAACCATAGGGACTCAAACACAGGATCTACTAGAATCCCCATGTCAGTGATGCAACATAACAAGCAAGAGTAAGATTTGGAGACTACATTATACGTATCAATGACTAGATAGCTCAATAGAGTATCATGCTGAAACTGGAAGAGGCTGGGGTAACAAAGGTCAACTGCTAAAATTGAACACAGTTCTCTCTTCCATATGATGTGTTTCCTACCAAGCTTACATCTCTTCCTCCTACCATAATCATTATGTTTTCTTACGTACAGTATATTGTTTTTTTGGTTTGTTATATTTTGTTGTACAGATGAACGCTTTTAGTCGAAACGTCGTCCATCGCTCTGTCTCGTTGTTTGTTTGCTTTATTAACTAATATTGGTAACACCTGTATCTATTTACGGTCATTTTTATAATCTGAAGGGTTGTTCACTGTACTACATCACAAGAAGAAAGTTGTGGATATCTGAAGCGGCTTTAACAGATATCGTATGTATTGCCAAACATATCAAAGTTGATTCAAGAAACTCATGTCATGCAATGACTCTGACAACAGAATACAACGACAAAAAGGGTGGATCTGTTTAAATCTCGTCCCAACATGAACATTGAATATTAAGTTTAAGGTCTTTCCCATTGACAATATTTTTGGTGAATATTTTAAAAGCAAAAGTCGGTCCCATGGCTGAAGTTAACTTTTCATTTATTAAGTCTATAGCAAATATTAGGACTTTCAGTAGTCATTCAGTAGGACTTCATTACCTGTCTTCCACGTGAGTATTATTTAGCAAATATTAGGTGGGGTGGCCAGTTCCCTTCCTGGCTGTGTTTACCTTCTGCAACCAATGTGTGAGATAACCATTTTACTGCTGGGTCGACTGGATAAAAAGCGTGTCAGGAGAGAATTAACAACTCGGAATTTTTTTCCGGGCGTGGTTAAGAATAGTAAACAAGCTCACTATCAACTAGCCTCCCTCGCTTCTCGGTGAATATGGGGGGTTGGGTGTTCCACATATTAAGAAAATAATTAATAATCTAGGGGATTATTAAAAAATATATTATTAAAAATATTGAAAATTACTGAATTCCGGGAGGGGGACAGAGACAAAAGTTAACGTCAACAATACTATTTTTATACCACAATTAAAATGTATGAATATGAAACGTTGTTCTAAGACAAGCACGTTTTTCGTACATTTTCCTGCTATCAATTTTTACAGGAGGTGTTTATTTTTTGTGGTTATAATTAAGCAGGGCGTGGACTATGAATTCTTGACAGTTGTTGGTATGTGAAGGTTCGGTGTGGGGGTGGGGGGGGGGTTAAAATTAGTCAAATAAAATTGTAGACGGAATTTATGAACAGTCCATATAATTTACTTTCACTATTTATGAATTCTTCAAATTACGTGCAATAAAACGTATAGATATTCTATAATGTTATCTTATTTATTATGTGATTAACTTGCTATACTAATAATCTGTAATTATATAAATGTATATATATATATATATATATAGATGGAGAGATAGAAAGATAAATATAGACATATAGATAAATAGTTAGACAGACAGACAGACAGACAGGCAGGCAGGCAGTCAGGCAGACAGACAGACAGACAGACAGACAGACAGACAGAAAGGCAGAAAGGCAGACAGATAGACAGATAGACAGATAGACAGATAGACAGATAGACAGATAGATAGATAGATAGATAGATAGATAGATAGATAGATAGATAGATAGATAGATAGATAGATAGATAGATAGATAGATAGATAGATAGATAGATAGATGGATGGATGGATGGATGGATGGATGGATGGATGGATGGATGGATGGATGGATGGATGGATGGATGGATGGATGGATGGATGGATGGATGGATGGATGGATGGATGGATGGATGGATGGATGGATGGATGGATGGATGGATGGATGGATGGATGGATGGATGGATGGATGGATGGATGGATGGATGGATGGATGGATGGATGGATGGATGGATGGATGGATGGATGGATAGATAGATAGATAGATAGATAGATAGATAGATAGATAGATAGATAGATAGATAGATAGATAGATAGATAGATAGATAGATAGATAGATAGATAGATAGATAGATAGATAGATAGATAGATAGATAGATACAACTTTGGGTGAGCTCCTAGACATAATGGTGCCTAAGTATGGAACACGACAGAGACACACCTATCGAAGAAATGTGTTTCCTGCCTGGAAGTTGCTACATTAGGATGAAGGTTAATGAAGCGTAACAGAGCTCTTGTTCCAGCTTTACGGGCACCAATAACAAGGGCTGATGGTAACCGTTTCGTCAGATTCAGCTGATCTGTGTGTTGACTGTCACACACCATGCTGTTACTACCTGTGTGAGGAGAATCATATTGTTAATTGCATTGTATTACACAGGATACGAACTGTGAAACAATAATACTAATAAGAATAAGAACAATAATGCAATAAGGCTATTATTTATAAGGAAAATATTACCAAGGCAGTAAACACACTAACAGACGCATCCATCCAAATTGAATCATCTAACTGAACTACTCGTTGCTGATGATCAATGCCTACTCCACAGTTCAAGTGAAGAGCTGTTAGTTCACATAAACCTACTCCACAGTTCAAGTGAAGAGCTGTTAGTTCACATAAACCTACTCCACAGTTCAAGTGAAGAGCTGTTAGTTCACATAAACCTACTCCACAGTTCAAGTGAAGAGCTGTTAGTTCACATAAACCTACTCCACAGTTCAAGTGAAGAGCTGTTAGTTCACATAAACCTACTCCACAGTTCAAGTGAAGAGCTGTTAGTTCACATAAACCTACTCCACAGTTCAAGTGAAGAGCTGTTAGTTCACATAAACCTACTCCACAGTTCAAGTGAAGAGCTGTTAGTTCACATAAACCTACTCCACAGTTCAAGTGAGGAGCTGTTAGTTCACATAAACCTACTCCACAGTTCAAGTGAAGAGCTGTTAGTTCACATAAACCTACTCCACAGTTCAAGTGAAGAGCTGTTAGTTCACATAAACCTACTCCACAGTTCAAGTGAAGAGCTGTTAGTTCACATAAACCTACTCCACAGTTCAAGTGAAGAGCTGTTAGTTCACATAAACCTACTCCACAGTTCAAGTGGAGAGCTGTTAGTTCACATAAACATATTCCGCAGTTCAAGTGGAGAGCTGTTAGTTCACATAACTCTACTCGACAGTTCAAGTGAAGAGCTGTTAGTTCACATAAACATATTCCACAGTTCAAGTGGAGAGCTGTTAGTTCACATAAACCTACTCCACAGTTCAAGTGAAGAGCTGTTAGTTCACATAAACCTACTCCACAGTTCAAATGACGCGCTGCTAGTTTACATAAACCTACTCCACAGTTCAAGTGAAGGTCTGCTAGTTTACATAAACCTACTCCACAGTTGAAGTGAAGGTCTGCTAGTTTACATAAACTTACTCCACAGTTCAAGTGAAAGTCTGCTAGTTTACATAAACTTACTCCACAGTTAAAGTGAAGGTCTGCTAGTTTACATAAATCTACTCAACGAAAGCTGCCTCAACTACAAAATGAAGATCATTGTAGCACAAAGCAGACGTTATGTCTATAAGCTGATTTCCTAATACAATCAGCATAAAAATAAATGTTCAATTACTGAAACAAGTACAGCAATTTGAATATCAAGCAGGCATTAGTACAGATGGCGGAAGAATGGACAGCGAGCTTTGAGACAAGAATTCAAAAAGTTAACTACACAAATTACGAATTGACACCAAGAAAGTATACTACAAATTTATCCCAATGGAAACCAAATGACAAATCATAAATTCAATCTTTATATTAACATTGTGTTCTCAATTTTAGATTTGTACACTAACAAAAGGCCGAGAGAAAACTTACTACGTGTGAAATGAGATGTCTAAAAGATGAACTAAACAGAACAAGAACAGATCATGTGAGAAACGAAGAGATTTCAACCACTGTGTGAGCAGCATATGTGATCAAATATACTGAAATAAAGATATGGTATTGGTCTATCAACATAATGAGAATAAACCACACCATTCTCTAGCGACACGAACATTAAAAAGAAAATTGGTAGCACATCCTTTACAGGACTTCGCTATCAACCCAGCATTTTTAGGATGTGGTGATTTTCTAGGCAATATAAATACTTTCAGTAGTTTGCCATTGCTTTCTGAACGGTCCGGATGCACAATTGCCTGTGGCGGTGATCGATCTCGGTACCTTGGCCGTTACAGACGCGCTATGTACCACTTCGCCACAGAGGAGCCGGACAAAATTTTCATTACAACATGAAAATGGAAGAAGGAAGATACAGAAGAAGACAAAGAAGAAAGTGGATACGAAAATTCTGAGACTTCACAATATGCATATCAAGCGACCAAACATGACACATCCTGAAAACTGTTCGTTATTCACTCCTGCGACACCTTACATCAAAAGCAAAGACAATAGATAGATTGGTAGCAAAGATAAAGAAAAAAATAAGAAAAGAGAAAATGTAAACTCAGCAAAGATAAAATAGAAAATAACAAAGATCAAATAGAAAATCAGCTAAAATAAAATAAAATATCAGCAAAGATAAATTCGAAAATCAGCAAAGATAAACCAGAAAATCAACAAAGATAAAATACAAAATCAATGCATATATCAAATATAAGAAAATCAATTGCAATACATGAAGCATACAAGGAGATGAAATGAAAGGGAAATACAAATGGACAGCGGAGCAAACACTGTTTGTTGATTATCAGAAACGCTCATCGTTCCCCGTTATCAGACATCAAACACGGACGCTTATGTGTATTGTTTCCGACAGAAAATATCTCATAGCTCGCTTCAATATGAATTTAAGCAAAATTAGATGTTTATTTCCCATAATTCAGAGACATATTGTGACATCAGACGTGCAAATTGTCGAAGAATTAGGACGATGTCTGCCTGAGTGTCTGTTCGTTATTTATTTATGCATGTTATTGTGTCTCGTCAGATGTACTTCTTAATATTTTTGTTGAGTTGTTTGTATATATGCCCATCCTTCTGTTGTGTATATATATACTACTGACTGTAGAAAAACTGAAATCCAAATGGCAAAATTGGGAACAGGACAATCAATGAAGACTAACACGTCAACGGTAACACACATAATAACACACACAAATTGACGTTTCGACCAAAATGACTTTATCAAGAACACATTCACAATAGTAACGACGAGTATGTCGTGTTGAAGTTCACTTTAACATTGCCGAGGTAAATATCTTCCTCGTCCACACTGTCTACTCATATATTTGTCCCTATGTTTACTCATATATTTGTCCCTATGTCTACTCATATATTTGTCCCTATGTCTACTCATATATTTGTCCCTATATCGTTTTGTACGTAACTTACTTACATGTGCGCATTATCATATATTTGTCCCTCTATCGAACTATAGACAAACACTTGTACATGTGAATATGTTTGTCCCTCTATCGTTCTATAGGGAAACTTACACGTGAATACTTTCATATGCTTGTTCCTGTATCGTTCTAGAGGCAAACGTTCTTACATGTGAACATGTTCATACGTTTGTCTCTCTAACGTACTATAAGCAAATTCACTTACCACTGTGTGCAAGAATGAGTGAGAATATCGTAACCGAAAGTAATGTTTATGCTCGTGAACACACTCGCTATGATTCGTGTGCCGCAAAGTTGTATGAAATGGTAATGGTAGGATACCATTCTGTACCTGTACGAAGAAAAGGTGTACATAAACTCAGACTTAGACAAGGTGTTCGATATTGATGAGCGAAACCTCGACCAACAGGACGTACCAACACTGGTTCAATTTTACTGTTGAAGCTATTACCTATACTGGAAGAAAGTCACAGTCGAGATAAAGGTTAGTACCTTCGAACACTGGGCACTATTAGAACACAGTGGGCACTATTAGAACACAGTGGGCACTATTAGAACACAGTGCGCACTATTAGAACACAGTGGGCACTATTAGAACACAGTGGGCACTATTAGAACACAGTGGGCACTATTAGAACACAGTGGGCACTATTAGAACACAGTGGGCACTATTAGAACACAGTGGGCACTATTAGAACACAGTGGGCACTATTAGAACACAGTAGGCACTATTAGAACACAGTGGGCAATGACGCCTAATTACATGAGACAACTACACTAGCAAAGGAACACTTGGTGTGAGATAGACGTAGTTGACCCAAGTAAAAATATCTGCTCACCGTCTCCTCGGTAACTGTCTCATAGGGACGCGTTTTAGACTGAACAGTCCAAGTCGTCATGTACAATGGATGGTACAACGTCACGTCGCAAAGCAAATACTCACTTGTTTGCCTACATATGAACGCTGTCAAAGGCTAGGAACGCTCACCTGAATTAAAAGCATACCAAAAACGGATAAGATAGTCCAGAGGGCGCAAAAAAACGCAGTTCCGATGCGAAAACTGTATCACAACGTACTTCACATTTCTGCTGCAATCACACGAACTATCTTGTTAGTTACCAGAGAGCAAACAAAAAGAAGAAGATGAAGCATAGGCGCATACACTCATGTATTTGCCCTTCTATCTTTATATAAATAATATTTGTTAACAACAAAACTGAAATAATACAAGTCAAACTTAGAATAGGTTAATAATAAACAGTTTTCCTAGCAGTGATAACGCACATAATAACACACACAATTCGACGGTTCGACAAATGGTGTTTCTTAAGAATTTTAAGATCGTTTTTGGACTTTTATTTGTTCTGATTTATTACCTTAACAGGTGATTTTTCATCATTTCTGGTATCCCATTTTCTTAAATCTATGGGAATTTGTGTGTGTCAATGGTGTGCAATCAATTTGAACACACATAATTCAACAATTACTTGAGTGTGTCTTTCATTATTTGGATCGTCCTGCTGTAAAGAAGAACGTCGAATAATCGTTTACAATTCGATGTTTCTTGTTCAATGTTTGTGTTTCGGGAGAAAGGTCCAAGTTGGCCCGGAACGTGGAACAAAGTCCTTGTTCTTTTGTTTATTGCTCATTATTTATTTTTACATTGATAGTTAGACTTTGATAGTAACCTTTGTACTTTATGTAGTATTTATCCCTTATTCGTTTGGTTACTTTTCATTTTGTCGGATATCCTCTGATATTTTGGTTATTTATATAAGATCGTTCCACTTGTCAGGTGAACACAAATATATTCCGTGATTCGTGAGCATGTGTAGATTCAGTATGGTGTCTAACCTGTATAATATTCTGTAATGGTAAATTATCGCTGCTACTTATATTATATTATTCAATTATAAATATTTGGAATACGTATATCTATACCAATTTATTTTCATAAGTGCCCCGTGTTGACTTAGCCAAAAACATTTTTAGTATTCAGCTTCATTCATCACCCGTGTCCTTATATATTAACTATTTCAACTGGTATATATTAACTATTTCAACTGTTATATGTTAACTATTTCAACTGTTATATATTAACTATTTCAACTGGTATATATTAACTATTTCAACTGTTATATATTAACTATTTCAACTGTTATATAAGACTAAGAAGTACTATATTAGCTAGTTAGATTGTTATTTAGTGAAATAGTGTAATAGTCAGTTAGTGAAATAATAAAATGGTGAAATACTTAGTGAAATAGTTTGCAATGAAATAGTTATTAAAATAGTTAATGAAATAGTGAAATAGTAAATGAAATAGTGAAATAGTTAATTAGTGAAATATGTATATGTGTCTCGAACTAGTTAGGTAGGTAGTGAAATACTTAGTTTGTGAAATATTGGTTTATATTTCTAATTAGTTAATTATTGAAATGGTCTGTATTATTCTATTTTTATGATTCTGTTAGTAACATTTATGTGATATTAATTCTTTTTGTAGCGGTGAAGATGTTTTAGTAGAAACGTTGTTCGTTCCTGTTGATGGTGTTACTGTATGTTGTATTTTGCTTCAGCACTCCTTATATATCTTCGTTTTTTCTCCTATATTATTGTTTGTTTGTTTAACGAATAACTTTGAATTCATGAATGAAAGTATTTCAGTGCTGGATTCTTACCGTTAATTCGGGGCTCAAAAACAGAGATCGAATAGAAAGTAAATGCCTTAGTTGTGGTCCTGATTTGAATTCCATCCAATCTGGTCATCGAGGTGGTCATCAGCAGAACGAAGAAAGCAACAACTGTAACACAAGTGACAACCTTATAACGAGAAAGTTTTGGGCAGCGTCCCATTGGTGACACAGGCGCCTTGTTATCTGTTAATGAGAGTGTGGCGACTGGTTTCTGAATCATCTTGCTGTATCAATGAGCATTTCACTGAGCGTTCGATATGCTCGGCGAATCTGTGGATTCATCTGCAAATAGGAAAATAAAACATAACAGGATAAGTTTAATTAGAAACTGAAGTTGTAATAAGAAGAATGGTATGAGACATCGTCAAGGCATGTGGCTTTAGCCATAGGTAGTCATCTGCTTGGTCAGTGGGTGGTCAAATACCGTTTGACGAGTGTCACCTGAAAAATCTTTTTTGGTAGCGATGGAGAGATTCTTCGCAACACCTAGAAAATATGAGTTGGTACCTGTTATTTGATGACTAAATGAACTATGGAGACTTATTTGTTAGTTATTAAATGAATGATGAATTCCAAATCTAGTCTCCTGGTCTGCGGGCGAGTGATTTAGTCTACACAATGTTGAAGTTTCCATGAAAACTGAGTATGATATCCATATATTAGTAGTGTCATTATTGTCTTTAAATTAACAAAACTTCATATAAGGAATAGGTGAATTGAACTATCTAAACTTCATATAAGGAATAGGTGAATTGAACTATCTAAAAAGACTTCTCACGTTAAATATTCTTTCCAGAACGTGGCCTTCTTTATGGATTCAGTGAATGCTCCGCGATTCTAGGTGTGTTGACCTGCCACAGCTTGAGACATGTTTAAGCAATATGATATATTACTGCACCCTTATCGTCTTGGGCGCCCTCTTCTTATGCTGCTGTTAACTCTGTCTTCAGTTATTAATCTTTCCATGCTGTTACGTCACTTTATATAACCAAAACAAAACAACAACACACCACAGCTTTCTTGTTAGGATGTTGTTAAGGATTCTCTTTGCTATTGTTTTATTTAATGTCCATGCATCACAACCGTTTTCCCACTGAAAATACGCGTGTTCTGATCATACATAGTTTGGCTGTGCAAATTTCAGCGTCGCCATTGCAATTCTTCTCTTGATTTCGACAGCGCAGTTCCTGAGCTATTTATTTTTGTGCCCAAATAATGGAAATTAAATTACGTCCTCTCATTCGAAGTTGTCAATTATTATTGTCCTTTCACTTTTTCTGTTGTCTTAAGTATTGTTTTCTTCATATTTAAGTACATGTTTGGGCTTTACTGTGTTCTTTTGTTGATAGTAACATTTGCTTTAAACCATCTCCGTGTGATGTTAAGATAACTTATCGTCAGCATTTCTGATCTCTGGGATCTGATGACCTCCGATGGTAACAGGCTGGAAGTCAATCTCTAAAATCTTTTGGATCGAACAGAGTAGGTGACTTTAATGAAATTGTAGGTGAATTAAGTTGTATTATAGAATGCGAAATTAAGTTGTATGAAAGTAGGCGAATTAAGTTGAATGAAGGCCTGGGCGAATTACGTTGTATG
Organism: Meghimatium bilineatum; assembly: GCA_034231615.1. NCBI lineage: Eukaryota > Metazoa > Mollusca > Gastropoda > Stylommatophora > Philomycidae > Meghimatium > Meghimatium bilineatum. The sequence goes on from CM067316.1 coordinate 60,189,080, forward strand.
AAAGAGTAGGTGACTTAAGCCATTTAAAGGTGGTTATGACTTGAGCTATATAAATGTATACATGACAATATATAATGCTTATGATTAACTATAGATATTTTAATATTGGAGTCATTGTCCTGAAAAATATGAAGAAAAGTATGAATCAAGAATTAGCAGAACGCAATGTAAATAAAACTGGTTAGTAACATTAAAAAAATTCAACGTTTCGACGGAATCGTCGACTTCTATTGTTCTACATCGACACAGAATTAATTTCCTTGGTTCCATCAGTGCCAGACTGGCTTATAATAACCAGATTGTTGGTTGCTATGTTTACAGGAAATGTCAGATAGTTTCTGTGTATCCAGCAAATATTGCTCCCGGGATACAGAAGCACAATGGCGGCGACGATTTCCAAGCGACGTCTAGCATCCTGGCAGATGGCGATGCCACAACTAAAATGAGATTATTTATACGGTTCACTACTTTTAGAACTAAGGGACATAATTTGCAGTGACGTTTTTTAAGGGAAACAATCCCTTCTATTAAGAAAATATATATTACTGTTATCTGTACTAGTTGCGGAAAAATTAGATCACGGGTTATGAAATGTTATAATTTTTTAACTTAAAGATGCAGTCATGCCATTCATATGATGTTTAGATTAAAATATGTCAATCTTGGATTACATCAGAAAACAACAGATTAAGTGGTTTTCACACGCTTCCAGACTACCATCAGATAGTGCCCCTTAAGAAGCATTGCTATGCAGACACGATTGATATACAGCCAGGGGCAGACCATGTAAAAAAATGGATTACAGAAATAAGAGCCCGCGAAAACAAAAATATACGAAGCACAAAAATAGGTCGTCTCCAGAGAACTCTTCTACATCGAACGCGACAAGACATAGAGGAGTGCCAGAGAAGTTTTCTACATCCAACGCCACAAGAGTGATACCAGAGAAGCTTTCTACCTCTAAAGTTTCAACATATAAAGGGGTACCAGAGAAGCTTTCTACCCCTAAAGTTACAAGATAAAAGGGGAACCAGAGAAGCTTTCTACCCCTAAAGTTACAAGATATAAGGGGTACCAGAGAAGCTTTCTACCTCTAAAGTTACAAGATAAAAGGGGTACCAGAGAAGCTTTCTACCTCTAAAGTTACAAGATAAAAGGGGTACCAGAGAAGCTTTCTACCCCTAAAGTTACAAGATATAAGGGGTACCAGAGAAGCTTTCTACCTATAAAGTTACAAGATAAAAGGGGTACCAGAGAAGCTTTCTACCTCTAAAGTTACAAGATAAAAGGGGTACCAGAGAAGCTTTCTACCCCTAAAGTTACAAGATATAAGGGGTACCAGAGAAGCTTTCTACCTCTAAAGTTACAAGATAAAAGGGGTACCAGAGAAGCTTTCTACCCCTAAGGTTACAAGATATAAGGGGTACCAGAGAAGCTTTCTACCTCTAAAGTTACAACATATAAAGGGGTACCAGATAACTCTTCTACCCCTTTCGCTTCAAGACATAAAGGGGTACCAGAGAAGTCTTCTACCCTTCACGCTGCATGCACGGCATAATGGTGTATATAGCGAAATGAAAGAAGATAACAATATGAGTAATTCAATCAAAGAGATTTAAACAAAACAAAGACAGCAGTAAAACGATAAATGTTTTCAGCACAGACTTTCTAATAGTCTTTCATCCTAACAAGAAAGCTGTGATGTGTTGTTTTTTGTCATATAAAGTGACTTAAACGTATGGAAAGATTAATAGCTGAAAGAGTTAACAGCAACATAAGTGTAATATTGAATGTCATGTATTTATTTTATATTTTAGTTATCTCTCCTTTCATGTGGTTCCATTATTTTGCATGGTCAAAAAGATTTGATACAACCAAACTGAGCTCATAATCGCGGTTGAAAGCTGCGTCCATCACCTATTGTACAGATTAAGTGACCTCGGTTTTAAAAAGGAAATATGGCCGATCATCAGCCAAGATAAATTACGTAAAGTGGTTTCTACTGTCCGGCAGTATATGCACTGAAGTACCATCTTGGAGAAGACGCACGAGACCAGTTAAAAAAACTAAATTATTTTTTTTTTTAAATTATTATTTGTTTGTATCATATATATCCCCAGGAGATTGTGGTGACATGTTTAACGGAAGCAACCCTCAACTGGTTTTTATAGTAAAGAAAACTCTGATATAGCCAAGTTTGACTGAGATTCGTGTTTGGAAAGTGTGTAAACTAACACTAGAAGTCATTTATAGCTAACCACGCCTTCTTTTCTGGCTGGCATCACTTTGCGTATTGGCTAAGCTGCTCGCCTTGTGCTCAGCTGGTCCGCAGGTGTCTAAGCGCCAAGCCACGTCTTATTTGCAAAGTGAACTATTTCGGCAATCCATGGGTATTATCATTTGAGGTTACGGAGTAACGACAGTGACTTGCTGCTACATAGTAATTCACACCTCTTCGTCTCTTAAGTAGCCAATAAATCACATTTTTCCTTTCCGATATTGATAAGCGGCTTCCATATGGTATCAATCTCCCTCAGTGCATTCCCGTCGGTTTTTCCAGCAGTTCCTGTGATTCTCAGCATTCTTATAAATAATATTTTTTTCTTAACTCTGTAGTGCCTAATCTCCTACGTGTTTTTTTATTTATTGTCTATGATTGGCTTCGATATGACAAAACAGGCTCTATGTCATACTGAAGAAATGAAATGGGAGATAACTAAATGAAATGTCATGCTTAAATGACAAGTACTACATCATGAGTTAAGAAATACTCATATATTTAGAACTATGTCTCGTATTAATGTACAGAAAACTGATGAGGAAGCTCTCTGCTAGTCGAATCATAAAGATTAGCCTAATATGTATTAATCTATAATATTCTGAACAACTTCAAGAACAATCGAAGCGCACTGATCTGAAATGTGTGTAGTTTTAAATCTCTATGCTAGTTTACTCACGAATGTTTCTGGATTGACGTCTCGTCAATGATCCTTATTTATTAACTAGAAACATCAGTAAACCATAATTCCATACATTTGTCTGAGCTAATCTCTGACTCTCCGGCAGAAACTGAAACATCAGCGGCGCCAGTATGATAGGTTTGTAGGTCTCTATGTAGGGCTGAATACTGTATTTATATTGACAGTAGATATGTACATCAGATGGGGGTCGTTACGTTCGACCTGCAGTCTATCATTAAGATTCTATTTAATAGATCAACTGCTATGGATATGAATCGATTACATTATACTCCAGGGAAACGCATTGATCTATCATAGCAGATAATGAAAAGTACGCATGCTGATAATTCCTGTGTCTCACTGATTGGATATTCTCTTCTTTTTTATCTGAAATATCCAATGCTTCGAATTTTATCCTAGATGTGTCACTAAAAATAGCGATGTCTACATCTAGAAGGTGAATGAAAGATACAAAATTTCGCCGTTATTAATTGTCAACATGCAGTGGATGCACACAAGCCTCGTACTCATTACTGCATACGCCAGTATGTACCCGGACAGTAAATCCATGTGACATGACAGAGTTTTAGTGGGTTGTAGATGTCATCTACTCGCTATGCATTTATTAATCTGCATACGCGTAAACTGCAAGTCTTAACGCAAACACTGTTTGAGTAATTAGTCACAAGAATGACTTGATGAACGACATAAGAAAATAGTGTATCAATTGTGCGTGTTAACTGCATATCTACGTTATAACTAGGGAACAGCGTTTACTTGCGAGCGAATAAATATGTTTTTTTACAGTAAGGCAAGGAATAAACATAATCAACATAATCAACAATGAGGTACATAAAACAAGTGCAGAAATTCAGATATCTCTGGAATATTTCAAAGAAGAATGTTGACTAAACAGAGAGATTGAGAAAAGAAAGAAATAAGGGTACTATATAAATTATCAAATTACCCCCAGTCTAAACAAGCATGTCAGAATTGAAGATTGTACAGAAACTGTTGGAATAACAGTTGTGGACAAAATATAGTGGACAGAAGACACGCATATTGATATGTCATTTAATAAAAATGAAACAAAACTGATCAACAGCAAGAGCCTACAAGGTGAGTATGGAAACATCATGAAGCAGGGAAAGACAAAGAAGAAGTGGATTGAAGGAATCACCGACGTCCTAGGACGTCACATCGGCATTGTGATAAAAGATATCAAGTGTGTAATCGCCCAAAAACCGATCTCCCTTCAAAGCGCCGGACACAATAGAAAACTCAGATTATAGATACAGAATAAAGATTGGGGAAAGGATTCTGAAGAATTTATGAGACACTATCTGCTAATATTTTAAATCATGGCCGTTGATGTAGATCTCATCATCAAGAGCCGTCTCCGCAACCAGTTTACTTGTATCGACCTGCGGAATCTCAGGAGTTAATATGTGCTCGTTGCCATCATCGCACACTGAACTAGTCCAATAGATAAACTTTTAATAGATTTCTCTTAACGGGCTGTTCGAACTTTAACACCAGTCTCACACAGTTTGGGGGGGGGCGACCAATTTTGACTCTTGTAAAACTTTTGAGTTTTAAAATACCCCTAACGGATTTCTTTTAACGCATGAACTACAGTAGATTGATCCATTTTTACTTTCCATCAATATAATGCCTGGGTCAAAGGGCATGAGCCCATGGACCGGTGGATCAGCAACCAATCAACCATCTATTGATGTTTCTTTGACACTGTGAAAGACAGTGTATTACCATGCTCGTCAGTGTATTACCATGCTTGTCAGTGTATTACCATGCTCGTCAGTGTATTACCATGCTCGACAGTGTATTACCATGCTCGTCAGTGTATTACCATGCTCGTCAGTGTATTACCATGCTCGTCAGTGTATTACCATGCTCGACAGTGTATTATCATGCTCGTCAGTGTATTACCATGCTCGTCAGTGTATTACCATGCTTGTCAGTGTATTACCATGCTCGTCGGTGTATTACCATGCTTGTCAGTGTATTACCATGCTCGTCGGTGTATTACCATGCTCGACAGTGTATTACCATGCTCGTCAGTGTATTACCATGCTCGACAGTGTATTACCATGCTCGACAGTGTATTACCATGCTCGTCAGTGTATTACCATGCTCGACAGTGTATTACCATGCTCGTCAGTGTATCTGCTCGCTCATTACACTCAATACGTACGTCCTGTCACGAATATAACAGTAATCCTTATGTTCATACATTGTATCAATAACTCCTCACACTGACAGCAGAGGACTCCAGCTTCTACATTGCTGAGCACGTACCTTATGAATGCGGAGGTCGACTCCAAATTGTACTTTGCTAAGCACGTGCCTTATGAATGCGGAGGTCGACTGCAAATTGTACTTTGCTGAGCACGTACCTTATGAATGCAGCGGGCGACTCCAAATTGTACTTTGTATACCACGTACCTTATGAATGCGGAGGTCGACTCCAAATTGTACTTTGCTGAGCATGTACATGGAATTTGTGGAAATCGATCGCAGAAGTACTAACATCCAGTAAACATCTCTACTTGATAAGAGCATGGTAGTCGAAACGTCGAATTAGTCTATCTTCTGGTGAATTCTATTATTGATTACATGAAGAATCCCTACCTTTGATTCTTCCACAATTTACTGCGTTCTCACTTGATACAATTTACAAACTACACGTGTACATCATTGCTATTATTGAGATATATGTATAAGTTACTGATAGACCTACACTGCCAAAAGTGACATCTCATACTCAAACTGTCCGTTTAGGGACAATAAAGGGTTTTACCAGCCACATACTGACTCATAGACAAGGTCATACTTCTAATTTAGTTTCATAGAATGGATGTAGTAAATGCAATGCTGGATGGCATGATCGTAGGAGGCGACAGCGAGTGATGAGGGAAGGAGGGACGAATTAGCGTTATGGAACACTGAACACATCATTAAAATGAACAAAAAGTATTGACCGTTTTTATTACTTTATATTTGCAGAAAATACAAATGGTACTGTTCTGTCTATATTAATTGAACCCTATGTGAAACGTGGTCCAACTAGGATTATTCAAACCAGTGACGAGCTTCTGTTGAAAACAGAAATCTTCTTGACTTCATTAAAATAAAATGACAATTTAAAACATAACAACAACGTCAAACATTGACGTATAGTAAAACCTAGACATTCAATCAACGTCAAACCTTGACATAAAGGTGTAGTAAATCCTAGACATTCAATAAACAACGTCAAACCTTGACATAAAGGTATAGTAAAACCTAGACATTCATCATGCAATCCCAAGAGGATAACGTGGTCTATATTTCACCGATAGTCCTCACGTTATATTTCACCGATAGTCCTCACGTTATATTTCAACGATAGTCCTCACGTTATATTTAAACGTGTGTTTGTTTTGTTAATTCTTGGAAAAATTAATTATATTTCAGTACCGTTTGTTGGAAATCTGACCTTTGAGAGCGGATATTCAGTAGATCGTGTTTTTATATCATTTCTATCCTCATCTACAGCAGAAGAGAATGTGCACACAATGAGTTATACACTACATTAATCTACAATGAGTTATACACTACATTAATCTACAATGAGTTATACACTACATTAATCTACAATGAGTTATACACTACATTAATCTACAATGAGTTATACACTACATTAATCTACAATGAGTTATACACTACATTAATCTACAATTAGTTATACACTACATTAATCTACAATTAGTTATACACTACATTAATCTACAATGAGTTATACACTACATTAATCTACAATGAGTTATACACTACATTAATCTACAATGAGTTATACACTACATTAGTCTACAATGAGTTATAAACTACATTAGTCTATCTTTGAAATATGGATTCATTGCGTTCCTTCATTTAATATACAATGTCATTGTTCGTCTTCGTGGAACATTATATTTCAATGAAACTGCGAAGTTATGGAGATTAAGTGACCAATTAAAAAAAGTGCACCCCAATCCCAGAAACAATGTACCTTGTTTTCGGAAGCCTCCTGCACTTCTCCCGTTTTACCGGAGACGTATTAACAGCCTGTTTGAGTGGGGGAGAGGGCGGTCTTGGTCTATAAAATGTAAACAAAATTAAGTGTTGGCTGGTAAGAATTTTAGAACCACTGTTTTAAACACAGTAATGACAGTATCGTATTTTCGTCTCAACACAATTAAAATGTCCGTTCGCTCCCAATTTTTATCATTTCAAAGTACTTGTCAATTTTGCAAGGTAATGTATGTGCCAATTTTAATACGGTATATGTGTTATGCAACTGGTGATTGGGAAATGGTGTGTAATTATCTGGTCGATACGTAAGTGGTGCAATCATGCATGGCATAGTTAAGGATGTCTCTCACATCCACCGCGAATCTATTTATATCATTCTGTCTATTTTAATCCAGATATTGAATGAGATTGAAAATGTAAATAGTATGTTTAAATATAGGAGAATACATCCGTCAATGATCATGCACTGATAGAGAATACATCCTTACATATTAATGCAATGATAGAGAATACATCCTTACATAATAATGCAATTATCGAGAATATGTCCTTACATAATAATGCAATTATCGAGAATATAACCTTACATAATAATGCAATTATCGAGAATATGTCCTTACATAATAATGCAATTATCGAGAATATGTCCTTACATAATAATGCAATTATCGAGAATATGTCCTTACATAATAATGCACTGATGAGTTACAATATATAATTTTTAATGGGAAACTACAGTTCTTGACTACCCAGGCTGGCATGCCCTAATCGTTAATGGTATTAAAAGATCTTTACACAGTACGATCAGCTGGATACAGAGTCAAGGGTAGACCAAGAAAGAGATGGATAGATAACATCACGACAACCCTCCACAAACACGGACAACACACTTCTCAGGCATCACATCTGGCATTGAACAGAAACTTACAGCTACCATCCCTACGCTTAAAAGGCAAGTGTAGATGCTATCAACCATCGTCCACCTGGGGAAAGAGAATAGACATTAGACAACACAGTAAAACACTGCAAGAAAATACAGATACAAAATTAAAGGAAATATTAGACCGTTTACCATCATCTCTTGTTCAACTTCAGTAACTATACCATCTACATTATAAGACTTAATGGTTAGTGAGAATTCTAGGTTTCTTAAAGACTCATTTGATAATTCTCGTGTTTTCATTGGTCACTAGTAGTATACTTTCTGATAGCCAATGAAAATCTAGTAAATAGTTAAATGACTCATTTAAGAAGGCTGGGTTTCACATTATCCAGTAGGTCTTTATTGTAAAAGGGCGTGTGTTTTAAATATGAGATATGTTTTATCAAAACCCAATTTGGACATTTTAGCTGCCGAAATAGGAAACCTAATTTATTGTACAATGTCATGCACATCTTTCGCAGAGAAGAAACATCACCATAACCGCCATTTTAATCTCATCATCATCATACTCATCATCAATATCATCATCACCCCTACCACTACCACCACCATAATCATCATCATCATCATCATCAGCATCATACTTATCATCACAATCAGCATCACCATCACCAGAAACGGTCTGATCATAAGCAATTTTCCAGGTAGGGAGTACCAATGATGATTGAAGAATAGCAATGAAGATGGAGGATTGAGGAGTAGCAATGATGATTGAGGATTGAGGAGTAGCAATGATGATTGAGGATTGAGGAGTAGCAATGATGATTGAGAAATCAATAGTAGGAATGATATTTGAAATGGTTTCTGTGATAAAGGCCGCATACAGTTGCTTTAGCCTCGTCATGTTCAGGGCGTGTCTTTTAAACCCTCCGAAAGAAAAGAAATCTCCAATCTTTACGGGAGACGATCTCTGGACCTCATGATTGGTGATGCCATCTCTCTGACCTCTCCGACATGCGCCATACAAAAGTAAACAGTCATGTTGTTTATAATACAATGATATCCAAATTATACACGAATGTTCATATAGTGAAACGCAAGAGGGGGGGGGGGGGCATGACGTACGTCATAAGACAACAAAAACATAATTTACTGAGGATGAAGGAAACGATTCCAAACCTTGAAGACAACACGGAACAAAAGTAAATGAGAACAGGTAGATGTTTGTACAATAGTGTGAAATGGAGGAATTTTAAATTTAAAAAAAAAAACAAGGTATGCCGAATGTTAATTTCGACACGTTCCAATATTTTCCCATAGTAGCATGATGAGCTTCTCAAATATAAAGTGACATTTGTTGCCCAATGTACGAGCCGAAATGATTGTGCCTGAGATGTCATAAGCACCATTGTGGCTATGGTCATTGAAATTAGTCGCTGCCTGTATCCGAACATTACAACCAACAATGTATAAGTGGAGGCAAAGTGATCACCAGGTGTTCCGCCTGTTTCAGTGTCTCCTGTGCAATGCACGTGACAACACGTACAAAATATTGCTACAATTATGTTTCTAGACTTGCAGTGAAACTTTTATGTTTCTAGACTTGCAAGTGAAACTTTTATGTTTCTAGACTTGCAAGTGAAACTTTTATGTTTCTAGACTTGCAAGTGAAACTTTTATGTTTCTAGACTTGCAAGTGAAACTTTTATGTTTCTAGACTTGCAAGTGAAACTTTTATGTTTCTAGACATGCAAGTGAAACTTTCACGAATGGTGAGAATAGTTATATAAAAGTGAACAGTATTGTTTAAACCACGAGCTCGCAAGCGTTAAATGGTTTCCCGAATGGTGATATGCCTCTATTTGACCTTTGTCCATTTTGATCGACTACGGCCCAAGAGGTCCTGAATGTTATGAGAATGTATGAAAGCTACTAGGAAAGCCTCATCAAAGACTTCTCAAGTTTATGGATTCAATATAAAAAGCGGTAAATGTAGGAAGACGACCATGTTTTACAGCTCTACTATTGGCGTGGATGGTTATAACCAGTTTGGCATACCTTGTCTGGCAGCTCTACTATTTGCGCAGAAGGTTATAACCAGTTTGGCATACCTTGTCTGGCAGCTCTGCTATTTGCGCGGAAGGTTATAACCAGTTTGGCATACCTTGTCTGGCAGCTCTGCTATTTGTGCGGAAGGTTATAACCAGTTTGGCATACCATGTCTGGAAACTCTGCTATTGGCACGGAAGGTTATAAAAAGTTCAATTTATTAACGAGTGTAGGGAGGCCAATGATGGTGGACATAGCAAATAAAAGGTGTCTTGAAGAAGAATTGGAGAGCCCGCAGTCCTTTAACATTAGGCGAAATGTCGAACTTGTGTTTTATTCAAATGAAAATTTTACCTTTTTTCGGTAATTTTCTTGGCTTCTTAGTGTGTACTTCTGTCGACAGTCAATGAGAAACACAAGACAATTCAAATACACAATTTTGAAGAATAAACCGTCTAACGAACATGACTGTACACTAGACGAAAACCTAGGTTTAACCACTATGCCATAGAAATCCCATGAGAAAGAAAAGAATGTGTCAGATTTCAGATTTGTACATTAAATTTTCAAGAAGAATAATACAATTTGCAAAACTTTGCAAAAGTTCAAAAAAAAAAAAAATAAATTCTGTTTCAATATCATGCTGGGCGAAAAACCGATTTCAAGTAATCAACGTTTTCCTAAATAAAACAAATAGCTTTTTTCCTAGTTAACTTTAGTGCTTCCATTTTGAAAGTGTTGTGTCCAGATTTAGACAATATTTCATTTTGCGTTAAATACAACATATTAACGTTTCTCGTGAAATCGAACATTTGTGTTTATATGTAAATCTAAACTTTCAATTTATATTGATAATGTAAACATTTTACGTGTTAAACCTTTCAATCTCTAAAAGAATATTTATGTTGAAGAAATATTAAACATGAGAGTGTCATACTTTTTCAAATGAATGTTTAGCTTACTTAATAAGCTCCTAGGATGAAACAACAACAAAATATTGAGCTCTAAGTGTGTCTCCTCTTCTTTTGTGTTTTTATTTGCTTAGTTATCCTACTCACTTTTTCATTAGTAGGTTATAATGATTATGTTCCTCCTTCGCAAGCGAAGACGAGTATGGCATGAAAAACAATAAGACATATGAGGCGAACAGTGATGAAGGAACAAAACGTTGGTGTTTGTCTATTGTAGTATAGGTTTGTGAGCTCATAGATGCCCGAGGAGTTCGATTCCTGCCTGGAAAGATCTATTGCAGTGCGTGCATGAGTGCAGAAGATCCTGAGTAGGAGCATTTTCAAATCTTTACTTGAGTTTCTCTCTTGTAGAAAACCGCAGTTTTCTTTCTTTTATCACATTTTGGGGTAGGTTATACGAGACTGAGGGTGGGAGACGTGGGTAAGTTTAATGGATAGTAGCTTTTGGTGAGTGTGTGGAATCCAATTTTTCTTGAAAAGGCAAGGATCCTACTGGGATCCTACTTGGTTTGGCTACTAGGCTGAACCGTGGCTCTGAACTATACTTGAACTGTACGTGGCTCTGGACTGTACTTGGACTGTACTTGATCTGTACGTGGCTCTGGACATGGCTCTGGACGGCTCTGTACTGTACTTGCCTTCTAGTTGAATTAATGAAGTCTTCATTCGGTACGTTTTTAATTATTGTCATGATTTCCATTGGTCAGTATTTATATACGTGGCGTGGCCTTGCCTATTTTTGCATGCGATTCCAAGTATAAAAAATATTGGTCAACGGAAAACACGGTAATAATCAATAAAATGAACGAATGAAGTCCTCACTAATTCTGCTAGAATGCATGTACTGTCGAGAGCCACGACTAAACTATATGAAGTTACTTAGCATGGGATCGTCGTCCTCTACTTTACATACAACTCCTCCTCCCAGGAAAGAAAACAGCAAAACAGTATTTAATATTTATAACATGAACTAATTGCAAACAAACTGAATTTCAATTGCAAGAGAATAAACCTGCAACAAGATAATGAAGTTTTGCTAATCACTAATAACATCCATAATAGCAGACTAATCGACTTTTCGACCCAAAGACCTTTATCAAGAATACATTCATAAGCATATTGCGACGAGTAAGAAAGGCACTATTAACGTTGACATAGTGTGTGTTATTATCTCTGTTACTAGTCATTAACAAAACTTTGTTACAGTATTGCAAATTACGAAAAAACTAGAATTTTGTGAATTAGAAATATTGTTTTAGAAAAGTATAAATATAAGACATCTAGTTTTTATGTTATTTGGAATATTGTTTGAATAAATTGTGATAGCAATTTATGGTCAACCCCGTATCAAATATTGTATCTCACCAATAAATTACAAAAGTGAAAATAATTAATTCAGGTGCAACAGAAGGGTAGATACGGACAGCCAAAAAGAAGGAATTTTGTGTAAACTATATTGTGTCTATCTGTACGTCATATTCCCTTCAATGTATATTCACTACTCATAGGGCAAAATAAATACAATTAACGGAAATGGCATCATAATGTCTTTCTTCAGTCTTGAACCAAAAAAATGTAATGTCTGGTCCTTTGTCTCGGTCAGTCTGGACACCATATAATAAACAAAATTAACGGGAATATCTTCGATTCTGTTACATGTAAAGTGTTGGAGAAAGAAAAAAAAACTCCCATAGAAAAGCTAATTGGGCAATAGCATGATAGAATCAATTATGTGGGAGATCTAATATAGCCATATTTAGCGAAGCAGAAATCGGTACAATTCTCTTAAACCCCGTGAGATCGATGTCTAGTCATCCGTTGAAATATCTAATACGAAGGACGATCAAATAATCAATGAGTTGTTGATTGTGATTTATTTCTGCCAAAACAAAACGAGAATTAGTGATTCAAAAATACAATCACAGGTTGTGTGAGAGGTGTCCTGTGATATAGACCCATATAAGTGTTTTTTTTAGAGTGTGGGTGTCTGAGGCCAGTCCGATTGTGACCCAGACAGTGGTAAAAATTCAAATAACACTGTACGTGAATAATTTTCAGATTAGTAAAAGAGGCTTGTGTAGATTATTAGAATCGTTAATGCACGGATTGATACAAGAGGCTTGTATATAATGCTAGAATCTTTAATGTGCGGACTGGTTAACGAGGCATGTGTAGAATGCTAGAATCGTTAATGCGCGGATAGGTAAAAGGGGCGTGTGTAGAATGCTAGAGTCGTTAATGCACTGGTTTGGTAAAAGAGGCTTGTGTAGAATGCTAGAGTCGTTAATGCACTGGTTTGGTAAAAGAGGCTTGTGTAGAATGCCAAAGTCGTTAATGCACGGATTACGACTTACGTTTGGTCTACTAGCGAAATGAGTATAGACATCATCCCGATCAGTAGAATTTATAAAACACTAAACCTATTAGATGCTATACCCAATGATCGTGTTGGGCCATTGATGCAAATAAGACTACGACTAAGCATATATTTGTTTTCTTTAGTACATTCTGCTGTAAATCCAGTATGAATTTAATATATTATAAGATAGACACGACGGGAGTTTAAATCTTCTATAAGTTAGACACGACGGGAGTTTAAATCTTCTATAAGTTAGACACGACGGGAGTTTAAATCTTCTATAAGTTAGACACGACGGGAGTTTAAATCTTCTATAAGTTAGACACGACGGGAGTTTGAATCTTCTATAAGTTAGACACGACGGGAGTTTAAATCTTCTATAAGTTAGACACGACGGGAGTTTGAATCTTCTATAAGTTAGACACGACGGGAGTTTAAATCTTCTATAAGTTAGACACGACGGGAGTTTAAATCTTCTATAAGTTAGACACGACGGGAGTTTGAATCTTCTATGAGATAGACACGACGGGAGTTTGAATGTTCTATAACATAGACACGACGGGAGTTTGATTGTTCTATAACATAGACACGACAGGAGTTTCAATTTTCTATGAGATAAACACAGTTGGAGTTTGAATCTTCTATAACATAGATATAACAAGAAATTTAAATATTCTATAAGATAGACACAACGGGAGATTGAAAACACACAGTAAAAAGGAAATGTGAGTGTAAATTTGATATAATACATGCTTTGATTTTTGCAAATGTAAAATTGTAGGGACTGTTCAATGTTCTAGTTTCCCAAATACATTCCGATATCCTCTGTGATTGTGTTGAAACAATGGAGCTAATTGATATGATTGTGTTGAAACAATGGAGCTAAATGCTGTGAATTTGTTCAAACAAGGGGGATAATTGATGTGATTGTGTTGAAACAATGGAGCTAAATGATGTGATTGTGTTGAAACAATGGGACTAAATGCTTTGATATTGTTGAAACAATGGTCTAAAGGATTTGATTGTGTTGAGACAATGGAGCTACATACTTTGATTGATACTCCCAGAAGATATCGCAGTACTATATAGAGATGTATGGGGAAAAGTAGAGTACACTGTATATTGATGTCAATCCTCTACACCTATAAAGCCATTAGAAATATTTCATAACATCTGTCACATTACAAGTTTATCATTTATTCTTTCCCAATCTGATGGGTCTAAATCTATACTGATGGGTCTGCCTTCAAAGCCATCATCAAAGCAGGTTATGGTGTCTATATAGAATATCCAGACAAAACATCGGATGAGTGGTTTGATGCCTGTGGGGAGATATGTTCTAACTATGAAGCTGAAATAACAGCACTAGAAATTGCCTTGTACCACCTGAAGACTATATTTGATGCCTTTCCATCAAAAGTCCAAAACATTGTTATTTTTACAGACTCTATCTGCTCTCCAAGCATTGGAATGTGATGGACATTGTAAACCCGAGCTAGCTGAAATATACCACCATGCAAACCAGCTGCTCACATCTTATGATGTCAACATTGTTATGCAGTGGATTCCTGGCCACTCAAACACACCTGGTAATGATAAGGCAGACAGACTAGCAAAGAGGGGAGCACAACAAGAACAGCCTTATACAGAAACAACAATGCACACAGTTAAAATGTTTCTGAAATCTGTGAACAAAGAAAATTGGATGAACAGATGGGCCATGGGAAACACTGGGAGGGAAATCTATAAATATATGACCAGCCCAAATCCTAAAGACAATATCAACCTCCTGGAAAGAAAAGACGAGAGTATCATATTCCGACTGCGCACACAACATGTACAGCTTAACAATCACCTGAACAGAATACAACCACAACACACTCCAGTGTGCCGGCTGTGCACTCATCCATATGAAACTGTGACCACCACCTTTTTGAATGTCCAGCGCTGGATGACATCAGGAAAATGCTCCTCCCTCCAGAGCCAAATAAATGGAACACATTATATGGAACAAAACAACAACTCACAAACACATGCATATATCACACAATGGCATTGGGTCAAAGGGCATGAGCCCATGGACCGCTGGATCAGCAACCAACCAACCAACCAACCAACCATTCTTTCCCAACTTTTTTTTTTCTTACCCATTTCTAATTTTTGTAGACACCCTTTTTAAAATTATCATTAGAATTGTCTTCTCTAAATCTACAGCGTATTTTATCCTTCGATGTATCTTGTATCTTCTGTGCTGTCCTGTCGACACATTGCACTGTTTTTCTCTTTTTTACCCATGTTTTTAGTGCCTTACATATTCTGTCTGAGTTACATAGTCTGATGGTTCTTTTGCTATTTGGTACTTGTCCTAGACAAGTTGTCTGTTGTCTAAAATAGAGGTTCTCATCCTCTCTTGTCTAGAATAGAGGTTCTCATCCTCCGTTATCAAGTTTCCCCAACATATATATAACCGCTATAATATTTTACTTTGATAATATATTTCCTTTCTGATCCTTTGTTTTCTAGTATAGAGTTTCGGGACGGCTAGCTTATTTAAACAAAACGTAATGCGATAAAAGAGCATGTCGGTGTCTATGTCGATGGAGATGCATGACAGCAGCAATAAAAGAGCAAATATAAGTGTTGTGAGAGCAAGTATAGGTGCTGTGAGAGCAAGTATAGGTGCTGTGAGAGCAAGTATAGGTGCTGTGAGAGCAAGTATAGGTGCTGTGAGAGCAAGTATAGGTGCTGTGAGAGCAAGTATAGGTGCTGTGAGAGCAAGTATAGCGATGAGCGGGGTGACCAGCTTGTACTAGAACCAACACTATCACACGGCTGGCGTACTCTACTAGCAATATGGGTAAGTAATAAAACCAGGAACCATCTCTCTACAGTGCTGGCTTATTATACTAGCAATATGGGTACATATCGGTGGTTGTTATAACACTGAACGTATTAGTTGTTACAAACCCCAAACTCGGATTTACCGGACCATTGATACAAATAAATCGACGACATAATGCATTTCTGATCCCTGCACTACATCTTGCAAGGAACATCTGCCTGATATAACCAAACTTGACTAACGTTCGCTTTTGAAAGGATCATGCCTAACAATGACAATATATTTTTTTTAAATAGTTCCTATAATGATAATATAATACATTGTTATGAAATATGTTGAATGTGACTACAAGAAGATGAAATATATTGTATGTGACTACAAGAAGATGAAATGTGTTGAATGTGACTACAAAATTATGAAATCGATGGTTTCAACAGCTGGAAAATATAACCAATTTGAGAATTGTCTGTGAAGTGAGAGCAGTGTAAATTCCACTGAGGTGCATGCATAACACAATAACAGACATGTGTTATTGTGTGATAAATATTAAACCAAGTATAACATGATCATAAATTCGTCGACCACATTTACTCTCAAATTTTATTTCTGGTACCTATTTCCTGATTCTCGGTGGACAGTGAAGTCAAGAACACAATTATAGGAAGCTTGGAGTTGACGAAATCGAAATATGTCCCTTGGGAACAATCTAACAAATAAATAAAAACACAACTTATTTCCAAGGACTGTCCACTACCCCACACCACAAGACAACAACCGCCTGAAACAGCTCTGATGGAAATCTCTTTGGCCCTGTCTCGGCGCTGGCGACCAGAGTACATCTCAGTGACAAAATTCTTATCAGCGTCTGACTTTGGTTAGATAAAGTACGAGGAAAAATACGTAAGTAGTGTAAAACCGTGTACATAAGTAACATGGTTAGTTGATGTAGTCAAAGTAACAATGAACTTCAGTATAATTTGTCTGACACCCGAAAATATGTTTGTTCAGATTAGAAATTATTACAACAGCTCATGGTTCGAAAATAAATGGAATTTTCCATTTCAACGGTTCACAAAAATTAAAACAGGTTATTTATTCAAAGGTGACTTCATGAATAAAAGATTACGACCAGGAACACTAATATGAGAAAACATGAGACGTGTCTTAGTGCAGAACTGGAAAGCCATCACAGAAAAGTCACATGATTCGTGAGCACGATCTTGAAGCATGGTTGATTTGTCAGCTCACAGATCGATATTTGGATTTCTGACCCCTTGATTAGAGAGCAATGGATTTCTAGAAAATCTTTACCCGGGTAATCATCTTTTTGTTATCAAAAGTTATGAAGAATTTATTTGAAGATTCAATCTCAAATTTTTCATAAAACATCGAACTTACTCGCCTCACTAGATTATACCAAGGGACAAGATCACTGTAAAACTCGAGAGTAGATAACTATTTAGTATCAGGAAATACCAATTGAAAAGTGGCTCTAAATTGATGAATAAAGAACTGACTTTATAGTAAACTGCACTCCCTATTAGTACTACGCCTCTCAGATGCGTCTTGGGGGAAAAAAGAGGATAGTTTTATTCAAAAATATATTAGATAATTTCTTCCTTTATCCTTGATTCTTTGTGACATTTTTTTGTTGGACAAACTAAAGGGCGTAGATGCAGCAGCTTTTTTGACTTGATTTCTAATATTAACTCAGACTTTCAACTTAAAAATAAATGGGAGTTTTGTTTGAAATTTGTTAATGTTTCAATAAACTTGTAAATTATACAATCCTAAACGCTCAGGGTTTTCGCCGAAGTTCAATATGAACAATGAATTGAATGTCTTCAAAAATTAGGCATAGATGGGAAAGACGCCATACTGATTAAAAATATATATTGGGAAGAAATTGCATGAATAAAGTGTGAAAACAGCTACTCACCATACATAGAAATAAAAAGAAGAGGGGTATGACAAGGATGTATTTATCATCAAGCCTATTTAACACACAGAGAATATCTGTAAATATAGGAATGCCAGGACTGAAAATCAGTGGGAACATAAGCAATATGCGGTATGTTGATGATACTGTCCTTTTAGCAGAAAATAAACAGAAACTGCAAAGACTAATAGATCAAGTCGATAAGTCCAGTCAAGAATATGGACTAGATATAAAAATCAACAACAACGAAAAAACCATGATAATCAGCAAAGTCACAGAAGGACAGATACTAAACATAAAACTACGTGGAGAGAAACCACGAGTAGAACATTATAGACATATCGGACACAATCACAAATTATGGTAGATATGAAACAGAAATTGAAATGCAATATTAATGACTAAATTACTTTCATTACTTTTTTGAGCCAGACAAGCGTCTTCTAAAGAGATTCTTCTATGGGGAGCTGTGCGATGGTAAAAGTTCAAGCGGAGGGCAGAAAAAACTCTTCTAGGATCACCAAAATAACTCTCTCTAGGCATCGATCCTAGCTGCTGAGAGACTACAGCCTTTAATTGCCCAGCTTGGCACACCCAGATCACTTCTGGCATTAGTAATTTTATTTTAAAAGGAAAAACACTGAAGGCAAAATACAAGCAACGGAATCGAAATATTTTTGTTGAGCAGCATTGTGTCTAAGGATTCCTGTTGCAGCTGCACCAACTGCTAATTCTGCAATGCCAGTAAGATAAGTGTAAGACTCTCCCATTAAGAGAGATTACAGATGTACATTTCTCATGAAGAAAGAAAAATCTTGGAATATGTTTTGTAAATCTGTGGCAGTGTTCAATGAGAGTAGTGAGAGAATAACAAGCAGGGCAATACCGACAAAAATGATAAGAAAGGGACATCATTTATAAAGACCTCCTGACCTTGCCCATCAATACATGTAATGATGAATAATGAATAGCCCAACCCTCTTACAATCAAATGCCAGGTTGGACATGTCCTCCATCGCCGTCATTCTCAGATACTGTTTATGTGGACATTGAGGAAATGTCAAGATACCAGATCAATTATTATCTGGTAGTTAAGCTTATCTGCTAGTGTCAGGATTGCAGGTTAGAAATGTCGACATGTGAATAAGTAATAATGTCTAGAAGGAAGTTATTTCCTAATTTGATGGAAGAAATCTGGAAATTCGGTTAACCCGATTTGAAATGGTGTATATAGGTTAATCCGACTTGAAATGGTGTATTGATTTTTGAACATTTTGTTAAAAAATAGTTATGTATGTAACGTCCTAGGAAAGATTTTTGTTTTTTGTTAACGATATGTTGCAAACTGCATATTTCTTAAAATTCATATCAAAAGGAATCACACCTACACTGACATCTGGTAACTAGAGAGTGTCAACAACTTAGAATATCTCCGGTCAACCATCAATATCACTGGAGATTGCTCAACAGGGATCAGAAAACGATTAGCAATTAAACTTAGAAACATCACAGATGAAATATCTTTGTCAATTGTAATAGGAAAAAGATAGTTACACCTGTTAGAAGCTTCATTTTTTCAACGGCACAATTCGATTGTCAGAATTTCGCATTTACACACGCAATGCAATATAATATACATACATTTGAAATTAAACTCTATACAAAATGTCATAAGATTCTGTAGCAATAAAGGACAGAACTGTTATCAAACATATATATCCATACAAGTTTATAATAGTATCATGAATCCATAAAAGGTTATAATAGTATCATGAACAGAAATACGACAAAACATAGATAGAGACCAAACATATACCATTATTCTATCTATCTTTTCGCTAAACACTTTGTTGCTTTCTTCTTCTTCTTCTTCTCGTTCTCAGTTTGACATGTCTACACAGCAAGTCATTTTGCCTTTCAACATCAGGGGTAGAAGAGTTTTCTGGAGATGACTCTCGTGTGCGCTGAGTATATTGTGGAGTTTGTGGCTTCTTTTAATTTGGTGGTCCATCGTTTTCTTGGTCGGTCTCTAGGCCTGCCTTAACAGTCTTATAATGACATTGGCTCCTCAAAATTAAAAAAGCAAGGTAGCATACTTTTTAGAAATGAAAAGAAAGACACACTGTTAGAAAAATTAATCATAAAGGGAAGGATTTCTGGAAAGAGAACACGAGGAAGACAAGATCTTCCACATGTGATACTAAATGATAATGGGATGGTAGCACAGACACAGAAGTGAGAGACTTTAAAAATGGTAGTAAGAACAATGTTTTACAAAATGCGCAACATAGACATATAGAACTACTCGTAGAGTCAGCTTAGAGCTTCGTATGTCTTGTGTATGTTTTCTCCGATATCCAATCATCTTCCAGATCTATGACTTCTCACTTTTGGGCATCCTCTACTTGTGTGTAAAATGTCCTAGTTTTCATTAATTCATAGAACTTTCATATAATGTTTCAGTAATTCATACATCTTTCATATAACGTTTGTGGCACTATGGCGTGAATGTAAATAAAAAACAACATATTTCAGCTAACACATCAGATATATATATATATATATATATATATATATATATATATATATATATATATATATATATACAGATAGATAAATAGATAGATAGATAGATATATAGATATATATATATAGATAGATAGATAGATAGATAGATAGATAGATAGATAGATAGATAGATAGATAGATGGATGGATGGATGGATGGATGGATGGATGGATGGATGGATGGATGGATGGATGGATGGATGGATGGATGGATGGATGGATGGATGGATGGATGGATGGATGGATAGATAGATAGATAGATAGATAGATAGATAGATAGATAGATAGATAGATAGATAGATAGATAGATAGATAGATAGATAGATAGATAGATAGATAGATAGATATTGCTTTATCTTGAATTCAGTTTTGAATTTTCCATATTTATTAAAACTAGCATGGTTATTACATGTATGCCGACACGATTGTTTGTCAAAAACAATAATGCAGTGAAATTTGAAAGGTGGAAGAGGCAAAAGGGAACAAATAAAAGCACAGACAGGCAACATCAGAGATTTGTTTTTTCACTATCTTAAAAAATTATTTTAGGTGTGTCGGGTGATTCAAGACAATATTGAATCTCAATATCTCAATATTGACAATATAGTATCACTGGAAACCGCGAGGTGTGCTGGGAGGCATGGAGATGAAATTAAAAATTGGGGCATTGACCCGACCTGGGTGGCATATAAATAGAACTGGGAAGTATCTAATGAATAATATACAATAGAAGTAACGATGAGTTCCCAATCAAATGCAATAAGCAGAATGTCAACAAGGAGTTGACACCCATTCGCCTCACAACTTAAAGCAACACGTTTTCCTATATAAACCACACGACATCTGTAAAAGATCGCTTCTTTAAAAAGAGAAGTCAAGAAAATGTGTTGCGTGAAGCTGGGAAAGGCTGTCAGAAAATATCGAATGAGCTATAAAACAATAGATGACAGGAACCCATCAAAGAAGAAAACAGGAAAGAACTTGCTACAAAATGAAGAGAATGTGTGAAGTAGCTTTGTCAGACATGAGAATCACATAGAATGAGAATAAATACAGGGATAAAGATAAGTGATGCCAGAGTGTTGACGGTACCCGAAAGATGGTGAAATAATAGCACAACTGTTTCCCGCGATGAATATTGGCATGAAGTGACTAAGGAGGTGTGAATAAACGTTTAGAGTGTCCCATCGTATAGATATACTTTGGGACTCTCTAGAAAACATCGTTGACACTCTAAAAAAGTGACACAGAAGACATGCTAAAGTCGGAAGTTTCGGACTAAACGTTGCAGATATCGCAGCTAAGATGAAAACCGTCACATAACCTATTCCGTTCTGCGGATATAATCCAGGTAATGTGTAGGTGTTTTAGAATAAACGATGAAAAAGAAGACGAAACACGTGAAGATTTCTTGCTCGTGGCACACGCTCAAGAAGATGTGGTAGAACCCAATAGGGTCCAAGGGCTTGAGTAGGTTATTGAACTTAACACTACAACCTATTTCGCATTTAACTCCCCATTTTCACATCTCAAGACGTCGCTGGACAAGAGGCATTCAGGAATGCAAGCACATGTCGCTAGAGGAGGCGGCACAGCTTACCAGAGACCGAGCGGTTTCCAGCAGATTGATATGGAAAACTACGTTCTGGAATGAATACGCCACATGACAACAGTATTTTCATCTCTCGCGTTTTTATTTAAAATACATTTCTTACAATTATTTTACCTGTTCTAAAAATTATTCCAACTGTTCTAACAATTGTCCCACCTGTTCTAGCAATTAGTCCACCTGTTCTAACAATTATCCCACCTGTTCTAGCAATTAGACCACCTGTTCTAACAATTAGTCCACCTGTTCTAAGAATTGTCCCACCTGTTCTAACAATTAGCCCACCAGTTTTAGTAGCTTTACTTGTTAAAATACCTTTTAGACATAATTTTCAATTGCTATATACCTATTATAAGAATCCCATACATATACTGCGCGTCCTCAAGAAATGGTCTGGGGTGTATTTTTTCTACACGCCTTCATATTTCTACACTCATCCGAATGACTGAGAATAGAAATGTTTGGAGGACTTTGGTCTGCTAATGTCTCTATAGTGGCACCCCAGCTACCCTGGCAGGTTATAGATCGTATTATTATTATTACTACTGCTGCTACTACTACTACTACTACTGCTTCTGCTACTACTACTACAACTACTCATCGCAGACAACGGAATGTTAGGTGAGATCAAAGGTGCCTGAACACGGGCAATTATGAAATAGATGCCCCAACAGGCAGTCTAAATCTCGTGGCTTAGACTGCATCAGATAACACTTAGTACGTATCTGTCAGACAAGTAAGGATTGTTCGAGGTCAAGTAGAAACAATCGGATCTGAAATATCCATTATTGCCAATCCTCTGTCCAGTTCTGACATTTAGAACACAAAGTCCAATGGAAAATTAATATTTTTCTTGTCCTTATTCCGGTCGATAGCGGAGCAAATAACAGTGGTGTGACTTTTCATGTATGGCGTCAAAGGAGTTTAAGGAGTATCGGGGAAGAGTTTTCTTTCCTTTTCCACAGCTCAAAGGCATGCGGAAGTCGGAAGTGGCATGCTATAAAATTATTTTATAATGCAGTGGATTGCCTTCATTACACACGTGTTATAAAATATTTAACCATCTTAGATAAATATGCGTGATGCATGTCAAGATTAATATGTATAGACGGCAACTCTATATTTTTGGAACATCACATTCGGGAACATTACATACGGGAACATTATATTCGGGAACATTACATTCGGAAACGTGACATTCGTGCAAAATTTCATATGAAGTGAGATCTAATCTCTCCTAACACTTCGAGAATGAGACAACAACAATTCCATCGTCAATTTGTACGATGCCCTTGTCTTTTTGTTTTATCTCTTTTATTTTGTGTTTCTTATTTATGTTTCAGATGCCCTACATGATTGATAGATATATATATATCACAACACTAAACAACATTACATCACAGGTAAATTATACATCACAGGTAAATGTGACATCACAGATAAATACTACATCACCGGCAAATGTTACATCACAGGTCAATGTGACACCACAGGTAAATGTTACATCTCAGGTAAACGTTACATAACAGGTAAATGTTACATCACAGGCAAATGTTACTTCACAGGTCAATGTGACACCACAGGTAAATGTTACATAACAGGTAAATGTTACATCACAAGTAAATGTTACAGATTCTGTGACTACTTGGAATATAACAATGAACATGTGCAATAATGAACATACCATGGATAGCCAAGAAAACTAATGTAGAATTCATGAGATGCTGAAGAAAATAGCCAAATTATAGCTAAAGTTAGAAGCGGACAGTAACGATTTTTAGAACATGGGATGAGAAAAGCAAAACTTGAACATTTAGTAACCACCGGAAAGACAAAGGAGAGAAGTGACAGAAAAAGACAAAGAAAGAAATTTCTGAATGTGTTTTCACGGTGGCACAAACAGAACACACTAACTGAACTTAGGACAGAACAATAGATAGGAGTTGTGCTGAAACCGGATCGCCTGTAATACTCGTTATGACACTTGATTGACGGATTGATTCACTTGTGCGAACGATACGAATTCAAAGTCATTGTCAGAGACAGTCCATGAACTTCATCACCGATTTGTCACCGTTCCCCTCCCTGATAATTGTCAACAACTGTGAAATTTTCAGGGACTCCTCTCTCCCTTCTTAAATATGTCAACCCTATGGAAACAATTTAATTGAGTCTATAAAAACCATTTTGTTCACGTCAACATTTGCTAAGCCCTCCCTCTCTTATCAATAACTATTAAATTTGTTCAGGTCCACTTCCCCAATAATTGTTGATCATAACTGTAATGTCCTTCCCGTAAGTGTAACTTCTCACTGAATGTTGGTTGTAGCAGATCTCCAACATCCTCTGTCCTAGTGGTGCACACTGCCTGATTGTATCTTATTCATCGCTTGCCTCCATTCTTCTTCTATATATACCTAACTTTTTTCACCGCTGTTCCCACTCACCTTCAGAATATGTCTTCAACAAGAGTTAGTTATTTGTTCCTTTCGTTCCGTAATATAGGAGTATATAGGAATGTGGTACTCTTTCACCCTTAGGGAACAATGAGCAAGAAACATATGCATGATATCTGCTTGTTCTGTCATTTCTCTGTTTGTCTCGTCACATTTATTTATTTATTTTTTTGGTGCATATTTCCTATTTCTGTACATTTCATGTTAGTCACACCTCTGACCTAATTTCAATCTTTCCGGTCATCCCCATATATCGCTAGACATGTGAACGCCAGTTGTATCGTCCGTGTTTGTCCTTTAAAGATGTATACCTGCATGTAACCTTGACAAAATCCTTTTGGTCTAAACGTCGATTTGTGTGTGTGATTACGTGTGTTTCTAGTGATTAGCAAAACGTCATTACACTTTTTCGAACTTTTCCTGTTGATGTAGCAAGTGTAGTTAATAAATAAATATATTTCTTGAGACAAGCATTACAAGTTTCATAAAGTACTCAGGGTTTAAATACGATCATACACTCCAAGTCAATATATACTTTGCACTATAAAGACACTTTCTCTCAATAAATATTGTGCATCTTCATGGTTGATACTATTAATTATATCGATGTAATATCCTGTAGGTTTGACCTGTAAACACCACAACCAATATTGCTCTTAAATATTACATTTCCTAAGCTCACGATCAGCAATATAGTTTGTCTAGGTTTCTAAAACAAATTCTAGTAGCATGCAATAATATATTCAAAAAATATAAAGACTTCTATAACCGATTGCTCGAAATTTGGATTTTGCCAAGATCAATAATAACTTATTTAGAAATATCTTTACCATTTATTGTGCCTTTACAGAGTTTCTCCTACATTATAGCGTCACGTAATTCATTGGGAGATACACGTATTCTGAAGATGCAGAGAGCAGAGTTTCTACGTACATTTTGAATATAACTTCAAACGACCCAGACTATTTACAGAAAAGAATGTACACTGATGTAGTATTTTAGTTTAATTAGAAAATCACAAATGCGACTTTGCATGTATGAATGTACCATATTTCATGGGTTCTGAAGCATGATAGAATTGGGAATAAGTCGTGATAGTTATAACTTACAGTGCTACTATCTTTCACTAGTGAAGACGAAAAATCACGAATTATTCAGTCTTAAAATTCATAAAACGACTGAATCACATACACACCTAAAACATACAATTCATATAGCAGTATGAATTACACGAAAACGTATAACAAACAGTTCACAAAAACGATCGAACCACTTGAAAACATTTAAAACAGAAACCGTTCACAAAAAAAGAATGAGTCAACGTTTAGAAAAATGTTTTTCTTCAAAGCAAATAAATAAAACTTAATACTAATAGATCAAGTCGATAATTCAATTAAATAATATGGACTTGAATAAACATTTTTTTAAACACACAAAAATCATGATAATCAACAGCCACGGAAGAACAGGTGCTTAACATAAAAATACACGTAGAGAAAAGCCTGATTATCATGGTTTCTGTTGTTCTTTTTGTTTTAATGTTTATATCGAGACCATATTCTTCAATTGATTTATTGACTTGATCTATTATTCTTTGTAGTTCATGTTCACTTTATGCTAAAATCACATATCATGGTATTATTTCCCATTGATCTTGAGTCCTGGCATTTCTTCTATATTTTTAAAGATATTCTCTGTGTAGATATTAAATCCGATTGGTGATAAAATACATCCTTGTCTTACACCTCTTCTCGTTTCTATGTATGGTGAGTATCTATTTTCACACCTTATTGATACAGTCTGTTTCCAATATATATTTCTAATCAGTCTGATGTCTTTTCCATCTCTGCCTATTTCTTGAAGACATTCAATTTATTTTTCATGTTTCACTCTGTCAAAGGCCTTGCTAAAGTCTATGCAGCAAATACAGATACTCTTTTTGGACTTCTATATATATCTGTAGACGGATACTAAGTTTAGTTTCTCTAGTTCCTTTGTTGTTCCTAAAACTGAATTGATCTTCATCGACCTCAGTGTCTATCTTGTGTTTAATTCTTTCATGTATTATATTGAGTAGTAATTTAGTTATATGACTAATTCATCAATGTTATTATTCCATATTATGTACAGTCCACAGCAAAGGGCTTCTTAGGCAGTGGTCTGAATATTGATGACCTCAAGTCCTGATGTATGTGACCTGCTTCATGTATGTCATTTCAAAGTTCTGTGATATTTCCACACCAAATTCATGTAGAGATTATATTATGTCTGCTTTTATGTTATCGGATCCTGTTGCTTTTCCACATATTATTGATTTTATTATGTTTTCTACTTCTGCTTACAGTATCGCTGGTCCATCAATTTTGAGAATAGTAGATTTTTTTTGGTTACGATGGTCATCAAACCGTTCTGTCACATAATCGTGTCATCAATCGTGTAAGTACTTTTTAAAAAAAATCATATGTAATTTTTTCCACTTTTATCTTTAATGTAATCCCCCCCCCCCCCACCATTCATATGAGTTTAGTTATTTTGCATTATTTAAGCGTGCATTAGATCGTTTTTGTAGTATCGAACACGCGACAGACGGGGTTTAAGGTCGTATCCTGTGAAATGTTGGAAAGTAGTAAAACTTCTTTTGTCGAGACACAATAACTAATATGCCGATAAAGTTCAAAGGATTTCATTCTCTCATAAAAAACTGAACATGGTGCAGAAATATAAAATATAAATTTTCTAGGTCTAACTAAAAATAGCATCGCATGCAAAAATGGCATTAATACGTTAGACCAGTGTTTCCCAACCTTTTTTCCACCATGCCCCACCTAAGTATTTCTAAAATTCTGGTGTCCTCCTCTATGTAACATATACATATTTGTTAACATTCACAAATTGTATTATTCCCCCCCCCTGAACTATCAAATTGCCCCCCCCCCCCCTGAACAATCGAATTGTCCTCCTGTGGGGCGTTGGCCCCACGTTTGCAAACACTGCGTTAGACTATTACGCCGATAATTACATTTGTTTAAGGGCTAAGCTCGTGCAACGCGTTATATCATTCTCCAATACGTAGACGTCTGTCACGCAAAGACTGGTGGAATGTCCGTTGACTGCATCTTTTCGTCCTCTACGAGGATCATGTGACATAAGAAAAAAATAAGAAATATGGGCAACACATACATCGGCAACGGTAATATTTGAGACAGGTTGTCGAAGAATTTCCAAACTTCCCATAGTCGCCTTCTACGACATGAATTACTAAATTGGTTGATAACTGATACAACAACACACTCGGTAATATTCACAGACTTTCAAAGCATGCTGCGCAAGATAGAAAAGCACGTGCTGATATAAGAATGGTGGAGTTATTGAACAACTCAGTTGTCCAGATTATTACATGAACATAATGTCCTGGTAATATGGTGGTCAGAAGAAACGAGACAGCCGACTTAATAGCTGGCAATTGGACGATATACGGCCCATTTCTGAGAAGAGATAAAGGACTTAATGAAGGCAGTAATAACTTCATTTCAAGATCAATATGGTGTAAATGATACTAAGAAAGTACACATACAGAGAATATCCGAAATGGGAGTATCTAGAGGGGATGGCAGGAAAAGGTAAAATTTGTGCATATTCCCGAAATCACGCAACCAACACCTAACCGGGATTCTGAGCTTACATTTCACTGGGATGGATGCTGGAACGGAGGGCTGAGCACTTAATGGGAATGACCCACTTGCTGTGAAGCTAGTTTATAATCAATAATCTAATCAAAAATTAAGACATGAATTAAGATATATAATATAGAAAATTCGAGGATTATTTATTAAAGAAAAATTAGGCATCATACAGGATCTGAACCTAATCCGTTGAGATGGCACCCACTGTCCTCGTAACTTTCGTCAAAAGCAGATCTGGTTCAAAAACCCTTAACTGCAAACACGTTTTCTTCTGTGACAGGAAAGAATAGAGTTGCCCTGTGTCTTGCACCTTAAATTAGAAGTCAGTTCATTAGCACCACTAGGGCAGTGAAAAATGAAATAAATATTTAGAAATATGGAAAAATATTTTTTTTAAATATATAGAGTTAGATAATTAGAGAAATATAATTATAAATGTAAAACATAGCCAGAAATACTGAAACACAGAATATATATATATATATATATATATATATATATATATATATATATATATATATATATATATATATATATATATATATATATATAACAGAGTTAGATAGTTAGAAATATAAAAAATTTTCTGTTAGAAATACATGAATAGTACTATTACAAATAGGGTTATTAACACTACCCAAGACCTACAACGACTTGCAGCGAACCGCACGCCATGAAGAAAGATGACTTCTTCCCTATGTACCGCATTTAGTACCAAAGGAACAAGCAAAAAAAACTGTCAGAGATGTCGAGACATAGAAATTATAAATATAGAACATTAGTTAGAAAATCCCACACACTGTAAGAAAATATAAAAATAGATAAATGGAGTAAAAAAATAGATCAAAAGGGCGAAAAAAGCATTCGAAATAATCAGAACCTGCTGTGGTAATGTAAAGAAAATTAGGTTCAGCAAAATAAGAGGAGTTCGATATAACAGTGATGGTAAGAAATTCTGAAATTCAGACTAATTAGCGTATGTCAGTCGGAGACAAAGGCATATAATTGTCTTGCTTCTGGGAATATCGTCGATGGTGGTAGTTTCAAGTCATGAACAGAAATGTATCTACATTTGGAAACCAAGAGAGTAGAGTAAAGACTTTCTTCTAAACGAAGTTCTATACTCAGATTTATTTTTAGCACATGTGGATCATTTATAAATCTGTCCATCATTTTCCTATATTGGAAAATATTTGACTGATGGATGTGAACGCGGATTTGAATGTGGATAATATTGCGCAAATGTAATAATAGAGAATAATAAACAATAATAATACTCGTTATAATGGTAACAAGATCTCTCTTCAATGACTAAAACAGTCTCATGCGTGTTTTTTCATGTTTCTGGTGTGTGCAGGGTTGACTAGCATATTTCATTATGGCATATGAACTCCCTGCCAGAGTTGGGGAGACATATAGACATAACAGGAAATGGTATGTTTGCGTCGGTATAGGAACTCTCTGACAGAGTTGGGGAAACATAGAGACATAAAGGACATGGTATTTTTGCGTTTATATTCTTGCGGGAGACGTATTCTCTGAGCTCATCTGCAATCCTTTTCTTCGTTGACGTCGTTCTGAAACTCCAGCAAACTAACATGATGCAGTTCGGAGAAAGGAATGTGTTGTCACGTGATTTAGATCATTGCTGCGACAACTGCGCTTTTCGGCGTGACACATTCGAATTCCGCATGGCTATTGACACGCTATATGAGATGCAACAGCCAATCCACCAATAAATTCCTTAGCTGCCTCTTAGGACATGCATGGAAAGTAAAGACTTGTTATTATTTGCTATTCTTTCGTCTCGGAACACACGATCGCTTGATATG
Source organism: Meghimatium bilineatum (assembly GCA_034231615.1). Taxonomy (NCBI): domain Eukaryota; kingdom Metazoa; phylum Mollusca; class Gastropoda; order Stylommatophora; family Philomycidae; genus Meghimatium; species Meghimatium bilineatum. Next base: position 60,219,304 of record CM067316.1, read on the forward strand.
CATCATTTGTTTCTTTCTGAGCGACAGAGTCCCAGCGATCATGTCAATGTTGAGGATGATTAGATCTCACGTCATGTCGATGTTGAAGATGATTAGATCTAAAGTAATGTCGATGTTAAAGATGATTAGATCTCAAGTCATGTCGATGTTGAAGATGATTAGATCTAAAGTAATGTCGATGTTAAAGATGATTATATCTCAAGTCATGTCGATGTTGAAGATGATTAGATCTAAAGTAATGTCGATGTTGAAGATGATTAGATCTCAAGACATGTCGATGTTGAAGATGATTAGATCTAAAGTAATGTCGATGTTAAAGATGATTATATCTCAAGTCATGTCGATGTTGAAGATGATTAGATCTAAAGTAATGTCGATGTTGAAGATGATTAGATCTCAAGACATGTCGATGTTGAAGATGATTAGATCTCACGTCATGTCGATGTTGAAGATGATTAGATCTAAAGTAATGTCGATGTTAAAGATGATTATATCTCAAGTCATGTCGATGTTGAAGATGATTAGATCTCACGTCATGTCGATGTTGAAGATGATTAGATCTAAAGTAATGTCGATGTTAAAGATGATTAGATCTCAAGTCATGTCGATGTTGAAGATGATTAGATCTCACGTCATGTCGATGTTAAAGATGATTAGATCTCTATAGTCATGTCGATGTTAAAATTGATTAAAAACACTTTGAAAGGGTTATTGAAATGTTATAAAAATGATACTAATGGGATTGTCCATAACCATGTCAACACTGTTTACAAATATGTCTCCTTCCCCTGCCTCATACTGTTAACAACTATGAGAAATTATGGGATGATTCGCCATGATTCATGTTTTCAAACAATGTGCACATCTCCCTTTCCACGCATAAAATATGTGTGATGCAAGTTCGAATCAAAGATATGATTTATTGCACATTGTAATTTGTCATTGTTAAACACACATTTCCATTATCAACATTTGCCATTGTTAAACCCGCACTAACCATATCAACATTTGCCATTGTTAAACCCTCAATCACATTGTCATTTGTCATTGTTAAACCCGCACTTCAATTATCAACGTTTACCATTGTTAAACCCTCACTCACATTGTCAACTTTTGTCATTGTTAAACCCGCACTTCCATTATCAAATTTTGCCATTGTTAAACCCTTACTTCCATTGTCAACTTTTGCCATTGTTAAACCCTCACTAAGATTGTCAACTTTTGCTATTGTTAAACCTTCATTTCCATTATCAACTTTTTCCATTGTTAAATCCTCACTTCCATTGTCAACTTTTGCTATTGTTAAACCCTCACTCCAACTGTCAAACGTCAACATATCACCACACATCCAACAACCGTTGACTCAATTGATCAATATTCTATTACAGTAAAATATATACTTGTGTAAGCCGGTAGATTTTTATATTAAAATATATACGTGTGTAAGCCGGTACAGTTTTATATTAAAATATATACGTGTGCAAGTCGGTACAGTTTTATATTAAAATATATACGTGTGCAAGCCGGTACAGTTTTATATTAAAATATATACGTGTGCAAGCCTGTACAGTTTTATATTAAAATATATACGTGTGCAAGTCGGTACAGTTTTATATTAAAATATATACGTGTGCAAGCCGGTACAGTTTTATATTAAAATATATAAGTGTGCAAGCCTGTACAGTTTTATATTAAAATATATACGTGTGCAAGCCGGTACAGTTTTATATTAAAATATATACGTGTGCACGCCTGTAGAGATGAAAGAACACAAAGGATGTAAAAATATGCCCACACACAATGACATGGAAACATACATGAGAGGACGTTTGTATGTTTACATATACGATCACAGGCTTAGCAATATATATTGCTCTTTTGTGCAGAAGCAGAGCTCGTAAAACAGCGTAAAGAATTCTAGGTTTTCACTTATGGAATGTGTATGTGAGGTTCAAAAATCTGCTGGTTAGTGCACAACATTATGGAGCATGACAATTGAGATAGATGCAGTATTAGACGATTTCACTTGGCTCATGGCGCAAATACTAACATACACTGTGATTCTTACTGACTCCAAAAATATGCTGCGCACGATAGAATAAAGATGCGGGATAAGAAATGAGTGTTCTCAACGATACATAAAATAGCATATCAATCTACTGTTCAGGTAATGCGGAAGTCAGAGACAAGGAAATAGCTGACGCCGGAGAGCACATCTATAGTGTATGGCAAAGAAATGAGAAGACAAGATTTGAGTAAATTAGGGCAGCGATTGATAAACTAAACAACGATGACGAGCAGTCTAAGAGATTATGTATGATGTGCTGGGACTCGGACGTACAGACCACAAGGTGGCCAACCGAGGTGCAGATAACGCATTTCTACTGTGGAACTTGCAGCACAACGTACTTCACACTCCCCGGCGGAAATCACACGATATATTTGTTGTTGATATATGAAAGCGAACGGAGAAGAAGATTATGTATATGGTCAACACAGGGCCGGACATAGGCCATTGCAACCTATGCGGCCGCAGTGGGCCCCGCACTTCATAGGTCCATAAATTCATATTAGAATTTATTTTATTATCCTCTTGCCTACCCAGACTGGGCCCCGCGCAATCCGTTTCGCATTGGGCCCCACAGTTGTTAGGGCCGGCCCTGGGTCAACACTTATAGAATTTGTGACCAGGAGAAAGGGAAGGAGTTGCATTATATCTGGACAGACCTTAAGAACACACAACTAACAACTGACTGGAACACTGAGATTGTACAATTATATGACTGACGGAATGGCAAGAAGACCGTTTATGGTAATTATACATTGATTGTCTTTGCTGTCCATGATAATCTAATCATTTCTCTCAAATATCACATCTCAGTAACCTCCAGCGCACTTTGAATTTTTTATTTATCCTTCCTGTCCAGAAAAATAGAATTTGTTCGATAAAATGTCCTGGTAGTCGAATACAATATACGCTCGAATACAAAATACACTCGAATACAATAGACATCATCATCGAGTGCCGTCTCCGCAACGAAGGCTTGCTGCAACAGATATCCAACATGCCCTGTCTCTTGTTTTGGTCGTGCACTCTGCTAGACTGTAACCTGTCTATTTTGTAATATTACTCTCCCACTCGTATCCCTGCCTACCGCTTGCTCGCTTCCCTTTAACTTTAGCCTCAATTAAGGTCTTCAATAAAGTGCTATGTCTTTTAATGTGTCCAACATATTTTATTTACCTGATATTTTTTTCTCTTAGTAATTCTTTCTTCATATTAAATGTATTTAGATCCTCTTTGTTTGTTTTATTCTCTTTCCATGGTGTTCTCCCTATTTTCATTGTATAAATTTGTTCAACACTGTTGCAAAAACACTTATTATTATCCGCTAAATTAATCGTTAGACAAGCGTTCAATTAACGTGATCATGTCATTCTACATTCTCCTGTTAGTCAATTCATATATTTGTATTTAAAATAATCTTTGATTCAGTCTTTAAATTGTTCCCTTTCATTATTTCATTAGTCTGAATATATCAGTCATATGAATCGTCATTCCTCTATGTGTCGTCATTCCTCTATGGGTCACCATTTCTCTATGGGTCACCATTTCTCTATGGGTCACACTTTCTCTATGGGTCACAATTCCTCTATGGGTCACCATTCTTCTACGAGTCACCATTTCCCTACGAGTCACCATTCCTCTACGAATCAATATTTCTCTACGAGTCACCATTCCTCTACGAATCACCGTTCCACTATGGGCCACCATTCCTCTTTGAGTAGTAATTCCTCTACTAGTGCCCATTCCTGTACGCCGTATGTTAGAATACCCAGCACTGTAAGGAACAGGAAAATATAAATTGATGACAAGAGAAGACAACAAACAACGAGGTTATGACAATAATATGAAAAAAACTATTAAAAGATACACAAATCCTACAAATAAACTAATTTGGACATAATAAAAGTCATGACATCTTCCTGAAGACATTACTTTAAGGAATACACAAGAATCGGAAAGCAAAAGGTAGGCAGAGATACGAGTTGGAGGTAAACATTATGAGTCGACAGCCAATGAATTTCACGGACAAATTTGACTTATATAAAGTGTACCTATTATAGTGAGGTACTCTACATATAGCCTCCAAAGTTAATCCACTTTGGTTATATCAGTGCTTTGTTCAGAAATTTGTGAGGACGTGGTTCTGGTAATCCATCCACCGAGACCTCTGTTTAATATATTGTCACGAAAAATTCAAACATCTTTACTTATTAGGGATGCTACAGATGAGTTCACATGACTGTACAAATGACGAAGGACTCGATTGAAACAATACAAAAGTGTGCCTTTTATTCAACAATACTGCATGCCAGAACTCACAAAGTAATCTCTGGTAAATATCACATATCACATTAGTGGAAAATAAAACAAGAATAGGCTTACACGACACGTTGACTAAAATCAATATAGTTGTAGATTGTCGCTTATATGACGCAATACCACATAGCCTGGGATATTGGAGAACAGTACGGGGGAGAATAGAACTGCGGGAGATATACTAACTGGGTAAACTGATGAAATTGATGCGCTGAGATAACTCTGATTAATGAGATGGTACACTGAGAGTTAAAGAGAGAACACATGTAGATGGAATAGATAAATCTTTGAAACAGAATCAAGCTATAAGATCAGGTACACAGGGCCGCACGTCGCCTGGGAATAGAACACAGTAAATGTCTGCGTAATCATGTTTAATTCAAACAACGAAAATAATTGTGTTTTTTTTTAATAAAGAGGAATTTGACGGTATGACTGAATGGATAGAACGCATGTCGTACAACTGTGAAGGTTGGTGTTTAAATATATGTAAACTTTAGAATCTCCAAGTGAAATCGAAAAACAATGAACGAAAATCACACGTCGTGACAATTGTTATTGTAGAGTGGTATTTATGTACAGTTTATAAAATGTTTCGTGCACTCCTCAGCTTCGTGCACTCCTCAGACATGCAGAAACAATTTTGCAATAGATAATCCTAAAATATTTGAATATATTGTGATTCATTATTTTCGTAGTATCTTCACAACAGTTCCGATCAGCTCCCTACCACCGACTCTCCCATAACGGTTCTCGAATAGAGCATTATCTTCATTGAACAATGTTTCAGAATAGTATATATTGCTTTATTCTTAATTGGGAACCAGCATCACATAGCTGCTCGCATTCCCATTAACTCTTAGCTCGCCTGTCCATAAGGCATTTAATGTGTCCCAGTCAGTTATATGTTCTTCGGATTATCTCATAAAGGACGTATTTTCTGCGGGCTTCCCATGGTCACTCCTGTCTCTGTCGTTATTTAAGCATACACATTTTCTGTTTCAGATTCCTCTTTATCACTATGTAGTGCACTCATAACTGTCCAAAGTTAACTTTCTTACTTGTCATCCCATACACATCCTCTATAGCATTGCCCACCAATGTGTCAGCACAGTCGATGTCTCTGATTCCTCCATGACTTGGACAGTATATCCATGTGATACATCGGACGTTTCTGGGACGTGTAACATACGTCGGTCTCATCATGAACGCATCCAGTTTGCGTAACATGTTCGCAGAATCTGATTGTATCACTGCGTGTGTTGGTGGTTGTATGATCATCCCGGCAGGTCGTAATCATCGCCCATATCCCCATTCTTAGAGCAATCTTGTTATGTGATATGCAGTAATCTAATCAGATTGCTAGTTTTAAGTATACGATCTGTATGCAGTAAGCTAGTGTTAAGTATATGTTTATATGAATATAAAAGTCGGACATTCAGTAAAGACACGGAAAGAAGAGAATCGGGCTTTTGAAAAAAATTGTCTACTAATGTCATGTACCATGCTCTTATTGGAGTATAAATAAGCAAACTTTCAGTAGATGCCCAAGAAGGTGGAGAGTGTCACAGAAACACAACCAAGAAGCGATAAATATGTTTTAAGTAATGTTGTTATAATGTGAATCAAATAGTAAAATGAATGTACAAGAGAGATAACAGTAAACAAAGGTACACGGATTTTTTCGATGTTACGGTCTAACAGAGACCTTTATCAAGTAACAAACCAAAATAGGAAACGAAAAATAAAATGAGTAATCTATTAAATTAACATGAAAATGTGTAATCTATTAAATTAACATGAAAATGTGTAATCTATTAAATTAACATGAAAATGTGTAATCTGTTAAATTAACATGAAAATGTGTAATCTATTAAATTAACATGAAAATGTGTAATCTATTAAATTAACATGAAAATGTGTAATCTATTAAATTAACATGAAAATGTGTAATCTATTAAATTAACATGAAAATGCACAGTTATCATTTTGCCACTCCATCTCTGCGTTCCAACCTAACTACCGCGTCCCAGCTTCATCTTTTTCTTCAGCGTTCATTCTCAAACTCCCGTTGGATCTATTGTAGCAGGACCATGGTCCTATTAGATTTCCAACAGGATATAGTCCAGAGAAATGCGTTCTGTCGCCGTTTTATTTACGCCAATGGCCCGACACATCCTTCTTCGGCGGAAGTATCCCAGCTAAACTACCGCGTACCAATTAAACTACCGCGTCCGAGCTAAACTACCACGGTTCAACTAAACTACCACTGCCCGACTAAGCTACCGAGACCCACACACTCAATTGTTGAGAATGTAGTATCTAAAACTATATTTGTTATAACGGTATTCCTCCAAGCTTCACATATGTGGATTTAATGGCCCCCTGGTCTTAGACGATTAATACATAATTCGACTACAGTCAATATCAATACGTTCCTGCCTCATAATCTCAGCCTATTATCTGTTGATGGAATAGTGGAAAGAAATGAATACGATCATTACGTTGGGAAGTTGCTACTTTCTTCGGCTCGACTCAACTTCGTATCGACTTTCTCAACACTGTTTGAAACTCAACAAAAAGATCATGGCAATTATACATTTCTTAACATTTCGATGTGAATTGTAAATTTAATTAAATTGCACGCCCATTATGCATTTTTCAAACATTTCTATACGAATTGTAGATTTAATTATAGGTATATAATCATGACACAAACTCTGAGATAGTTGAAGTAGGTTTTACAGAGAGTATAAAACTGAACATATCGACGTTTCGACCAAAAGTTCTTGATCAAGATAGCTAGAAACGAAGAAAGGAGAGGACACAAATTTAAAAAAAAGCGCTACACAGAATTATGTGGTCTTCAATAACATAGCATAAAGAGAAAAACGAGTAACTGGTAAATAAGATTATGGTAAATGAGAAATATAACAGTGCAAGAATTATAAGCAACATAACAAGATGACACAGTGTGTATTAAATGATATACATTTTTATTGTATACATTGTATTATCCTATTTATGCGGTTTATAAATTATTTTATAAACTTTATAAATATATAATTATCTATATGCTATACGGTTTTACTTCAATGTTCCATTTATTCAAATGTAGATTTAATTAAATTACACTCGTTATACATTTTCTAAACTTAACCTACTGCTGTTTAACTATACGATCCACTAAATGTAAGTTTACTACGGCATTTAAAAAAACCTGCCTTTGATAAACATTACCATCACGATACACCATACTCTGATATCACACGGATTAAAGTATCCAAAAGAAAAGATAGATGTATACATTATAATGGACATACATGTATTAAGTGTTGTGCTACTTAACAAGTAACTGGACTTTCCATTACAGATTAACCAAATGTTACATTACATATTAAATAAACTTGATAATATATTTTAAATAAATGTGACATTATATAAAAAACTAAACTTCACATTACATAGTAATTAAACTTTACAATTCATGGATACAAATTTTACATTACATAGCAACTAAGCTTTATATTACATATCAAATAAACTTTGCATTACAGATTTAGTAAAATTTATATTACAGATTGGATAGATTTTGCATTACATATTTAATAAACACTATACAATTGTCACATGAACCACGTTTTATAATACTTACACGTTGAAAACACATTTATAGTGTTTAAACATTAATATAATGCTTACACATTCCATAAACTGCAATTTAAATATTTGCTTCATTGTTGATGAAAAGTCTGTACCCAGGAGAATTAACCTCATGTTTGTAGTTGGATATGTGGGTGTTAGGGGAAATGAAACATCAGACAGACTTGCCAGCGTGGTCACAGTGGCAGTTAAGTGGGCAGTGCTGATATTTTGAACGCGATCAAGGAGTTAGGCCGGTAGGAAGATATGGGTTATGTTCCTTCATCCGTATCTTTAGCACACGTGTAAGAGTGACACATGGTGTTGCAAGAAACAACAGTATATATGACTCATAATCAGTCAGCACAGAACGTGAACAGTCAGTTACCACATGCTGAAGGACACTCGTAATACGAGATCGGAATACTTATAGACTTGTATATGTCCTGAGTTCCACGATGATGGTCTGACGACTAACTGACATATTAGCTAGATGTCACAAAATATCTTAGTGGTTTAATGGTTAAATCATTTCCTTAAGTTCAAGTGATTGCGGATTCGGTTCTGAACAGTAAATTTGTATTAAAAAAGTGTATTATACGGCAATCACTGGGCATTATTACTTGAAGTTAATTTTTTTTTTAAATTGGTAGCACATCCTTTTCTTCTTCTTCTTTTTCAGCGTTCATTCTCAAACTCCCGATGGATCTCTCTTGTAGCAGAACCATGGTTCTACCAGATTTCCAGTAGGATGTAGTCCAGTGAATGGAAATGCGTTGTGTCGCAGTTTTTTGCGTCAATGGTCCGACACATCCGTATTCAGCGGGGTATCCTGTTCAGAACTTAGCCATCAACCCAGCATTTTGTGGCTGTAGTAATTTTTGAATTGTATTAAGTGGTTCTCTATTTAATCTCAAACAGTGGTACTAATCTCAAACAGTGTCATTTATTTTGGCTGATTCGACCTATCTGTGTTTTCCATTGAATGGCAATAGAATGTGTACACATAAGCTACATCAACCAAAATAGAGAATCTTAGTGTCGTGTAGGGTTCCTCGTCCGCCGACCAGCAGAAACGACCAGTTAACTCGTTATTTACTGTTTGAAATGAAAATTACTCTTGAGGTTCACCCGTGCAATAAGAAGTCGGGAAGGCAATTATGCTAGGAGAAAGTCTAGAAATAGCGCCAGGTGTAGTGTGGCAATTTAGGAGAGGTGAATTAAGTACCGGTTTTGACTTTAGATGACATTTGATTATAGGCAATGACGGTCATTAAGTTATCATGGACAAAACAGAACTGATTCAATAATGAAAATTAAAGAAATATTAGTACAAGTTATCTATGCCTGCTCTGAAATAGTTGATGCATATGTGAAGCACACTGACTGAATGATCACGTAGAAAATGTGAGTATTTTGAAGATTGATTGCTGTTGCACTTGACTCTCGACGATAAAATCACGACTTTGAGTAAGAGTAAATATGTTTGTGAATAAAAATTGAGTTGAAATAGATGGATTGAACCTTGCAAAATAAATATTGGAAGCAAACAGAGTGAGCGAGATTGGAAGGTTCGTGGAGAATATCCCGAGAATATAGCTTAATTTGGTGTTTGAAAATAGAGTTGATAAAGAGAAATTATATTCAGTTATAATCAGTTTCCGAAGTACCTTCATCTGGAACGGAGCTCATAAACCAGATGTCAAGAATGTAGAAATAGGAATTGCTACGATCCACCTTCAGGGGTAGCTCTAGTGTGACATACAAGTTGTTTGAAATCATCACAGGGATAAAAGTGTTGCTTCATAAATGGATGTTTTTATTAGAAAACGAGTAGTGTCATTATCATCATCATGTGCTAGAAATCTATTTTAATTTGAAGATATTGTGAATCCTGTCGTAATGAAGGCAAGTTCGTAATTATGTTGTCTAATGCACTTTCTACCTGAGTGAAGGAGTTCACTGAACTGTTACGTTACTGCGAGTTCATTATGTCAAGAAAGTTGAGTATTATTATTATCCTGTATGCTGTGTGTCTGAATTTAAGCTATCAATCAAGAACTTGACTATTGTAGTAAACCACACCTTTTAGAAACTGTCATGTATACAAACTAAGAAATGGATTGATCTATCAGTGGCTGATTGATACTTGGACTATCACAATCTGTTTTCTAAGCCTAGTAGACGGAGCAATCTGCTCGAGACATTGTCTGCATAATGTTTCTTGGAAATCAATGTTGAGACGAAGTTAGAAGCTTCAGTCGATAGAAGTTCAACAGAACTTAATATGTTAAAGAAGTCAAATTAGTGACAATGATATTCTGTTTATAGAATCTGATCCAATGAAATTGAGAAATCTTCAATCTGAATCATTACTGCATTGTTTGAGCTTGTCTAACGCCACCTGAATTATTTATCATCGTTGGAGCTTAATCATGCCATTTAATAATATACGACATGTATCAGGTTTTTGATGAAGATAATCACACAATATAATTTTATACTAAAAGTGTCCGGATTTTGATAAGGATAAACACGCCATATAATTTTATACAAAATGTGTTAGATTTTGGTAAGGTTAATCACACGTTGACGAAATAACAAGTGAGATGCTTAAAGCTTCTGATGATAACACATTACAAAACTTGCTGTCTCTTATGAATGATTTCTAGTGCAATGAAAATCCACCTCAACAATGGAAAGACGGTATCATCGTCAAACTCCCTAAGAAAGGCGACCCCTCAGACTGCAACAACTGGCGGGGTATCACCCTATTATCAGTCATAGGCAAGGTCTTCCTAAGCATCATATTGGAAAGATTAAAGAATGCTGTTGATAAACTACTCAGAGAAGAACAAGCAGGCTTTAGATCAGCTCGCTCCTGCACAGACAACATATTTTCTCTTCGCATCATCATTGAAGAATCACTCGAATTTCAATCCCCGCTCATAATCAACTTTGTTGACTTTGAAAAAGCATTTGATAGTCTTCATCGGCCTACGTTATGGAATATTCTACAGCAATACGGTTTTCCTACTAAAATAATCAATGTTATAAAGGCATTCTACACCAACTCACATTGCTGTGTTCAAACAAACACTGAGAAGTCAGAATGGTTCCAAGTTGTTACGGGCGTTAAACAGGGATGCATCATGTCCCCATTACCTTTCTGCGTCGCTATTGATTGGGTCATGAGAAATAGCACTGAAAATGAGCTTACAGGAATAAAATGGATTAATAATACCGTTCTCGAAGATCTTGACTACGCAGATGACCTAGCCCTTTTGAGCGCAAACCACACAGATGCTCAATCTAAGCTTGACAATCTCCAACACTACTCAAATCAGATAGGGTTGAAAATCAACACATCAAACACTCATATACTAGATTTTACGAGATCCAACGACAACATAGAAATTCAAAATGTTCCATTATTAAAAGTCAACAATTTTACATATTTAGGCACCAATCTAGCATTGGATGGAGACTCATCAAAAGAAATTTTACACCGTATTGCCCTTGCAGCGGGTGCTTTCAATAAACTACGCAACATATGGACGTAAAACACACTAAGAAACACCACAAAACTCAAGTTGTTTAACTCCAAAATCATCCCTATTCTATCATATGGATGCGAAAGTTGGAAAGCCACAAAAGCCACAGATAAAAGACTCGACTCCTTTGAAAACAAATGCCTACGTATCATTCTGAACGTTAAGTAGAGTGACTTTAAATCTAACACTACTATAAGAGAGGAAAGCAAACAAACATATATATCTTCCTTCATTAGACAAAGGCGTTGGACTTACATCGGCCATGTTCTCAGAATGAACAGCCTAAGAATTCCCCAGCAATCACTATATTGGGTGCCACCTGGAGTAAGAAGAAGAGGGAGACCTAGAGAAACTCTACGAAGAACCATTAATAGAGAAGGCATGTCAATGAACCTAAACAACACGCAACAATTGAAAGACCTGGCAACACAAAGACAGAAATGGAAAGCTATGGTTTCTGCCCTATGCGCCGCCTATGGCCCTGGAGGAACATAACATAACAATCACACAATATAATTTTATACAAAATGTGTTAGATTTTGTTAAGGTTAATCACACAATATAATTTTATACTAAAAGTGTCAGGACTTTGATAAGGATAAACACGCCATATAATTTTATACAAAATGTGTTAGATTTTGGTAAGGATAATCACACAATATAATTTTATACTAAAAGTGTCAGGATTTTGATGAGGATAATGACGCCATATAATTTGAAACTTAATGTTTCAGGTTTTTTGTGAGGATATTCACGCCATAAAATGTATTTCTCTTCCAAGTAACTCGCGGTTTGATTTTAGTATTGCGAGATTTATTGAACATACAAACATGAACAACTATGTTGAATTTACTGCATGAACAGCAAGTTATATCTTCCACATTTTATTGCTAACTCTGGTGTGAAAAGCTTAAAAGTGAAGTGAGATCATTTAATAAAGCCAAAATACATTGTCAACACCAATATATTTCGTGAAAAATGCCTTCATTAAGCTACAACTAATCATCATCAAAAAATTGCCGTCACAGTAAACAGGTTGGATTGAACCGATCTCCAATAGCCTCTGTGTCCTGTCTTGGTGATGATCGCTGCTGGACTGTATCCTATCCATTTTCCTCCCACCTGTATCATTGCCTACCTCATGCTTGAAATCCCTCAATTCCCTATAGTAATGTCTTCAGCAAGATGTCATGTATGTATATCCATGATATTTAATTTATTTGCTTTTTATTTCCAATAATAATTCTTTTTGTGTGTGTGGTTCATACGCAGTATTGTCAGAATCCATGTGTTCGTTTTTTTCCTCTTTCCATGAAATTCTCCATATGCTTCTTTATAATCACATCACAAACGCATCAATTCTGGCATCCAGCTGTGTGTTAATTATTCTTGAGACTAACGGGAATTGAATCAATCCGTTCAACGGCACCAAATCGCCTAGCAACTATTGAACACGCGTTCTTCCGTACTTGACTAACCGCATCTCCAAAAAAAGATGCGATTTTGTCAAGACATTCAAAGCGTGCACTGAACGTCACCCGAACGAACCGATCGAGCTTGTTAATTACACATGTTTCATACATTAATGTAGAATAAAGGATGTCTTTTATAATTCTCATTTTTAATTTGTGAATAGTTTGGGTGTGAATATTTTCCTCATGTTATTAAAAGTATTTTAACCAATCATATTCTCCATTTAGCTTCTTTTCACATCAAATATCTTTTGTACTGATGTATCCAAGACATAATTAATGATCTAGTTGTTACAGTATCTGTCAATGTGTTTTTATGTTTTGTATCTGTTCCTCTTTGATGTTGCTGGTTATCATGGTTTTTTTTTTAAGTACCGATTAAATCCTCGTAAAATATTCCTCACAGTTTAAATAATTCTATTTCCTACGCAGAACAATGGAATGTGTTGATACAGGACAACTATAATAACTACAAAATGTTATATTATAAAATCATGAGGGCATATATAATTTAAGATCTCGCGCATATAATGAGTATAGAATGCACGAGTTGATGGGATATTCAATTGAGTTTGACAGGCACTTATTTTTAAACGCGCTGTAATTTAATTTGGACACATAATGTTAGTCTAGCGAGAAACGGCATGATACCATTATACATGGGCGTAATCGGTTAATCGGTAGACAGGGAATAGAATGTTCAAAATGACCATATATTTCACATATATAGAATTTGGTGAACATCAGGACAGCCGATATCGAATCTGAATATATCTTCTGTATGAAACGATACGTCCCCATCAAGGCAAACTCCAGGAAATCATAATTAGATATAGTCTAAGAACTAAGATTGGTCGAGCCATCCCTCGCATTGAGTAGAAACGCAGTCCTGCCAAAGCAAGAGCAGGTGCCGAGTGGGAGATACTAGACACGGAGGCGCATCAGCGATTATGGTATCATCTAACCGGATCAGATATCATGACTTCACAACAAACGATAACTCACTCAAAAAGATAAAAGATATATTTTATAATACAATATAATCAAATCAAATAAATAGAACATACATTTTTTTGAGAGCGCAAAGAAACAAAATGTAATTATGATGGCAAATAATTGTTGAACTATTAGAAATGAAATAGTCAAGTACTCACAACTGTAGAAATTATTAAGAACATGACAAGATTTGTTTATGATTCCCCCGGCGCCTGCTGCGAGAAATATCACATTTGTTCAGAAATTATCGATGTTTATTCCACTACAGACTGCTACCACGAGGTTTCCGCACGTCACAGAGTTTAGGACGATATTTCGTGCGTGGAGATTGAAGAAATGCTCACGGTTAGTGGCTGTATCGCGTGTAGCAGCCACTGTGAATTCCTTCATGAGTGCACACAAAAACGACGTGGGTCTATATTTTCTATCGTTTGATTTCCGGCACGCCCAAGAGGCTATGTAACCGCTTTCATCTATATACTTATCTATTAAGACATGCCCCCACGCCCAATGTGAGGTCGTGCTGAGAAAAAGGTATTTGTTTCTTAAGGTATTCAATTTCTTTTGCACCATTTTATTTGTTGTTTGGCGTGTGGTATCGAGCACGTGATTTATCATTTTGTTTCCTGCCAGACATGGAGACGATGAGTCTGTGTAGTAGTTGGTGCTACTCGTATGATGCATTTTTTCTATAAATATTAAACATATTTTATGTGGTTCAGATGCAGTGTCGCTGTCCTTTCAAAAAGGTTCCAGTTCGTTTCATGAATGAAGACCTCGTCTTCTGATTCCTATACGAAGCCCTTATGTCACTCGGGGCCTGGACTTCTAGCTCAGGGTATACAGATTAGGGCTACTGTTTTTTTCCACGCATGTCGTAAGACATGATTAAGGAAGTTCGGGCATAGTAGAAAGATATATTCTAGAGAAGAAATTTTGTTTACAGCATAGCAGCGATATCTGTCAATTTCGGCAAGGCACATCAGATTTCATCAAGACTACTTGGTCAATTAGACCCTAAAGGAGGTGGGATAGTCACCCCCTTCGAAAACTTCCTTACTCCACTCGTACGCCATACATGGAATATTTGTGCTGCTATTATTTGCTAAACTTCCGGCCACGACAACGAACTTTTGAACATAATTTAATTAATTTCTTTAGCTGTTACATATCATTTTAGTATGTACATGTATCATGGCCAGGAGACTCCCATGTTATTTTCCATGTACATTTATCATGGCCAGGATACTCCTATGTTATATTCCATGAACATTTATCATGGATGGGAGACTCCCATGTTATTTTCCATGAACATTTATCATGGCCGGGAGACTTCCATGTTATTTTCCATGAACATTTATCATGGCTGGCAAATTTCCATGTTATTGACCATGAACATTTATCATGGCCGGAAGATTTCCATGTTATTTTCCATGAACATTTATCATGGCAAGAAATGTCCATGTTATTGTCCAACTGCGGCTATTTCCATGTTATTGTCCAACTGCGGCTATTTCCATGTTATTGTCCAACTGCGGCTATTTCTATGTTATTGTCCAACTGCGGCTATTTCCATGTTATTGTCCATTTGTTGTAGTAGCAAATATTCAGTTAATTATCATTAAAGTGGCTAATTTAAAAGATGTTTTTCATGAATCATATCATGAATGTCAGTAGCGTCCAGTTTAGATAAATGTCAGTAGAGTCTAGTTTAGATGAATGTCAGTAGAGTCTAGTTTAGATGAATGTCAGTAGCGTCCAGTTTAGATGAATGTCAGTAGCGTAAAGGTTTAGATAAATGTCAGTAGAGTCTAGTTTAGATGAATATCAGTAGAGTCTAGTTTAGATAAATGTCAGTAGAGTCAGGTTTAGATAAATGTCAGTGGAGTCTAGTTTAGATGAATGTCAGTAGAGTCTAGTTTAGATGAATATCAGTAGAGTCTAGTTTAGATGAATGTCAGTAGAGTCTAGTTTAGATGAATGTCAGTAGAGTCTAGTTTAGATGAATGTCAACGTTAAACAATGAACAAAAATCCAAAAGAAGTCTCCCATATAGAGATCAGGTAATACAGCTCGACAAGTGCTAAAATACAGCAGACAATGAGCTAAACATTTCAGATGACATTAGTGCCAATCTAACCAACGGGCCGTAGAATTAATCAACATGTTAGTTATTTAATAATTGCATGGAAGGACTGCACAAATATATGTTTAGGTAAACTGAGATATGATCCGGCGACAAAGAACACCATTTTCTAAACATGCACAATTGCCTACCCATGGGGGTGATCAGAAAACGCTTGACTAGCGTTCCCTACCTCATTTGTTCAGGAGCGATAGCCCCATTCCTCGACATTCCTGGTGCGTGAGAACTGGTACCCCACTTCCTGGTGACTGGGTGAAGCACATAAATAATTGTTATTTCACACACATAACGAGTGGTCTCGAAACCATGGACCGCTGGTCAGCGGGCGAGTCACATAGCGTGACACTACCTCTACACATATAAGCATGTCAGAGTACGGCGATCGTGCTTCTTAATCAACAACCAATAACAATAACAAACAATAACAATAACAAACAATAACAATAACAAACAATAACAATAACAAACAATAACAATAACAAACAATAACAATAACAAATAATAACAATAATAAACGTACTCGAACACTTTTTATACGCCCACTTGATTCATGGTGTGATCATCGTTTCTGATTTTAATTCATCTCATGTCAACGAAACATCTACCGTCAACGCTTCATTCATATCTGATGTTTTTGTTGCTATTTGTCATGCATATTTCATATCTTCTCCTCCGTCATGTTTCATCCCTTGAAAAAAAGTTGCCAATTATTTTGCTTTTTAAATTGCGTGATAAATATTTTTTTTTCCATGTTGTCATTTATTCTAGTACAGTGTTTATACACAACTCATAAAAATCACATAAGGTAACAAGGTTGCCAATCATTTGAAATTTTCTGTCCAAATTGTCTACACGAAAGATGGATCTATAAATATTGATGGCGATGATAATGGTGTTCCTTCTTCGCAAGTGAAAGTGAGAAGGCATTGATAAAAGATCAAGTTAGGTTTGATTAATTGATTAATAATTAAATTGGCTATTGAGTCGAATCCATGCTTTGAAAAACTGGATGCTGTATGAGCTGGAACTTAGTAGGTCGAGATGACGAAAAACCGTTCACTCTATTTCCGTGTCATGTCTCTTAGTAATAATCTGTGGTGCTCTCTTCTGTTCACATCTTTTATTACTTGATCTGAAATTGTAAACAACAATGAAATTGTGCAGACAAAATATTAACAGCAAAATAAAGTGAACTTGAGTTTAGTGAAATATAGTTAATAACTTCTGTTTTTTCAGTCGAAGTCAGACATGGATTTTAGCATGTACTTCAGTCACCTGAGACAAGGCTGTAGTATTTGTCCATCAGAATTGCTTCAAACTGCCATAGTTTTCATCTTGTGGAGTGGTATAGTGGGTAGCTCTGTAACATATGATTATTGTTCTCTGGAGATTGCCCACGGGGATCACATATCGGTGTGTGTTATTTAATCTGTTGTGACATGTTCTCAATATAAACATGTGTTCGTTCATTTTCTCTAAACCCGTAGATTGTATCGTCATTGAAAGGTCCCTCGTTATAACTGGATCTAGGTAAATAAGAGATATAATGTGTCTTGGTTGTGTTTTGACAAAATAGACCTACGAGAGAAATCATGGAAGAAAATCTACCAACAACTGCCTGAAACACTATAGGCTGTCAAGAGCTACCTGCCGTATCTATAGTAAGTATTTCATCGACATCATCAGCACCAATAACAGCAGCATTTGCTGGTGTCGCCAGACAATTCATGCTTTAAAGAATTTGTGTTTTTTTTTATCGCTAGCTTTCTTTCTCATACTTCAGCTGGAACGTGTATGTAACAGAACAATGATCCTAGTAGATTGCCAGTGGGATGCAGTCCAAGGAATGGAAATGAGTTGTGTCACCGTTTAACGCGTACCAACATGTACGATTAAATAACATATTCAACGTCATCGATGGTTCTAGAACGTCCAGTGTTTTACTACTTTCACTAAACAGTGGACGTCTGCAAACGTATTGCTAGTAGACCAGACGTATGATGAAACTGGCTTCAAACATGAAAACTTAAAGCTAACCACAATCAAACATGCTTGCCCTGCTTGCTGCTATCTGTGCCACTATCAACTCTCCGCCACAGACGTCCTTATACGATGGCTATTTCTCAAAGGGTTTCACACCCGCTAAGAATTGGGGACATTCTGGGTATGAAATGAAGCTCTGGAGATACTTTCGGTACGATCACACTTCTAGGGCCTAAATATTAAATCTCTACAAGAACAAGGGTGACAAAGAAGACTATAACAACTACAGATGCATCTCCCTTCTCAGCATTACCGTTTTTTTTCAGTTTTTTCGCGTATACCTCTAAAGCGATTCCAACTACTTGCCGAGCGTGTCCTGCCAGAGTCACAGTGTGGTTTCAGATCCTAAAGATTCACTACTAACATGATCTTTACCGGTAGTTAGCTACAGGAAAAATGTCGTGAACAGGGAAAGCAACTCTTTATGGCTTGTGTGAATTTAACTAGGACTTTTGACACTGTTAGCAGACAAGCTCTACATTAAAGAAGTAGTATTTCTTGTTTCCGTGATGCATGTGCATACACAAAAATCAAACAAAATTTAATTACGTTTAAACGCTAAAAATATTCTGGCCGGAATCAGTATTATAAATGATACTGGTTGTCCACTGAAACTACTAGACTTGATTACTTTCTTTCATGACGAAATGCGCAAAAAACATATCATTCGAGGGAAATATATCTCTCAGATTTATTGACTGGAGTAAAGGGGTGGATTCTAGCCTCCACCACCTTCTTTGCATTCTTTTTCTCAGCGCATCTGAAACATGCTCTTGTAGATGCAGCATGTGATATTTTCATCCGTACCCGTTTCGATGGATCACTCTTGAACTTAGCGCGTCTCCGAGCCAAGACTAAAACATCAGAAATACTCATCAGATAATTGTTGCAGATGATACTGCACTAGCAGGCACACGGTGAGTCTACATTACAGTCCCAAATTGACAACATGACTAGGGTCTGCGAGCTGTTCTCTTTGAGAATAAGCTTCACTACAACTGTGGAAATATGCCAAGGACCTACATTACCTACAAACATCACCTTATACAATAATCATGTAACGAAATTTTAACTAGTATCCACAATTACATTTACATCTTACCAGATAATAAAATAAACGCATGTATAGAGAAAGTGGATATTATTTGTGTCGTATTGTCAAAACGAGCTTGGAAACACCATAAGCTAAAATGAAAACGAAGATACAGATCTATCAAACATGCGTGATGAGTATACTATACTACGAATGTGAAACATAGACAACCTACACAAAACATGAACATCTTTCATCTAAGGTGTCTCTTGAACAGCAAATGGCACGACAAAATCACCAACATGGAAGTGTTATGATGTACTCATCTACGATATGACAAAGAAACACTTAACAGAAATAGATTGCGTTGGCTGGGTCACGTCCGCAGAATGCCAAATTGTCAAATCTCATAGCAAATACTATTCGAAGAACTGACTGAAGGAGAGCGAGTCAATGGAAGACCAATGCTGAGGTATAAGGACAATGTAAAGCTCTTCCATGAGCCCCAAAATCTTTGAAAACATAACCGAAACTCTGGCTGTCTGGGGGCATAACTTGCGTGCCTGACCGAGATTATTCACAAATAATATGTTTAAAGATATGGAGGAAAACAGAGAAAGACGCAAACAAAAATGTTCTGCTGCTCGAGCAGGAGGATTATCGCTTGAAATTTCGGAAATACGTGTTACGAGAGGGGCTCTCAATATGCCGCTTCGGTGAGAGTTACGGAATACGCATGGGGTACAGTTAGAGCACGGAAGTGAATCCCTTTCGCTTTCTCAAGCTTTTCCTATTTCAACTGTAACTATTTGTCAAGATATTTTATATGGATGTTAAATATTGATACGAAATAATTATGTTTGTAAACTAATGTCACTGATAAGGAAGAATGGCATTCACCGACACCTATACCAGTCACCATTATTATCAGGTAGCATATCCTGAACAGGATGTAGCACTTATCACAGAGATTCGCAACTTCTGTAGATCTTGAGCTAATCTGCCTGCTTCTGTTACTGTCATTCTCTGGTGGTCTTTGATGTCTTGCATCCATGTTCTTCTCGGTCTGCCTCTTGTTCTTCTTCCTGGAATAATCCTTTCCATTATGGTCTTCTATATGCTGTCATGGTGCTTGATATGGCTAAGGTAGTGTAGTTATCTGAAAAGAACCATGGTGTTTAGCCATTTCTCGTTTACATTCATTTCTCTCAGGATGGCTATATTGATGATCGTTTTGGTTCATGGTATTCAGATGATTTTTCTGTAATTTTTTCCTGTAATATTTCAAATGCTGCTATTTATTTTTCACTTTGTGTTGGTTCTTGTGCAGGATTCACACCCACATACTGCCACTGGGAATATACAAGCTCTTGTAGCGAAGTTAGTGCTGTTGTTTTGCAGCAGCCCAGCCATATGTCGTTCATTCGCATCAGCTTCTGTGACGCGATTTCCAACCTCCTTCTGACTTCTTCATAGCAATCACCGTTACTGTTGATAAGAGACCAAAGTGATCAAAACTGGTGACTATTTCTAATTCACTGTTGTTGATACTGATTGAGAACTTGCTAGTGGTTTTGTCGATTGTCATAATCTTGGTCTTGTTTCCATTCGGAAATATTTTTTTAATTTTCACTGTGTTCTTTAATGGATTGTATGAGATGTTTGAGACTTGTTAGAATGTGTACCAATAATGTTGTATCATCGGCATATCTAAGTTCTGGCACCTCGTGACCTACGAAGTTGAGTGATTCGAAGTTATTTCTCTGTTGAAGGCTAGCGAGCCAATGGTAGACCAATGCTGAGGTATAATTACATTTGTAAATCCTAAATTAGTGGCTTTTTCATAAACCTCAAAATCTCGGAAAACACGGCAGAAATTCGAATCTAGGAAAACACCGCCGAAACTTGAATCTGGGAAAAGACGGCCGAAACTCGAATCTGGGAAAACACGACCGAAACTCGAATCTGGGAAAACATAGCCGAAACTCGAAAGTCGTTTACTATATCTTCTTCTACGTTTATTCGTTCTGAAACAATGACCTTAATTTACGTTTTCTGTTTGTGAAATACAATACGAGAAACGAGCAGTGAATAAACATAGCTACAGGTCAGGGTGACGCCCTTCTCTACAGGAAGGTGGGGAGACGGTATTCATGACGCTGGATAAACATATGTGCCGCCGGCTGAGCAAACACACCCTAGTCTGTTGCAATGAGTCTGTTAATTTACGCTTCAACATGCAGTTATCATTCACTATAACAATTATAGTTGTGTTATTCATTTCACTTTATGAAATACTTGTTAAAATAGTTAATGTGTAAAAGTCTTGCGCTAAATCTGCATATCAAATAGTTGATGTGTAAAAGTTTTCAACTAAATCTAAATATCAAATAGTTGATGTGTAAAAGTTTGGCACTAAATCTGTTTTGTTTCTCATTGAATAGCCATCTTGGTTGTTTTGTTTCAATATCCAGGATTAGAGTAACGAAGCTCTTGTTTACAATGTGTCATTGGAAGACGAAGTGTTTTATAAAAACACTTCTATCATATAATATATCACTATCCACCATCCAAGATGTTTATTTCATTATGTTCAAGAGGTCGCGGGTTCAAAACTGAGCCGTTACGTCATGTTTACATTTTTCGTACATCTCTTGACGCTGCAGAATTATGCTATAACAGGTATTCTCCGCATGCGTGGCTATCTGTTGAATGGGTCGGAGTAATATGAGTACCTCAAGAATAATTAAGTTTGTCCTCTACATCAATGCGAAATTATGTATCAATTATGCAAAAGTTGAAAAGAAACATCTAAATTAGAGCAAAGACTAAACACCTTTGAAAATAAATGTCTTAGAAGGCTACTGAACATACGTTGGGCAGACTTCACATCAAATACAGTTGTCAGACAAGAATCAAAACAAGAATATGTATCCACCTATATTAGAAAGCGTCGCTGGAAATATATCGGACACGCACTACGAATGGATACTGAAAGACTCCCCTGTCAAGCTTTGATGTGGTCACTAAAAGGCAAGAGAAAACGAGGAAGACCTAAAGAAACTTTACGTAGAACTATTACAAGGGAACGTTTCACCATCGGTATCAGAAACAATGAAGATCTAAAGCAAATTGCAATGAAACGAGAGACATGGAAATATATGGCATCCGCCCTATGTGCCGTCTTTGGCCCTAGAGGAATAACTAACTACATCAATGGCGGGAACATATTATGTGTCAAGGGTCATTTCTAAATTTAGAATCACTCACCAGCCGTACAAAATAACAACCTAAGATTAGCCTGAAATATCAGGCATTGGAGTTACCCGTAATGATACGATAGTGACATGTGCGATGTAATGCTTGAGGAAAGCCGCCGGGGTCGCCAGACTCGATAGATTACGAACTGAAGATATCAGGGAAAGAATAGGTAAAACACATTGTACAGAATACATAGAAAACCAGTAGATCAAGTGGTTTGGCCACATTAAGAGAATGCATCACGTCAAATTGCCCGTACAAGCATATAACCTAATGAGATCAGGGTACAATGCCAGAGGAAGATCATGGAAAAGATGGATAGTAAACTTCAGGGACATCCTGAACAGATACGGTCACAGCATACCAGAGGCCACACATCTGGCTTTAGAGCGCAAACTCGAGCTCCAATCACCCCTACACTTAACAGCAAGAGTGAATAATAAACCACCTGGGGAAAGAGAATAGACAATAGACACTGTGCTGACTCAACTGATTCTTTTTGGTTAGTCGTGTATGTACGCTATTATTATGATTCACATAATATAAACTTATGGTAATATGGAACAAGGACATAGATTTTATGAAATTTTAGTTCAGTCTCTGTTGCCTTCCGTTGGTCAAATTAAATTATCACCGTTTACTGCCCGCGATCCAGAGGTTCCTCGAAACTGTTCTGCACATTTCTGTCTGTTTCTTTCTTATTCTGAAGACTAACTCTCATATGCACGCAATTACTTTATAATCTTGTATGTATAACTTTCGTAGTGGGACATATTTAAGTGCATTGTAAAGTATGTTTCAGCGTTTTGTATGTACATTACCCGCCGAAGACGAATGTGTCGGGCCATTGACGCAAATAAAACGGCGACACAATGCATTTCCATTCTCTGGACTACATCCTGTTGGAAATCTAGTAGGATCATGGTCCTGCTACAAGAGACATCAAGCGGGAGTTTGAGAATGAACGCCGAAGAAGAAGGAGTATGTACATTAAATCTCTGATAGAAAAATGGCTGGAAGACTCTGTGTGATGAAGTATCTACTATGTTCTCCTACGACCCTGGCACTACGGGTTTATAGGATAGGATAGAATCATATTAAAGTCTGCAAGTGTTTGGATTCATCTTCTTGATTCTTGGATCTTCTTGGATTAGAACCATCAAATCATAGATAGCATTCCCATAAGTGATCGATTGTCTATTGTCTATTGTCTACTCCCAGGTGGATGATGGTCAGAATATCTATACCCCACTAAGTGTAGAGGTGGTGACTGGAAGATTTAGCTGCATATCTGTGGTGACTGGAAGATTTAGCTGCATATCTGTGGTGACTGGAAGATTTAGTAGTATATCTGTGATGACTGGAAGAATTAGCGGCATATTTGTGGTGACTGGAAGATTTAGTTGCATATTTGTGGTGACTGGAAGATTTAGCTGCATATTTGTGATGACTGGAAGAGTTAGCTGCATATTTGTGGTGACTGGAAGATTTAGCTGCATATCTGTTGTGACTGGAAGATTTAGCTGTATATCTGTGGTCAATGGAAGATTTAGCTGTATATCTGTGGTGACTGAAATATTTAGCTGTATATCTGTGATGACTGGAAGATTTAGCTGTATATCTAAGACCAGATATGTCGTCTTGGCTGAATTTACTTCAGTTTGTTCAAGTGTATCTTCATATTATCTATTCAACTTCTTCTGGGTCTTTCTCTGGCATTGTATCCGGATCTTCAACTGTTATATGTTCTTGTTGGTAGTTGGTTATGTTTCATTCTCATAAGGTGTCCAAACCAGTTTATCTGTTGCTTCTTGATGTATTCTGTGCATAGTCAAATACCGATTCTTCTCCTGACTTTGTCATTTCTTATTTTTGTCTAGTTTGCTCACTTTTGCAGCTTTTATCATGCATTTCATCTTACATATTGTACGTTTTCTTTGTTGAGCTACTTATGTCCATTATTTCTTTGGATTTTTGGCCTAGTCCGCACATGTTTAGTGTTGGTGTTCTAGTCTTCATTGTTGTCTCCAGATGTGATTATCTATCCGTTTCAGATATCCGTACGTAGACTCTTAGTACCGCATGCAATAGTTCTGAAGGATCCGACAGCTTACCATCAGATCAACCTGCACCGATACTTGAAATTTTAGTGTTCAAACCAATCTGCGCCAACCATATCCTTCCATCTTTACATAACTTAATTTCTGGCGCCCCAAGATTTTACTTTTGGCTCTTCCTCACCTCCCCCTTCCACGTTGAGACCAATCACTGTGTAACATCATCTAGCCATTAGTAGATGACATGGTAACACTTTTCTAGTGTAGATGTCAACAACCAATTCATCATTGTCATTAGGTTTTCACCACCTTCTCTGAGAAGAAGACTTCTTCAGAAATTGCTCGAAGATTTCAGAGACTCTGGAGAAATACCGCTCACAACGATAGAAATGGAGCATTGGTTGTAATTCCTGAAGTTCACCTATCTATTCGTTAAACTCTTTGTTACCTGTCAGTGTTAGGGGTAGAAGCGTTTTCTTGAGATGAACCTCGTGTGTGCTGAGTATATTGTTGAATTTGTCGGCTCTTTTATTTCGGTAACCCATCGTTTTCGAGGGCGGTCTCTAGGTCTGCCTTCACTGTATCTGTGTAGCATAGCTTGCTGTGGTATGCTGTCTGATGGTAATCTGCTTTGTATAAATCGTTGTATCTGTTATCTCTTAATATATTCCAAGATGGGGTGCAAAGGGAACGCATTGCTCTAGGCGGGCCCAGGGTTAGCAGATAACCAAGATACCAAATGTACCTCCACGCGGTGCACCCTGGAAACAGAAATACAGCAGCTCGAGCTGATTCTGGCCACATCATTTGGGGATCGTGTCCGAGAATGTGGAGGTAGCAGATGGAAAGAGATTTGCCTGCACAAGAGACAGATATATCTCTGACACCACCAGCATCACCACATATAGCGACACTGTCGACATACAGTGAAGCTAGTCAGTCCAGTCCGAACATTGGAGGGGCGGCCAATGTAAAATGCACGTAAAGGTAGATGCATGGCGAGAGACATAGATTTCATACCGAGTACAATGAAACAATGAAAGGGCAGAACAGCGATAGAGGGCAGAGCGAACTGCAAATAGAAAGTGAAAAGTCCCTAGGAAAGGGGAACTACAAGCTCCGTCAGCTCGAGACGAGTTTCTAGTTACCTGTGTTCCTTACAGGCAGTGACCCAGACCCATTCATTGGTGTTTGGTAAAGCAAGAAGACCTAATCCAACTCTAATGTCGAGCCTTCCTAAACCGGAAATATGCTCGCGAAGAGAAAGGGTTCAGTACTCGATGCGCTCAGGCACAAAAGGGACAACGATTTAGCCCTGGCCCAACTCTACTGTCAGGTTTTCCTACACCGGAAATACACTTGAAGAGAGAAAGGGTTCAGTACCTGATGGGCTCAGGCGCTATTGGGACAAGGACGCTCAGCTCGAGAGCGCCTTGCTCTCAAACGCGTGGTGTGAGACTCGAACTTGGACAAGGGGTACACGATGTCGGTGAATGACATCTCGGCTAAGAGGGCGAAAGAGCCAGGGTCCAACTCCTCTGTTGAGTTCTTCCCCTTAAGGAACCAGGCTAACGGATGAGAAACGGTTCAGTACCCAATGGGCATAGGCACAGCACGTCCATTTAAACGAGGCAAGTTCATAGACAGTGGAACACCGCGTTCGATTCAGACGAGAGCAAGAAAAACGTCTGGGCGAAGAGTCTTCACTACGCGTGCCTGGAGACTGATGTAGAGGCTGTCACAGGCTAAGGGTAGCCCACCCGAATTGTCAAGGCATGTCGAAATCGGATGTGCTAGGCCTACAAGGCGCATAACGGTGGCACAACGTAATCACGCTCCCGGCGGAAATCGCACGGATATCCGTGATGGTTACAATGGAGCGAACGAAAAACAAACAAACAAACAATATTCCAAGATTGGGGCGGTGCCGGTTCTTTGTCTAATGTTCTCATTCCTTTACTCTGTCTCTTAGCGATATTCTTAGGACTCTGCGTAAGCTTGCCATTTCAGCTTGGACAAGTTTAGGTTTGTCTTGTGCTGTTGTTGTCCGTATATGGCTTTTGGTAGCATCGCGTTGACATAATAATCGTTTTAAAAAGTATTATTGTGGTGTTTAATTCTACATTTTTGTTTCCGAAAATTGGTTGCCCTAGGGAAAATGTTAAATGATAAAGTTTATGACAGAACACAAATGTAATGAAATTGATGATAGAATACAGCAGCAATGATGTGTTAGAGTAAAAGAAATGTAATGATAATAACATAATACAGATGTGAATATCTTGATAACATAATACAGATGTGAGTATCTTGATAACATAATATAGATGTATTGATTGATGTTGTGGACATAATACAAATGTAATGTAGTTTATGATATAATATGAATGTTATGAAGTTGCAGATTGTTTACATATGTAATGACGATGTTGACAGAATACAAAGGTAATTCTATTGTTGACATAATACAGATGCAATGATGTTGTTGGCAAATACACCAAAATGTGTAATTACAAAATGTTATCTGACACAAGTATAGCATTTCTATCCATCATACACTTCATAAGAAAAGATACTTCAGTTGACTGTTCGTGATCCACATTAACTAGGAGCAATAGAGCTGTAGTACTAAACATAAAATGACATATAAATATACTACAACAAGTATAGCATTATCAATATCTCGGAAACATAATTCACAAATGACGGCAGATGTGAAACATAAGTTTTAAGGAGAATAGGAATGGCACTATCAATGATATGTATGGCTCAGATACATGAACAATAAATAGACAACTTGAAGACAGAATTGATGCCATTGGGGTGTGGATATTTAGAAGAATGGAGAGAACTTCATGCATGGAAAGAGAAGAAAATTTTCTTCTTCTTCTTTCGTTCACTTGAAACATGTCTATATCTGTAATTCTGTCTCCTTAATAAAACTCACTGTCTTTTGTAGTTCATACAGTGACCCATGGAGCTTTGATTCCAGTGGTGTTTCCTCTGGCCAGTATGTATGCCTCAGCGTTTCAGACTCAGAACAATTTTGAAGTGTATGCTTGGTACTCTGTGCTGCTTACCCACATGGCATTGTTGTCAATATTGAACTATGTGTACATGTGACTGCGTATGTGGGTTGTGTCCTGTTCTGAGGCGTAGAATTACAACGTGTTCTGATGTGTTCATAATGTGATAGTCATCTTGTGTTGGTGTTTGTGGCTTTCTTATTGACTTTATCTTCTGTTTGTTTCTGATGGTAGGTGATTGGTACATCTGGTTGGTCTTCGGTAACACCTTCCTTATCCAGCTAGTCGGTTTTTTTTAATTTCATGGTATTCCACAGTGAGAGGGTATACACTGCATGGCTACCCTATACTGGTAAGACAGTTCATTAAGTAGTTCATTGAAGCACTGACCTTGCATCTGTAAAAAAATAAAAATCAAATATATAATGTATTTTGGACATATTAAATGACATGACACCATGTTGAAGAAATTACTTGAAGTTAGTGTCAAGGGAGTGTTAGCAAGAGGTCGGCAGATATACAAGTGAGAGAGGAAAAATCACGAAATTGATAGGTTAATCTAGCAGAATGCAACACCAAGGCAAAAGAAAGGGGGAAATTGGAAATACCTTGCAGTTAAGCTTCGTCGTGAAGACAAATGTATTGATGGTCTAATGGAAACTGACATTCAACAATAACGTATCGTCTAACCTTATGTGATTCCCATCCGTCATATCACATCCAAATTCCATCTATTCTTAGAATTCTAATGTGAATTCTCGACCACATTCCGTCATATCTTTAGCCAAGGGATTCTAGACGAAGACCGTGTGCTAACTGATGTTTGATAGCTGTCTGTCAGAGTATCACAAAACGTTATTAATCTGAATATAGATTTGATCAAACGGCACGACCTTCCTAACGCCACTTATGTGTCATGTGATTTTTGTGTGTTATCCTACAGGCGCGTTCCGACTTTGCATTTCTCCTAATGGGAGACCGTTATATATGTTTGAAATTGATATGTGATTGTGTTTATCTTCATTAATTCTTTCTATCACATCTACACGTGTAATGTTCATTCTGTCACATATAAACATAGAATGTTTATGCTGTCACATCTAAACGTAGAATGTTTATTCTGTCACATCTAAACATAGAATGTTTATGCTGTCACATCTAAACATAGAATGTACATCTTACCTAATACAAAACAGATAAGTGAACTGTGCTGCTCAATCCGATACACACATACACACACACACACGCACACAGGAACCCACAAACTAAAGAGAACACACACACACACACATTTGCATACATACATACATATTTACATACTTACATTTACACATGGTTGTATAAACATCCTACATAAAATTTACACACACATACTCACATGCACAAACATACCTCATAACTCATATTGAATCTTAGCGTTGAAAGCATGTGGACATCATACCCGTTTGTATTCATAAAAACGAGAAATATACTGTTAAATATTGTCTCTGTTATTTAAGGAAAATTATATCTATTAAAGGAAATAAATATTAGACAATTAAGGATGTTAGACACATTCAAAGGCATGACACCTTATTGACGATATTACTTGTGAGTAAAGTCGAGGGGAGGCGAGCAAGAGGTAAGCAGAAATACAAATGGGAGAGAAACATCACGAGATAGACAAGGTACAGTCTAGTAGAGGACATCACTATAGCAAGAGACTAGGAATATTGGACTTGACCTGTCTACAGTATAGGAGACCTGTCAACTAAAACGTAAATATGAACTAGTTTCCGATGTGCATGACCATTCCGTGGTCAGCCATATCATCAGATATCAACCCCATAAAACACGTATGAGATGATCTCGAAAATCGACTCCGCCAGTGACACGTGGCTCCAGCCATTCTGCGATAGTTTTCTCTTGCACTGCCGGAAGAGTGGGCAGCCATCACACAACAACATATCAAATGGCTAATCGGATCCATATCAGGGAGATGTTCTCTGATACAGGATAGAGTATGCACTTTACAGAAACGGATTCCTCAATAGCAAATAATAAAACTCCAAATCAAATTTAATGAACATCATTACATTGTTAAAATTTCAAAGTTTCTTCATGCCAAGGTTGAAACATTAATTCTGTAAAATATAATTTTTCTACGTCTTTGAAATTTTGATGCCATTAAAACTACAATAATGTTGTATTTTTTTATTTTATAACCAAAACAATACCAGTATTGGAACACATCAAAAGATAGCAAATCAAGTGGTTTTCACACGCTACTAGACATCATGCTACAGATGGCCATGACACATAGACATAACGGCTATAAAGCCAGAGGCAGACCATGTAAAAGATGAATCACAGAAATCAAAGAAGCCACAGAAACAAGCTTACAAACAGCACTCAGGAAAGCCATCACCAGAGAACTCTTCTACCATTGACGCGCAAGGCAAACTAGGACCCCAGCGTATATATAGTTATAGATATATTTCATTTTTTTAACAGTACATATCAGGAGTAAAAATATAATTTAGTCTGTGCGGTATCAGCGTTGACAGTGAACTCTCCTAGAAAACTCAACTCAACAGACTATATGGTTCGAACTCTGACCGTCCACATTGTAGAGGCGATACGAACGAATGTATTACTGCTTCCTCAATACTTCACCTATATTTCAATAACAATGTACTGTAAAAGATACGATTCAAATTCAACAATACAGTTACTTTTGCATTTCTCTCAAAAAAAGCAGTTGAAACAAAAATATATAATTCAATTAATTCGTTTTAGGTATCTTTCATTTCGTTAGAAGCTGTTCACAGAAATATGTCTCGCTGAAGGAAAAGTTAATAAATTGCTTAAATAATCATACAAATAAAGATAATTTGTGAGCAATAAGAACATCACTAGACTTGGGGTAGATCGATTTGTATACAATATTTTTTCAGATGCCCACGACTATGCATGGTAAAACCCCGGTCCACACCGTTAGCTTGTATACGCATATTTCCCACTAGTCCTAGCAGGAGTTTCTGATGATTCCTGTAAACGTTTGATCCTATACCCCTGTAGAGATATAATGTGATAATAACACAGACTCGTCATTATGGAATCGGGAGTTCTAGAGAAATCTCATTATGTTATCCACTGTGGATATCTACATTGTAGATTTTCTGTCTGCATCATGTCGGACCTGCAATTATTAGTTGAATAAAGGGACTTTGTCTCAGATGTGCACTCTAGATAACCTTTATTCAGAACTCAATCTAACGTCGCGCGTAGGAACAAAATCTAGAGTCTGATACGTAGGGTTAATAATCAGCTATATGAACAAAAGGCAAATATATTTGTCCGGCACAAAGAAAAAGGATATCAAGAGCCACTATTGGAAGTGGCCACACAATAAAAAGCCGTAAACGTGTTTGATTTGGACAAGAAACGAGAAATAATTCGCTTTCTAAAATTATTTTTCAAGGAACACTCAAGGGTGGAAGGAGGAGAGGGGGTCAGAGAAACCTCTGGATTGATAACATGGATAAATGGTCTGGATGCAATGTTTCTATTGTTCTATTAACTCCTCCAATTGGCTGAGAATATAATTGTTTGAAGAAATGTTTGTGCTTATGTCTCCAGTGTTGGACCCTCTTTGACCTCGACGGATTATGGATGTTATTTATATTTTTTATATTATGATCATAGATCTGGTCATGTCATTTGATTGTATGCAGATTAAAAATCTGAATAATCGTTCTGGAGTCTAATCTGTCTCCTACCATATGGGTACATGGGAGAATAGATGGAGTAAAAGGTTGAACACCAAATTAAAGACGGAGTAGACATGACAATATACCACAGGGGTGTCTAGTATCCATGACAATGTACATCAGAGATTTCTAGTAGCCATGAGAATATACCTCAGGGATGTCTAGTAGCCATTTTCAACGTAATATAATATTATTAAGTACATCCTAAGAAACTTTCGAATATTTTCTAATCAGTGATTCAAGAATGGTTAGACACTGAACAAAATCTCAAGAATGGTTAGACACTGAACAAAGTCTCAAGAATGGTTAGACACTGAACAAAGTCCTTAGTTAGTTATACAGTCCGGTTACTCATTTTGATTCTCTTTCAAACGTGTCGCTATTTGACTTCTCCGTCTATTTCACTGGCTGACGACAAACAGTGTATAAAAATTATGGCCGCCTGAATATAAGATATACTGGCTAGTACTGAACAATAAATGACGGGAACGGTCAAATGCGTCATTTTAGAATGATAATCCCCTATGAGTTAGCAGGACTGTATAACAGTTGACAGTCACAGCTGGACAGCTCCACATTAGAGCATGGGGGACATTAGAATCGGACAAAAATTGATATCAATCTGACAGAAATATGTTGACAGGCAGGATAACTACAGTCAATAAAGTGGAATGTAAAAATACGATGTTTATTATGTACTTACGTAAAACAAAGATTTTAGAACGTTCCCTTTAGACATGACGCACTATCACTAAATCTAGGGGGTTATGATGTGTAAACAAAAACATATAAATTGGAATACACAAAACATTATCAACGTTTCGTCCAAAAGGCCTTTACCAAGAAACATGTGTTTTAAGTAAGTATTATTGTCGTTACATTTCACGCAGTATTACCGTATATTGATTGAAGTTTCTTATGATAGGCTTGAAAACTACTATTCACGAAGTCATCATTACACATCACATTGAATGCTAAATATGTGTTGTCGTAGCCCTAAAGGTAAGCATTTGGTAGTAACAATGTCATCTGGCATCCATGACGTAATTAATGACATCATATACTCATATATCTTCTTACTATACAAGTATCTTCACATGATGTCCTCAGGTATATATATATATATATGTATATGTGTATGTATATATGTATATGTGAAGTGACATATTCTTTCAAGAACATTGATAACATTGATTGTCTTTCACCGTGGATACTTTTAACGGTTCTCTGTCCTGGGCAAGCAGAACTGCATTGGCCAGAAACATGTGCATACATTCTTCGATGTCGCTTATCCATCGTCTTTTTTTTTCTCCTTTTTTTCTGTTGCTTTCTGGTACCTATTATAATGCTTGAATTGCAGTCTGGTTTTATTCATTCAAAGTACATGTCTAATATAAGTCCAACGTTTTCTTATTATTATTGTAGAAACATATTGTTGTTTGGTGTCTTCTCTTACTGGCTTGTTTGGCTTGAACACTTCTCAGCCAATATTTAAGAGTTCTCTAGGATATATATATATATATATATATATATATATATATATATATATATATATATATATATATATATATAAAACATAAATCATAACTCGTCAGAGCCGTAGGGGTGTCACAATGCCTACATCTGCCACACAACAGGTCTCCAAACAACTATATCCTCAGCCATTCGAAGGAGTGTAGAAAAATTACTCTCCGACCGTTCCTTGATGTTATAATCCAGAATTTTCACTACCTTCTCTTCTCCCTCCATCCTCCACTATTCCTTGAAAAATAAATTTAGAAAGCGAGTTGTATGTCGTTAGATGTCCTAAGAAAACATGTTTACGCCTCTTAATCACTGCAAAAAATTGATGATGATAACCTGCAAATTTGTTTATTTGCTGCCGACAAATTTATTTTTCAATAAATATATAGGTTATGCTACTAGTGCCAAACCTGGACAATGACAGCACAAGACAAAAGAAAAATAATGACAACAGAACTGATATGTCTACGAAGAATACTCTGAGTGCCATTAAGAGATATAATTAGAAACGATAACATCAGACAGATAACCAAAACAATACTAGTATTGGAACACATCAAAAGACAACAGATCATGTGGTTTTCACACGCTTCCAGATTACCGACAGATAGCATGCCACAAATGGCCATGACACATAGACATAACGGTTATAAAGCCAGAGACAGACCATGTAAAAGATGGATTACAGGAATCAAAGAAGCCACAGGAACAAACTTACAAACAGCGCACAAGAAGTCCATCTCCAGAGAACTCTTCCACCACTAACGCCGCAAGGCAAACAAGGGACACAGCGTATAGATAGATAGATAGAAATATATATTTCATGTGTTCTACATAGCTAATTCTTAATAAACGTTTGTAGCATTTTTTTTATGAAGCCTGACTCCATCTTTCGGTGTCTGTAATGGATGTCCAACATTCACATCCATATAATAGTATACTTATCCCTATCGATCAGAATAGTTGATCGTTACTGTAATAGTGATCTTGATTTTTCAAATCATATTCTACCTTGCCATGTCGTTGCCTAGAATATTTGCTTTTAAATGAATTCGATATCTTCTCTAGTGCTTTTATTATTTTCCAACTTTCGCAACCGTATGTTAATATGTATTTTACAGTGTAGTTAAACAGTTGTAGTTTAGTGTATTTACTTGTTTATTATATTTCAAGATGTTTGTTACCTATTGATAATACTACATTAATAATTGTACTATGATTACCATTGTTATTATTGTTATTATTATTGCTATTATTATTACTATTATTATTATTATTACTACTACTACTATTATTATTCTAGAATTCGCTCAGCATTACGCAACCTACTCATCCAAAACCATCAATCAGATTTTCAATAATTTAGGGCACACACGATCAATGGAACACACGAATGGAAATCACTGCTCTGTATAGATAAACTTAATATAAAATTCTTCAGAAATGAATACACATAAAAAGAGTCAATATAAAATAAAGTAAATAAAAAAGAACTTTTTAAGCTATTTCAGAAAGTTATAATTTATTTAGAAGACTCTTTACAAAAAGGAAATTATCAGCTTACATGCGCTGCTTGTGAATCTAAATGGCAATGTTCGCATATTATCGAAGATTCAATGCTTTAGCAAACATAGCGGTATGGGAAAAGCACCCAGTCAATTATTGACATTAATATTGAAATGCAAATAATAATATTCATTATATATATATATATATATATATATATATATATATATATATATATATATATATATATATATATATATATATATATATATATATATATATATATATATATATATATATATATATATATATATTTACGTACATTCCTCAGAATGTGTGGTAAGAAAGAGAACACTGAAATGCTACATTACTAATATATTAACATGTGGATGCGAATATCTTGGACAAATCACAAACAGGAAAGTGGGAAATTACATGCAATAGAAATGTGGTTGTGTAGGAGAATGCTGAAAATACAATGGACTGCCGGGAAAATGAGGTGTGTTGAAAAAAGTCAAATACGAGACGGAGATTAATCAATAATATAAATAAAAGATAATTTTCAGTTTTTGGCCACTTTATGAGACAAGGAGGAGTGAGGAACATAGTCACAACAGGCAAGATTGAAGGCAAGAGAGACAGAGGGCGACAACGTCAGAAAATTATTGGACAGTTTAACAACCTGGCAAGCATAGAGTCAACAACGAGCCAAATACCTAGTACTAATGATATAGAGTTGTGAAGATCCAAGATCGATTACGTCAGCTGGCACGGCACCGGATAATGATGATATATATTTATATGGTGTTGAACTTTGAATCCCCACTATATCGATTGCTAAGATGCTGTCTGTACACTAGGTGCCTAGTAGGAACAAGTATGGAAAAGACAAAGACAGAATAATTTGCAGTATTACATTCATACAGCTGTATAGAATGTCTGATCAATTAGTTACCAGCGTTAGTGTGATTTGATGTTTGCATAAAAAATGGTTGAACATACTTCTTATGCCTTTAAACTACTTCCCAGAAATATAATGCCATGTTAATGGTATTGGGTCAGAGGTCATGAGCACATGGACCGCATAATCAGCAACCAACCTTGTATACATTAAAAAAAAAGTAGGAGTCTTGTTCTCAAACCATTGCATATCAATAAGATTATAATATTAAAATATTATTAAAATTAAAATAAGAGTAAAAACATTATGAGTATAAGTTATAAGGATACCTGGCGAGGAGACGGATGTTGCCAGCTAAACATTTGGCCCACAGGAATATTGCAATGGGAAACGTCCAAAATGGTATAAGCAGAAGAAGGCAAATAAAAAGCATTCACAGACAACATCAAGAACTTGACAGCAAAATTTTTCCTCACTTGTCCGCATTGTTGAAGATATAAATCGCTGGGGGACTCTGTGTGTTAACGAATCCAGTGTGGTACCCTGATGGTTTACGGGTTCATAATAACAATATTCTCAGAGTGAATCAAATTTCTGTAACCACCACCCCAACACCAACCTCCTTATTGTATATATGAAAGACGAGTGGTATCTCGTATAACTTCTGAGGATTCACATTGGAGACATCAACTCTCCAATACATAAAGCTCCCCAAAACACCTCTGTCCTCAGCCTTTCAGAAGAGTGTAGAAAAATCATACCCAGACCAGCCCTTAGTATTTATAATATTACTTTTTTTAATCCACGAGTTTCTTTGTCGTAGAGTAACAGCTTCGTTTTTCTGCATGTCGATTCTCCAGGAAGGGAAGACCAGGTAAGCGCCATCGAATAACTTTCTGCTCATTAATATGCTACATTGGGCACATATACTTCCTTTAAAATTCGGTGCAAAGTAGCTTTAAGGCATCTTTAGACACCCTGTATATATTTAATTTTTCTATTATTCTGGATAGTATTGTAATTATCTGAATCACTCTTCTCTGTGAAGTTTACATTTCTTCCGAACATAACAAGATCTCACTTTCTACACTGTGTCTGTAAAGTCTCACTACACTTTGTAAGTAGAATCAATTTTTTAAAAACGACGTCATATGACGCCACCAGAGAATGTGCAAAAATAAAGTCATTAATATAGTTACAAAAGTCATTGTTATGGCCAACAAAACAATAATAAAAATATTAATGAAAATAATGAAAACCATGAAAATAACAAATAATAGTCACTCCATCTCTCCATACAAAGTGTAGTTACAATTTACAAACACACTGTATTTCTTCATACAAAGTGTAGTTACAATTTACAAACACACTGTATTTCTTCATACAAAGTGTAGTTAGACTTTACAGACACTGTGTATTTCTACATATATTTTGTTCTTTAGTAATTCTACAATACAGACTTAAGTTTCTATTTTGACAAATCTACTTGATTTCTTACCGACATTCTAGTAATCAGCTTCCAAATGTAGATTCATTAGTGAGTAAAAACAAAGAGAAACAAAACAAATTATACAGCTATAACACAGAGACACAAAACAAATTATACAGCTATACCACAGAGAAACAAAACAAATTATACAGCTATAACACAGAGGAAAAAAAACAAATTATGCAGATATAACACAGAGAAACAAAACAAATTATGCAGCTATAACACAGAGAAACATAACAAATTATACAGCTATAACACAGAGAAACATAACAAATTATACAGCTATAACACAGAGAAACAAAACAAATTATACAGCTATAACACAGAGAAACAAAACAAATTATGCAGATATAACACGGAGAACAACCGAAACAAATGAGAAAATTATATACAACGTTACACTGCTAATAATGTCAGACGGACGACTCCACACGAAATTGGAACTTAACCCATTCATTAGCGAGTCTCCTATAGTCTAGAATAGTATCCGTCTCTAGTGCTTCAGGGTTCCGCGTACCTGCGGTCGTATAATACAGTTGTAATGTTAGCAGGTTGTGACAGTAGTGTTACCAAACATAGTTGAGGTAATGAAGTATAACAAAACATAGTTCAGGTAATTAAGTATAACAAAACATAGTTGAATAATTGAGTATAACAAAACATAGATGAGGTAATGGAGTATAAGAAAACATAGTTCACGTAATGGAGTACAACAAAACATAGTTGAGGTAATTAAGTATAACAAAACATAGTTTAGGCAACGGAGTAAAACAAAAACATAGGTGAGGTAATAAAGGTAAAGCGCCACCTGAACAGTAATGCCTTTAACAACATCTACCACACCCCCCCCCCATCCAAATCCCGTGTAGAAGGCTTCTTCAATAAACACATTGCATTAAACTGAGTTCAAGTCTCCTTGGTTGGAAAGGCAACTCTGAGAAACTAACAACTGTACATACGAGGTAAGAGCAAGTTGTTTGTAATTTTGGAGGATATAAACAAACAAACAAATAACAAATAGAACAAACATAACAAAAAACAAACATAATAACAAAATATACTTCACAAACATAATAAACAAAATATACTTCATAAACATATAAACAAAATATACTTCACAAATATAATAAACAAAATATACTTCACAAACATAATAAACAAAATATACTTCACAAACAAAGCAATCACAACAAACGAAACAAATAAAATAAACATAACAAAACAAACATAGCAAACGAAACCAACATAACACATAACACAAACATAATACATAAAATATACAAAGAAAAAAATAAACATTACAAATATAAAAGAAACACATTACTCAAACAAATCACATAACAAAAAAAAATAACACAGAAGGAACATTACAAATAAAACACATCAAACAAACATAACACATAAAACAAGCACAACACATAAAAGAAACATTACAAACAAAACAAACATAACATATAAAATAACATATAAAATTAACCTAGCAGAACTAATATAACTAACAATATAAATATAACAGGGGTAACATTTAAACAAAAAATCGCTCTCGCCTCCAACGCCTTTAACAAACTCTCAAACATCTGGAGATCGAAGATCGCAAGTAAACACATCAAACTGCGACTATTCAATGCAAGTGCTATTCCATCTTTGACATATGGATGTGAAAGTTGGAAATATACCGCAATAATGTATAAGAAGTTAGTTGCCTTTGAGAATAGATGCTTCAGAAAATTCACAAATACTTATTGGAAAGACCAAATCAAACGACATACTAAGAGAGGAGACATAACAAGAATATGTGACGAACATCCTCAGAAAACGTCGTTGGACATACATCGGCCACGTACTTAGAATTAAGGAAGACAGAATTCCACGATAGGCATTTATGTGGACACCAGACGGAAATGAGAACAGGGAAGACCAAAAACAACACTCAGAAAAACATTTATGAATGGATTAATATCAACAGGCATAAATGCACAAGACCTGCAATCCTTGGCAACTGACAGACAGGCATGGAGAATTATGACATCCACCCTATGTGCCAAACTTGGACAAAGAGGAACTGACTAAACATTTAAGGATATGTCTTACAAACGTTCTGCGCATGTCTATATGTAAACACAAATTGACCAAACTGTGATTACAAAATGGATTGAATTGTATTTGTTTGCTTGAGCTTGAAAATAGTATAAAACCGCTGTAAATAACTTCTCTATTGTCCATTTTTTCGTTGATCACTGTTTACATACCTGGAGTCACATGATAAAAATAGCCAATCAAGTATCAACAATCCACATGTCTCCTATATAGAGGTGACGGTCATAGGTCAGCGGTGCAAGGTCATCGGTCGGCGGTGCAAGTTCATGGGTCAGCGGTGCAAGGAATATCTTTGCTCCAGTAAATTATAAGAAAAAAGCCGTGACAGTATTATCTGTCAATAGCCATATCTTTTGTGTATAAACAGAAACTATCACAGTATATAGTTAAATAACATCATCAAAAGCTACCATCACAGCTATGAAGGATGGCTGAAAGGACCAGGGCCGTGCCGTGATATTATGTAGAGAGATGGTCGCATCAGGAGGCACCAATCACATTATATTGTAGCGGCGGCATTTCGAAGAAAAACCATTTTACATGGGCGGCTTTTCGAAAAAAAAAACATTTAACATGGGCGTCTTTTCGAAGACTTGCATCATACTGAGAAAATATATTGCACTGTCATGAAAAGGACCTTCAACAATCTCTTGTCTCTTGCCTTGGTGGTGTGAACTCTGCTAGATTCTAGCCTGGCCAACTCATGATGTCGCCCCTCATCAGTTGTATTTCTGCATATTTATTTTCTGCTGACCCTCGACACTACCTTCAAGTAATGTGATCAACAACTTGTCATGTTTTTTAATATGTCCAAATTAATTTATTTGCTTGATCTTTATTTCCTTTAATAATTCTTGCTTCATGCAAAGTCTTGTTACAAATTCTTTATTTATTGTATTCTCTTACTGTGAAGTTCTCCGTATTCTTATATATATCCACATCTTAATGACGTACATTCTTGTGTCTAGTTGCTTGGTCATTATTCATTTTTTTCGGAACCATACAATAATGTTGAATAGATCTAGTATTTTTTAACTCATTTCTAGTTTGTATGTGTTTTGTTTAGATGTCAATATTGTCAGTACTTTTAACCATTCCTATTGTCTGTTGTCTATTCCGAGGTTGATGGTGGGCAGAATATCCATATTGGACACTAAGGTAAGGGTGGTGACTGGCATCTTTAGTTGTCTATCCAAGGCAAGATGTGTCGACTCGGTTACGTTGAATCTGTATTTGTTCAGGATTATCTTGATTTTATCTATCCATCTATTTCTAGGTCTTCCTCTAGTCTTGTATCGGATATTGTATGTTATAAGTTCTTGTCGGTAGTTGGTTATGATTCATTCTCATAATGTGTCCAAACCATTTAATTTAATTTATTTAATTATATTCTCAATGTATTCTGACATGGTCTTATACCGACTGTTCTTCTGATTTCATCATTTCTCGTTTAGTCTAATGTTGGCACAACTTCCGAGGCTTTTCTCGGGCGTTATATTTCACATGTTGTATTCTCTGCTGGGAGACTGTTGTCCTCCGCGTCTGGCAGTGGTAGCAGAGTATTAGCATCTATATACTGCTATCATCAACACTTGATTTCCATCTTGATCTTTGGGTTGAGCAGCAATGGTGATAGATGGTATGTCACTATATTCGCTTTCTGTGACCTTCTTTCAATCTGTCTAATTTTTCGTTGTCTCTGAATATACTTCCAAGGTATTAAAATTCAGAGGTTTGTTTCACTTTAGTTTTTTTTTTGTTTTGTTCACTGGAATTGGTGACTTGCTGATTTATATTATTTCTGATTTCTGTTAACCATTCCTATTGTTATTTTAATAAACGTTTCTCTTAACAACAAACAAAGATCGTCTAAAGCAAATGTTATTATCAACAACAAAATAGTGGAGCCCAAAACCTGTTCTTAAATATGAAGAAAACAACAATTATGACAACGGATAAAATGAAAGTGCAACCAAAGATAGCAATTGACAATTTCGAACTACAGGACGTAAGAAATTTCGAGTATTTGGGCACAAACATAAGCAGCTCAGGAGATTGCGTTATCGAAATCAAGAACTAATATTCATATTCGTTGCTAACCGTGTACCATCTCACCAGCTAGATGTATCCATATTCGTTGCTAACCGTGTACCATCTCGACGGCTAGATATTGCTAACCGTGTACCATCTTAAGGCTAGATGTATCCATATTCGTTGCTAATCGTGTACCATCTCACCGGCTAGATGTATCCCTATTCGTTGTTAACCGTGTACCATCTCACCGGCTAGATGTATCCATATTCGTTGTTAACCGTGTA
The DNA here is from genome assembly GCA_034231615.1 of Meghimatium bilineatum. Classification (NCBI taxonomy): domain Eukaryota; kingdom Metazoa; phylum Mollusca; class Gastropoda; order Stylommatophora; family Philomycidae; genus Meghimatium; species Meghimatium bilineatum. The sequence continues at coordinate 60,260,508 of CM067316.1, forward strand.
CCATCTCACCGGCTAGATGTATCCATATTCGTTGTTAACCGTGTACCATCTCACCGGCTAGATGTATCCATATTCGTTGTTAACCGTGTACCATCTCACCGGCTAGATGTATCCATATTCGTTGTTAACCGTGTACCATCTCACCGGCTAGATGTATCCATATTCGTTGTTAACCGTGTACCATCTCACCGGCTAGATGTATCCATATTCGTTGTTAACCGTGTACCATCTCGCCGGGAAAAAGCACACATTTTTAATATTAACCTGCAAGAAAAGAAAGACAACATCCAAAAATGTATTTCACAACAATAAGAAGTAATAACTACTGAAACCAGCCACCATTAAATATGAAATTACCAGACTAGTGCGTCATTACCGATGCAGTGAAAATACAAATTACCTTCAACCGATCGATACGTAAGTCCTTCGCCACTAATAATGTATGCATGCTCTTAAAACCATCTTCTGCATGAGCACAATTGACGGCTGAGTTATAAAATCTTAGAGGCAATGTTATTATAAGACGAGGTTTCTCAAAGTAGAAGAAAATGCCCCTTGAAGCGACGAGGGACATCAATGGAGCGGTGCACAGTCAGGGTGCGAAAGAGATTGAAGGAACATTGAAAACATCAAAATGAACAAGGATATTTAAAGCACTTACTGATTGTTCTGTTTAATAAAGCTAGAGGTTTCAACCATCATCAAATGTCGTCTCCGCAACGAAGGTAGGCTGCAACAGATCTTCAATATCTCATGTCTCTTGTTTTGGTGGTACACTCTGCTAGACTGTTATCTCTCCATCTTCCGATGTTAATCTTCCACTTGTATCTCTGCTTACCATTTGCTCGCCTCCCTTCGACTTTAACCTCAAGAAGAAGATTCATTATGCCGGTATTAACTGAACTCTATCTGACTGTAATTAATTTGAGGGGAAATAATCCCGACATTGGCAGATAAAAGGGGATGGGAACATCATGAGATGCACAGATACAGTCTATCATAGAAACATCATGAGATGCACAGACACAGTCTATCATGGGAACATCATGAGATGTACAGACACAGTCTATCATAGAAACATCATGAGATGTACAGACACAGTCTATCATGAGATGCACAGATACAGTCTATCATAGAAACATCATGAGATGTACAGACACAGTCTATCATAGAAACATCATGAGATGTACAGACACAGTCTATCATGAGATGCACAGATACAGTCTATCATAGAAACATCATGAGATGCACAGACACAGTCTATCATAGAAACATCATGAGATGCACAGACACAGTCTATCATAGAAACATCATGAGATGTACAGACACAGTCTATCATGAGATGTACAGACACAGTCTATCATGAGATGCACAGATACAGTCTATCATGGAAACATCATGAGATGCACAGACACAGTCTATCATAGAAACATCATGAGATGTACAGACACAGTCTATCATGAGATGCACAGATACAGTCTATCATGGAAACATCATGAGATGCACAGATACAGTCTATCATGGAAACATCATGAGATGCACAGACACAGTCTATCAGAGTATTATACTCATGTACAGCTGAGTCAACTGCAGGAATGGTCATGCCACTCGAGAAATCACAACCCAGACTTTGTTCTTGACCGGATATGTTTCGAACCTGGCACGCTGTAACCAAATGAAAGCAAGCAAGCTCACTATCAACTAGACTACCAATCTCCTCTTATGTACGACCTCACGTACGACATATGTCAATCCAACATTAGAGACTCGAGAAAAGCGGACGTATGGTAACCCTACCTTAAATGCGTGGGAAAATAAACTTTATTTTAAATGGCTCGCTCTCTTCTGATGAACATTTTTTGCTATTTTAGGACACTTTCCATCAAAACTAATTGCTTCAGAGACTATCGCCAACCTGTGGGATTTTACAAGTGTGGCAATTGAGAAAACATGATGTCCATCTGAAAGACAGAATAATTCATCTTGTGTTTGGTCGTGAAACACGTCTTCTGTTCAATCTATTGCTGAAGTTATAATTGAACTTGAAGAAATAGCAAGTAATACATCTTCTAGAGCAGATGTAGATTGTATCACATAACCAGAACGGGAAAGAAATCTGGATGTTATAGGTTTTCACACATAGGTAGTGTCTGTTGTCAAGAAATGTGGTGTCTGTTGTCAAGAAATGTGGTGTCTGTTGTCAAGAAATGCGGTGTCTGTTGTCAAGAAATGTGGTGTCTGTTGTCAAGAAATGCGGTGTCTGTGGTCATGACACGTGGTGTCTGTTGTCAAGAAATGTGGTGTCTGTTGTCAAGAAATGTGGTGTCTGTTGTCAAGAAATGCGGTGTCTGTGGTCATGACACGTGGTGTCTGTTGTCAAGAAATGTGGTGTCTGTTGTCAAGAAATGCGGTGTCTGTGGTCATGACACGTGGTGTCTGTTGTCAAGAAATGCGGTGTCTGTGGTCATGACACGTGGTGTCTGTTGTCAAGAAATGTGGTGTCTGTGGTCATGAAACGTGGTGTCTGTTGTCAAGAAATGTGGTGTCTGTGGTCATGACACGTGGTCTCTTTTGTCAAGTAATGTGGTGTCTGTGGTCATGAAACGTGGTGTCTGTTGTCAAGAAATGTGGTGTCTGTGGTCATGACAGGTGGTGTCTGTTGTCAAGAAATGTGGTGTCTGTGGTCATGACACGTTGTCTCTTTTGTCAAGTAATGTGGTGTCTGTGGTCATGACACGTGGTGTCTGTTGTCAAGAAATGTGGTGTCTGTGGTCATGACACGTGGTGTCTGTTGTCAATAAATGTGGTGTCTGTGGTCATGACACGTTGTGTCTGTTGTCAAGAAACGTGGTGTCTGTTGTCAAGAAATGTGGTGTCTGTGGTCATGACAGGTGGTATATGTTGTAAGGGAATATAGTGTCTGTTTACAGGCTATATGGTGTCTGTTATCATGATATATAGTGTTTGTTATCAGGATATATTTTGTATGTTGTCAAGATATATGGCATCTGTTGTCGAGACATGTGGCATCTGTTGTCAGGATATATGGTGTCTGTTGTAAGGATATGTGGCATCTGTTGTCAGGATATATGGTGTCTGTTGTAGTGAGGATATATGTTTTCTGTTGTAATGATATATTGTCTCTGTTGTCAGGATATATGGTGTCTGTTGTCAGGATATATGGTGTCTGTTGTAAGGATATATAGTGTCTGTTGTCAGGAAATATGGTGATCTGTTGTAAGGATATATGGTATATGTTGTCAGGATATATGGTTTCTGTTGTCAGGATATGTGGCATCTGTTGTCAGGATATATGGTGTCTGTTGTAAGGATATATAGTGTCTGTTGTCAGGAAATATGGTGATCTGTTGTAAGGATATATGGTGTCTGTTGTCAGGATATATGTTGTCTGTTGTAGTGAGGATAGATGTTGTCTGTTGTGAGGATATGTGTTGTCTGTTGTGAGGATATATGTTGTCTGTTGTGAGGATATATGTTGTCTGTTGTGAGGATATATGTTGTCTGTTGTGAGGATATATGTTATCTGTCGTCAGGAACATGGTCTTACATACGATCGAAAATGATATCGTAAAGTATTAAATGTCACAAAACGTACGAACTAATGAACAAACTAGAACACATATGTAGACAGCGCCGACTATAAACAATAGTGACATTATATTTGTCTAGTAGAATAGACTGACTATAGATCAGTGACATTCGGCTTTTAGATAAAAACTGCGTAGATCGGTGACATCTGAATTTAGAATAGAATGACTATAAATCAGTGACATTTGACTTATGGAATATACTTATAAACCATAGTGACATTAGACTATTAGCATAAATTAACTATAGATCTGTGACATCTGAATTTATAATAGAATGATCTGAATTTAGAACAGTATGACTATAAATCAGTGACATTTGACTTCTGGAATAGACTTATAAACATAGTGGCATTAGACTAGTAACTATCAATCTGTGACATTTGATTTTTAGAATAGACTGACTATAGATCTGTGACATTTGACTTTTTAAATAGACTGACTATAGATCACAGTGGAAAAACAATTAGCTTTTAGAATATACCACAGTCACATTTGATTGTGTGAATAGACTTCCTACAGACTAAAACACTAAGACTCCTCAATGTTGAGAGATTATTGAGTGTTTACTATCAGAACTGACGACATTTTAATCATAAACCTCATAAACCTTCACTGACGTAGAGGTTCACTAGTGAAATTCATCAACGAAAAATACCGTCATATCTCTCTGTTCTCAGCACATTGGAAAAGTGCGAATAAAGTTGATTATGGTCATTTTTTATTATTCTAAATATTATTATAATATTTTCATTCCATACTTTCTTTTTATGGGAACCTAACTTTTCTTTATCACAGAGAGAGTTGTATTATACCCACTCATCATGTACTAAGTGGATTATACCTCTCATCATGTACTATGTGGAATATACCCACTCATCATGTACTATGTGGATTATACCCACTCATCATTTATTAAGAGTTCCTTTTCTATGGTCATCACATTCTCAATGTAAACAACAGGAGTGGGTGCGAGAGGAAATCAAGTGACTACAGAAGGTATACTCCAACTGACAATAACATTGCAGAAAATAATGCATACATCCACTCTGATGAATCAGCCATTCCTCACCAATAATCAATGCATTGTGGTGGATCATTGATGTCTTTTCACTGTCCCATACATATTTTCATTTTCTAGCGATGTTTCTGCTTTCATCAAGAATCGGGAATGCGCTAATGAATTTGTTTCTTTTTTTTAAACTTGTCTGTCACCTCTGCTCATATTTCTTACATTTCTGACGTGTACATCAATCAACATCAGCAACCAATTTCTCATCGATTTTGGATCGCAGACTGATCTTAAACGTTTAAAAAACTACAAGAAATTTTCTGATAAATTCAAACATTGCAAGATAATTGTTTCATCCTGAAAATACGATCTTGCGTGAGATGTCACCATTAATGAGCGGTAAAAATAACTTCCAACAATCGCAGCAGAAATAATTATTCGCAACATAGTGACATCACCCGTCTGCGGCGGGTGCTCGGTGAAGCGAACAACTGTAAACTACGACTACTCACATGTTATAAGAGTCGACTAAGGGGGTTGGGAATGGGGTTGACTACTAAAAAATGTAAAAGAGAAACGTCGGGAGATCTGATGGCCCGTTATGAGAACTACGTCAGAGATATAATATTATCATAATTTGCAATCTCCATGTTGACAGACGTAGGTGATCACAGAACTGCACAACTCTCTATTTCTAGGGTTATTTGTCACAATCGGTGTTGGGTCTTTGTCATGCCATAATGTGAAACTATAGAATATCGACCCTCACTGTCGCCATAAATCTCTCTTGCCCTCAATCCTGCCAGCTGTAACTACGTTCTCTAGATCACCTCGTCTCATAATGTCATCAATAAATTAAAATTATCTTTTTCGAATATAGGAGGTGGAGAAAGCGCTCATATATACCATAGTCTATGTTGCATAATCTGGAAAAATAGCACATGGCCAAAGGACTGAGAGAGATCAATACACATTCCTCTACCAAAAAATGGCAACTTACAACAATGCGTCAACTGTATATGTATCATGTGTGGCGCATGGCTGAGAGGTTAGAGAGTTGGTTTCACACTAGTGAGGTCTAGAGTTTGATCCTCAGTAAAGATTGGGTTTTCTCTGTCGGAGGGTAAATTAAAAAACACACCCTGTACGTGACGTGGCGAATGCAAGAGCATGCGGTCTTTATCGCACAGCTACAAATCCTTCCCTGCAACACCTTAACTGGAGAAATGCAATAGTTTACAGTTTTTACCAATTGTATACCCAAGAGAGTACAACATTAATTATAGTGTAATGGGGTGCAAAGGGAACGCATTGCTCTAGGCGGACCCAGGGTTAGCAGATAACCAAGATCCCAAATGTACCTCCACGCGGTGCACCCTGGAAACAGAAATACAGCAGCTCGAGCTGATTCTGGCCAAATCATTTGGGGATCGTGTCCGAGAATGTGGAGGTAGCAGATGGAAAGAGATTTGACTGCACAACAGACAGACAATAACTCCGACACCACCAGCATCACCACATATAGTGACACTGTCGACATATTGTGAAGCTAGTCAGTCCAGTCCGAACATTGGATGGGCGGCCAATGTAAAATGCACGTAAAGGTAGATGCATGGCGAGAGACAAATATATTTCATACCGAGTACAATGAAACAATGAAAGGGCAGAACAGCGCTAGAGGGCAGCGCGAACTGCAAATAGAAAGTGAAAAGTCCCCAGGAAAGGGGAACTACAAGCTCCGTCAGCTCGAGGCGAGCTTCTAGTTACCTGTGTTCCTTACAGGCAGAGACCCAGACCCATCAATTGGCATTTGGTAAAGCAAGAAGACCTAACCCAACTCTAATGTCGAGCCTTCCTAAACCGGAAATATGCTCGCGAAGAGAAAGAGTTCTGTACCTGATGGGCTTAGGCAAGAAAGGGACAACGATGGTAGTCCTGGCCCAACTCTACTGTCAAGGTTTCCTATAACGGAAGTACACTTGCAGAGAGAAAGTGTTCCGTAACCGATGGGCTCAGGCACAAAAGGGACAACGAGTTAGCCCTGGCCCAACTCTACTGTCAGGTTTTCCTACACCGGAAATACACTTGAAGAGAGAAAGGGTTCAGTACCTGATGGCCTCAGGCGCTATTGGGACAAGGACGCTCAGCTCGAGAACGCCTTGCTCTCAAACGCGTGGTGTGAGACTCGAACTTGGACAAGGGGTACACGATGTCGGTGAACGACACCTCGGCTAAGAGGGCGAAAGAGCCAGGGTCCAACTCCGCTGTTGAGTTCTTCCCCATAAGGAACCAAGCTCACGGATGAGAAACGGTTCAGTACCCAATGGGCACAGGCACAGCACGTCCAATTACACGAGGCAAGTTCATAGACAGTGGAACACCTCGTGCGAGTCAGACGAGAGTAAAAATCGTCTGGGCGAAGAGTCGCACTTACGCGTGCCTGGAGACAGATATAGAGGCTGTCACATGCTAAGGGTAGCCCATCCGAATTGTCACGGCATGCCGAAATCGGATGTGCTAGGCCTACAAGGCGCATAACGGTGGCACAACGTAATCACGCTCCCGGCGGAATTCGCACGGATATCCGTGATGGTTATAATGGAGCGAACGCAAAACAAACAAACAAACATATTGTAATGAAGAGAATGCAAAACACAATAGAAACATAGGTTCATGAGGTACAGTCTAGTTTCAGATCAGGCGGAGGCACAAGAGATCATATATTCCACATGAGAATTATAATAGATAAATGTGGGCAGTTCAATACAGTTTTACATGCATGTTTATTTTAGGCTTGCTCCTAAACAACATCGTAGCAAGAAAGCTGAACCTTTTTGGTTATCTAATGAGATATAATAGCATGGAAAGATTACTGGCAGAATACAGAGTAAACGGCAGTAAAGGAAGAGACCGCTCAAGACGACAATGGACAAATGATATATCTGACTGTTTAAAGATGTCGCTGGAGGAGGCAGATCAAGTTGGCCAAGATCGCGAGGTGTTCAGACGGTCTCATGAGAGGACTACGTTCTGGAAAGAATATGTCACACGCTGCATGATGATGATTATGTAACACGTGTCTCGCATTTGTGTCTTTTAGCCCATCTTCAATAGTTCTTCTAGCTGCTCGTAGCACTCTCAACATTTGTGTCTTGTAGCCCATCTTCAATAGTTCTTCTAGCTGCTCGTAGCACTCTCAACATTTGTTTCTTTTATCCCATCTTCAATAGTTCTTCTAGCTGCTCGTAGCACTCTCAACATTCTTCTACAGAACTACACCTATGTTGCCTCTAATTCTCCACTATCATGTGCATTTATTGTCCAAGACTGACTCGCATCTATACGTTAGAATTGTATGTAGCTCTGAAGAACTCTCTTCCACACCTCGAGTAATAGGGAAATAGTACACATTATATTTTTTATTTTTAAAATGATACACGTACCTACCCTTAATTTTTGTGTGATTTTTTTTAGCTTCTTTCATTTGATGTCATTATTATTCACAAATATTTGAATTTAGAAGGGGGATGTCCATATAGTACATCAACAATTGGAGGATAGAATCTGAAAAAAGTTTGCTAATTCTTGACAATGGGAGGCAGTTTGACAAAAGTTAACAACAACAATACTGCTATTTTACAATAATTAAAGTGCTTGCATTTGAAACACTTTTCTTCAGACCTGAATAAATCATGTAGTTTGTACTACTTGATCTGCTAAATCTGATTAATCAAGTAGTTTTTTTAACTACTTGTTCTGCTAAAAACTTCTTACTGGAGGGAGTTCTAAATTTTGTTGGATGAATGAAGGAGAGGCATGCCTGAAGTCTTAACAGTTGTTCACAAAGGGTGAAGGAAGGGGGTCACACATTAGAAAACGATTGCTGATCTAATGTATTGGCAGATCCGTGGTCGAGAGATAAGAAATCATATCACATGAATCATCGAGACAACATACATCAGACGACGCATAACTTGTGATTAAATTAGATCCATAGCAACTGATTGAACTATTAAATGATTGGTTGATTGATTAGTTGTGTTGTTGACTGATTAGTTTGTTGGTTTGCTTGTTGATTGGTTGGTTGGTTGGTTGACTACCTGGTTGGTTGATTTGGTGGTTTGTTGGATGTCTGGTTTCTTGTGTGGCATGATGATTGATTTGTTGGCTGGCTAGTTGGTTGATTAGTTGTTTGATTAGTTGGTTGGTTGGTGTGTCTGTTTGGTGGCTGTCTGATGTCTTGGTTGGTATGATGGTTGATTTGCTGTCTGGCTAATTGTTTAGTTGAGTGATTGGTTAGGTGATTGATTAGTTATTTCGTTGGTAGGATGCTTGGTTGCATGGATGGTTGGTTGCTTTGTTTGTCGGTTGGCTGGCTGATTGATTGAATGATTGGTTGCCATGTTGATATGTTGGCGGATTGTTGTTCCAGCGCTCCATATCCTCACGTCATATGACCAGAAATAATAAATACACTAAGCTACAAATATATCTTATGGTCACCACGTATTTAGGCTCCATTATCGTTTTGTTTGCGCATAATGGTAATGACATTTATTGTAGCCATTATGTCTAAGTGTAAATCCAATTTATAGATGCCATAACCGCCCTCTTGTTATGTATCTGTTAGTTTGCCTGACAACTCACTTCTAAACAAATTCCTAGAATGTTTCAGTTCGGCCATTTATGCAACTTCAGAGTTATCTCTGTTCAGACGTAAACATTCATAGTTCTTGTTTATACTCTGTTTTATGTGTTACTGTCAGAGATGGGAGCCATCTGAACTATGGAATTGCTGTGTCGAGATAAACATTACGTGTTTTAATCAAGAGATAACGTTATGATCATCGTTATCATCGTCGTCGTCAATCACAGTAATGACGTGTGTCTACTATAGCTAATCTTGATAAGAACATATCCTTCTGAGCTATCATCATCACCATCATTATCATCATCATCAAAACCAAGGTACTGAGAAGCAGTAGTGCTGAGGTTATACTTTCTTTAATAACCATCCATCCCACTTTCATTCCCTGGGCGATATCATAATCAACATCACTAGCCTAGCCATCACCGTTACCATCGTATGGTAGAGAATCGGTACCTTGGTACCTTGGTGTGCTAGAGAATTAGTGTGTGGTAGAGAATTAATATGTGGTAGAGAATTAGTGTGTGGTAGAGAATTAGAGTGTGGTAGAGAATTAATATGTGGTAGAGAATTATTGTGTGGTAGAGAATTATTGTGTGGTAGACAATTAGAGTGTGGTAGACAATTAGTGAGTGGTAGAGAATTAGTGTGTGGTAGAGATTTAGTATGTGGTAGATAATTAGTGTGTGGTAGAGAATTAGTGTGTGGTAGACAATTAGAGTGTGGTAGACAATTAGAGTGTGGTAGACAATTAGAGTGTGGTAGACAATTAGAGTGTGGTAGATAATTAGAGTGTGGTAGAGAATTTGTATGGGATAGAGAATTAGTGTGTGGTAGAGAATTAGTGTGTTGTAGAGAATTAGTGTGTGTGTGGTAGAGAATTAGTGTGTGTGTGTGGTAGAGAATTTGTGTGTGGTAGAGAATTTGTATGTGGTAGAGAATTAGTGTGTGGTAGAGAATTAGTGTGTGGTAGAGAATTAGTGTGTGGTAGAGAATTAGTGTGTGGTAGACAATTAGAGTGTGGTAGACAATTAGAGTGTGGTAGACAATTAGAGTGTGGTAGACAAATAGAGTGTGTGTGGTAGACAATTTGTATGGGATAGAGAATTAGTGTGTGGTAGAGAATTAGTGTGTGGTAGAGAATTAGTGTGTGGTATACAATTACAGTGTGGTAGAGACTTTGTATGGGGTAGAGAATTAGTGTCATGTTGGATAAAGAATTAAAGTGTGGCAGATAATTAATTTTGTGCTAGAGAATTAGAGTGTGGTAGAGAGAATTAATGTGGGATAGAGAATTAATGTGTGATAGAGAATTAGAGTGTTGTAGAGAATTAGTGTGTCGTAGATAATTTAGAGAATTGGAGTGTTGTAGAGAATTAATATGTGGTAGAGAATTAGTATGGGATAGAGAATTAGAGTGTGGTAGAGAAATAGTTTGTTGTAGAGAGAACTAGTGTGGGATAGAGAATTAGAGTGTCGTAGAGAATTGGTGTGTCGTAGACAATTGGAGTGTGGTATAGAATTAATATGTGGTAGAGAATTAGTGTGGTATGGAGAATTAGTGTGGTATGGAGAATTGGTGTCATGTTAGATAAAGAATTAAAGTGTGGCAGATAATTAATTGTTTGCTAGAGAATTAGAGTGTGGTAGAGAATTAGAGTGTGGTAGACAATTAGAGTGTGGTAGAGAATTAGAATGTGGTAGTGAATTAATGTGACTAAGAGAATTAGTGTGTGGTAGAGTAAAAGAGTAAAGTAACCCATAGCATTTATTAATGCCGTTAGAGTGTGAGATGTTAGCGATCTCACATTTCAGAGACTCTGTTAATGAGGGCGGTAGCCATCTCCTCTCCATCGCAGTCTTTACTTCCCAGAGTAATTCGGTACCCATTTAAGGTTAGGTTGACCTGGGAGCCTTTGCGATCTGAAAAACATCTCCGCCTCAACTGGGGATTGAACCCAAGACCACTCATATGCGAGATAAATGCTCTAACCACTGCGCTACGCGGTTAAAGATGTGGTAGATTATAAAAATATTGTAGAGAATTAGAGGTCCACAGAGATTTAATTGATACTAACATATTAGTGTGCCGTTGGGACTTACTGTCAGTGGCGTAGCTGTTATAACACGCAGTTATAAGAGCGACTATGATTCACAATTTTGAAAATCTTCTAAGTGGTCGGGTTCCATTCTTCTTCTTCTTCTTTCCTTCCTCTTTTACCCTTTACGGGTGTCGATTACGTCGGGTTCCATTAGCACATTAAATATGTCAAATCGATACATTGATGGATATTGACTCTGTGACCATGCTCGTCACTAAAGTGACTTTTATTTGTATGCCGGGACATACGGAAGTCCGGAGTAATGAGAGAGCAGATAGGTTGGCCGTACACGCTACTACTACGGAAGTCGGTCGAACGATAGATTGGGCAGAAATTTTGAATGACCTACGGGAAAACACAGGACCAAATGACTGTATAAGTGACTATGACTCTTATTTCCTGACTAGATAAGGGAGCTTGGTTTGAAATGTGGTGTCGCTAGAAAAGAAATGGTTTCGTGGGCAAGAAAGAATGATGGTCAATCAACAACGTACTGGGACCTCAGTCATCGTGTAATAGTGGATACACTCAATGAGAGATCGTAGCACCTATGGACTTGTCCGGAATGCAATGGCGATGATCCAACGACTAACTAACTAACTAGCTCGTCAGTGTATCTGCTCTCATATACCCTCGACATTCACTTGGTATGGAAGCATGAAAACAGTTTTGTAAAATCAGTAACGTCAGAGCTTCCATCACAGCCTTGTTCTCCATCGTAAGACTACTCGTGGTTTCAATGAAGTCACTGCTGGTTTCTTTGAAAGTATTCCTAACGGACCGTGCAGAACAAACACAAACAAAACGCTACTGACCAATGACTACACATCAATGTAGATGATTATGTGAACATTTTCTATTCTGGTAGTGATAACAACCCTTTTTGTGTTTTTGAAGTGCTGGCTACTTTTCGCTGTATTTTGCAACTAGAATATTCATCATCGTATTTCGATTGAGATGTGTATAGTACCAACTAATCCCCCTGATGAAGTGTGGACTGTGTGAGGACGACATGTGAGAAGGCTCGGTCACTTTCACAAAACTTATCCCGAAAACGTTAGGAGCATCGTACAGCGGGAAAAGATTTCAGATACCATTGTCCATGACAGATCTGGTTTCTCTAGAATAGACACTATTCTGATGCAGACACAGATTTGTTGGGCAGGTCTTGTGGTATCACTCAAGAACATCGCCTGCAAATGTCACTTCTCTAAGGTGAGTTGCAGATGGGCATATGGTCTCGAGGTGGCCATAACAAACGCTGCAAGGATTCGTTAAAATCTCACTCAAAGTCTTAGAAAAATACAAGGTACTTGGAAAGAACTAGCACACAATTTATCAACATACGAGGTAATACTCTGCAGTTAGAAAGTCGCAACATCTTGTGAAAATAGGAGAAATGCAGCAGCTCGGCTTGCAGGAGTCGCTCGAGTTACACATGTAGACAAAATACCATCTACAGTGGGCATGCCACGCACAAACTGTCCAAGGGCATTTGAGAACAGAGTATATCTAATTAGCCATCTATGAACTCATTAGTCAAGGACATAACTATAACTGAAATTCAAAAGTGGATGTAACGAATGGCCATCATCATGTGATAGAACAACAACCACTAAAACAACAGGAAAAGTCTTGATACAACTGAGGTTTATTATTTTTATTAGCATGTACATTTTTATTTGTGGTTACATTGCACATTATTTTCACCTTCACTCTCTCTCTCTCTCACTCACTCCGTATATCACAATCTCACACTCTATCTCTAACGCGATCTCTCTCTATGACTTTCTCACTATCACCCTATCTCACTCTTTCTCACTCTCTCACTGGCACTCTATCTCTCACTCTCTCACTCTCTTGATATCTCACCAACAACGTTCTTCTTATTCGTCTTTCTCACACTCCTGCAGATTAGGGCTTATTGGTCACTTTGATCCTATACCGGATGTGACAGCCGACTCCATCTCATAGCGTCCGTATTCAATTCTTGCGACAAACATGGAAGGTAAACAGTGTTGCTATTCTTTGCCCCCTTTTTTGACACCTCAACACAAGGTCGGCCAAAAAAATATATATATATATATATATATATATATATATATATATATATATATATATATATATATATATATATATATATATATACATATATATATGTCCCTCTGTTTCAACCGTCATTTCGAAAAATAGAATGATAAACCACCTACGATGCCGAGATCAGACTGAGCTGGACATATGGGAGCTACGATAACACAGGTTATGTTAATATCAAAATGCTAGTATGAGCTAAAATATTCTATTTTAAGCACTACCAATGCTCAATACGGTATACTAACAATGTATGGTCCTGAATTGTGTTGTGTTTTATTTTTGAGAAATGCTAGAAAAATCAGAGCATGATTTTTTTTAACAAGGATAAACAATTTCCATACCTACAAGAAAGTTCTACTTCAGCTATAATGTTGTGGTTCAATGAATAGAGCAAGCTACCCTCATGATACTAGACAATGTCTCTCGGTGTCAACAACTGGTCATCTTCACAGATGCGCTATCTTTTCTGCAAGCTTTCAAGGGTGTTAAACTACAACACGGACTAAGAGGCAAGCTAAACAACACAACAAGCAAAAAGAGTAGAAATGTACTTCTGTGGGCACCATCAAATTGTGGTGTCCTGGGAAATGAAAGGGCCGCTGGGTTAGCTAAAGAGGCAGGCAACTGTATGCAGGAAGGCAATGAAGTCTCGCATCAGAAAAAGGAGATACCTATAGAAACCATTAGACGTGAACATAGCATGATAAAAGACGCCTCAATCAATCAATAAACCCATAACCCTTCAGGATCGTAGGGGTACCACATTGGATGCCTCAGCACACAGAGTCCTCCAGCGAATTCTATCCTCAGCGATGCGGATGAGTGTGGAAATATCTTGATAAAAGGACGCCTACCACTAACTAAATCGACAGAAGACCATACTTCACCGAGTACAGGACACAACAGATTGAACAAACACATGCACATGATGCGACTGTGTTCCACACGATAGTACACTTGTGACACTGATCAGCAGGTCTCTGAACATATTCTGCAGAACTGTCCCCAGTATGAACTATTCAGAGACACGTACTTGCCCATTGGCGCAATTCTGCAAATACAGATATATGGGTAGTGAATAAAAAAAATAAGAAAAAGAAAAAAAATAGATAGGAATTTAGGACACGTTCATTAAATTTCTCAGGAACACAAAAAGAGAGATTTGGGAATCATCAATACCCGATGATGGGCGGATGACCTTTTGTATGTAAATCGCCCCCTTCCCCACTTGCTGAAGACCTATCTATGTTGCTATAAATCTTCACATACATGATTACAGCCAAAGTTTTTGAACGAATGTCAACATAAGTAACTGGAAAATTAACGTCCGTGTGTGCTCAATAATGTGTTTCATTTTCCTCTTTCTCTTCCTATTCGCTTTATACACTTTTATGCCTTGAAGTGTCAGTAGTAGAAGAGTTCTTTGTAGTTGGCATTTGTGTGTGCTTTTTATATGTTTATTTTCCTGAACTATTTTATTTCAGTAACTCATCAACAAGATCAAATTAAATGACATAGTAAATGACATAGTATTAAAACAGGTTCACCAATTCAATTATTTAGGTACAATGATTACAGCAGATGGAAGAAGTTCAACAGAAATAAGATGCAGAATAGGACAGGCAAAACCAACATTCAGGAAAATGAAAAATATACTGTGTAATATGACCTTTCTCATTAGAGGTGAGAAAGAGAGTTCTGCAGTGCGAGTCTTGGACAATAAACAAACTGGAAAGTGGGAGATTGGAGGCAACAGAGATGTGTTCTACAGAAGAATGCTGAGAATACCTAATTGAGAATACCTAGACTGCCAGAAAAACTAATGTAGAGGTATTGAAAGAGTTAAATGCGAAACGTACCTTAATAAACAATATAAGAAAAAGGCAATATTCTTTTTTTTGGCCACTTCATGAGACAGGCAGGTTTAGAGAACATAATCACAACAGGCAAGATTGAAGCCACCGGAGACAGAGGGCGACAACGTGAGAAAATATTTGACAGTTTGACAACCTGGCACGGCAAAGAAACAACAACGACTTTGATACATTATACTGTGGACAGAGAGCTGTGGAGAGCCATGACCGCCTACGCCAGCCGGCATGGCACCTGATGATGATGAATTCATCTTTTAGATGGTCTGCTCCTTGTGATTTACGTGTAACATTCAGTGTCCTCTTCCAAGATCTGATGATGTTTTATTTACTACCGAGGATAAGTGTAAACAGAAATAGATTGATGATTATGAGATTGTTAAAGAGTTGTCATAAATGACATGATTGAAACATCGATGTCTACACACATCGTAAACTAACACTGAGAACTATAAAACAATACATCTATTCTATATTGATGCATGGCTCTGAAATATGAACAATGAACAACTGTCAGACATAATTGATGCATTTGCAATTTAAATGTATAGAAGAATAGGGAGAATTTCATGGAAAGAGAAGAAAACGAACATAAAGATTGTAACAACCTTTCTTTAGAAAAATGAATTATTAAATGAAATAAAAATCAAACAAATAAAGCATTTTGGACATATTAAAACATATGGCATTTTGTTGAAGACGTGACTTGAGGGTAGAGTCCAGGGAAGACAAGCAAGAAGTAGGCAGAGATACAACTAGGTGAGAAAATAACGAGATGAACAGATTATAGTCTAGTAGTGTGTATCTACATGGCAAGAGACAGGGGATGTTAGAGATCTTTTGCAGCCAAACTTCCTTGCGGAGACGGTACTGTATGATGATAAAAGACGTATGTTGAAATCTGCTAAAATCTGTAGATAGCAGAGAGTTACTGATGAGTAAGATAGTACAAATAAAGTGAGAAGAACGCAAGGTAGGAAAAAGATAGAACACTGAAATTTCAAAGGTAGGCTAGAAATCAGTGTGTGATCATAAAATTACTTTCAGGATAAAGTAACTGTGATATACTTAATGATATATTTTATAATGGATTACGTCCCATTGGAAGGTAAATATATATATATATATATATATATATATATATATATATATATTCCTCAGATTGAAATATTTTGAATGACAGTCCGTTGGTTTTAACAAGCACAGTATAGAATTACAATTTCCTAATAAACGGATTCACTAATTTACACAGCGGAAATCGATATTCGATCTGCTTGAGTGATGAACATTTTTTGAATCGTAATATGAACTATAGCATCAGTGTCTATCTATCTATCTATACGCTGTGTCCCTTGTTTACCTTGCAGCGTCAGGGGTGGAAGAGTTCTCTGGAGATGGCCTTATTGTGCGCTGTTTGTAAGCTTGTTCCTGTGGCTTCTTTGATTTCTATGATCCATCTTTTACATGGTCTGCCTCTGGCTTTATAACCGTTATGTCTATGTGGCATGGCCATTTGTGGCATGCTATATGTCGGTAGTCTGGAAGCGTGTGAAAACCACTTGATCTGCTGTCTTTTGATGTGTTCCAATACTGGCATTGATTTGGTTATCTGTCTGATGTTATCGTTTCTAATTCTATCTCTTAATGACACTCCGAGTATTCTTCGTAGACATGTCAACTATAGCATAAGTGTGTACAACTGAAATGCTATATGGCTGCATAATGTTTGGTATCTTTTACGAGTTTTCTTCTGGCTCCATTTATTTAAAAAATCTTATTTATCATTAAAATTGTAACATAATGGCGTGCTGACACAGAGTCGTTTGAGAATATGGCAGGAACTTTAGAACAAAAGCGAAGCTAGAGTAAATAAAGAGCATTGTTAGTTCAATCAACAGCAGAAAAGTAACTTCCAATGACTTTTCAAAAGGATCTTAGAAAATGTTTCTAAAATAACACTCACATTTGAAATTATGTTTACACGGGTTTCCGTCGCGATTAGTGGGATCATATGTAGAAAAAAACGTCAGTTGTCTTAATGTGTATAAGTCATTATTTTCTGTCATATTATTGATATGAACTCATACATCTGCTTTTTCTAATCATATCCTATCATCAAGATTTACGATCAACTATTTTGATTAGTACAATTATTGATGGGTAAATATCTTTATATTTTTATTTTTAATGTATTAACAGTCATACGTTGATTGTTTGTGTTTTTCGAACGCTGTTTTTAATTCAGTACATTTATTTATATGAATAAGCCATGTTGTTCTTCAATAATTTACATTTTGATATTTGCGCTGTAAACAAAAACATCACGTAAAAATATCACGTTATTTCTGCTTTATCAAATACTTATTCTATGGAAGACTATTTAAATACATTTCAAAGTCGAGTGTTATCTTAAGAATATGCGCCGGAATCTGAAAGTTTATCGTATTCACTATTACATTACAAATATATGATTACATAATATAAGTATTAACAACGAGTATTAGTTATAAATGTAACAATTACGTAAATAAATTTCTAAATAAGTACACATAACAAAAATAAGTTATAAGAAATAATAATGTGAATAAAGGTTAAAAAATAATAAATTTAAATGCGGAAATTAAAAATACAAAAACACTGAAATGTTCGTTGAATTGGCCAAAATGGGCACAACAGAAGCAGCAAATCGTATAAGTAAAAGGGATTAGAAAATGAAGAATGTAGAAGCTACATGAGTTATAAGTAACAGGTCTCTTATAGGCAGCAGAACATAGAAATAACAGGAGGTATATAAATAGCATTACTTACAGGCAGTTGAGCATAGAAATAACAGGACTTATATAAATAACAGGACTTAAGGTAGGAGAACATAAAAATAACAGGACTTAGTCCACCAGTAAAGTAAAGGAATAGCTATAAAAATTAATCCACTTTAAAATTCAGTTGTTTGAGCAATGGTTCTCAAAGTGGACGATATTGCCTCCGGGAAGCCACAGTGTCTTTGAACAGAACCACGAAGAATATTATTTTGCATGTGTGAACAAGAGACAAGTCCAGACATGCCACAGGGAGGTCATTATATGAACGATAAGATATATCAGGATATCTTATAAAGCCTTAGTGACCTGAAAGAAAATGTCAATAGCCTCTTTTTTGGCACCAAAAGAACAGTAACAATTGCCGCAAACAGGATTTACGGAATAACAATTGTCTGAAAAGTGGGGTTACAGGAAAAATAAGGGAAGAGAACCATTGACCTAGAGCATAGTGTGGCAACGAACAGCGTTTGGCCGAAAATAGAGGAGCCCTTCAGACCGCTCTTTAATGAGGACAAATTAATTAAATACAAAATACAGATCAAAACAATCTGCAGACCCCGTACCTAGCGCATATTTCTTCATGAATTTAACAATAGTCTTTATTACTAGAAAAACAATGTCTTATTACTAAACTGTACGCCGAGTAGGCGATCATGTTTCTCCACAAACCCATGATTCCTTAATTGTTACTTAATTTATTCTGCACATTTCTCTTGTTTAGTAATAAAAACCGATCCACCACTTTCTCTATTTATTTTCCTGTTTTCTCTCTGATCTTCGATATAGCCATTGAATTTGTAAACTTTAATTTATTCAACCTATCATATGAATATGGAAATGTACCTCTCTAGCTTATCATGTATGCCGGGTCATTGAAATTATATATACTGTATAAAAATATTGCCTTACTATCTAAATCTTTCTATCTATTCGTTAAACCCTTTCATGCCTTTCAGCATCAGTGGTAAAAGATTTTTCTTGATATGGCCCTCATGTGTGCTGAGTATATTGTGGGGTTTGTCGCCTCTTTTATTTCGGTGGTCCGTCGTTTTCGTGGTCGGCCTCTAGATCTGCCTTCACCTCAATGATCTCAATGAAAAATATAATTGCTGTAAGTTCTTATTTAGTAAGATAATAGGCTTAATTTCTCAATTAAAATGATAAATAAGTAAAATTCCCGAAACGTTAGTCTAGACAAACTGAAACATTCGTAAATGGCGTCAGATTGCTTATCTTGCGTCCCCTGGGGATTTAAGTAGATTGTGTAACACAGATTGCCACTAATGACCAGGTGGTAGTCAAGTAACTACTGCCCTACTTCTGTTAAAGTTGATTTACAATGCTGGACTTTCCAGTTATATTATCATTAATATGTCTTTCTGCTGTCACGAGAAACTAAATTTGTGACAGATGTCTGGCACAAGACTGACATACAAGGAAGCTAAAGTAGTTCTAGACCCCAAATTAATTTCAAGTAGTATTTTTTCCGTTCTCATACTCCCACTCTCTTGAAGCAGGATGCAGTACAAATAACGGAAAGTGGTTGTGTCATCGTCTTTAATTGCGCCAATGGCTCAGCACATCCGACTATTGCGGTTTTTAAGTCCATTGTATTTCAAGACTGACAGATTGCCAAAGTTGTTAACGTCCTGGAGATAAACTTAATTAAGTTAAGCTACCTATGTACTCATTAACTAATTATATCCGTCACGCTAAAACACACAACTTCTGTCAATAAGCCGCTAAAACACACAACTTCTGTCAATAAGCCGCTAAAACACACAACTTCTGTCAATAAGCCGCTAAAACAATTCATTAAGCAGTCCTCGTCTTTTGGTAAGTAGTTAAAACTGTCTGTTAGGCAGAGTCCTTGTGCACGTAATTCGTTAAACAGTCCGTTAAGTATACCGCTTATGTCGGTAAATCGTTAAACGGTCCGTTAGAAAGACCTCATTCAGCCAGTAAGTCGCTAAAACTGTGCATAAGCAGACCCCCTTCTGTTGGTAGTACGTTAAGACCTCAATTTGTATAGTAACACGCTGTATAGCAGTGCAAGAAAGTATTACAGAGACAATTAAAAACACAACAATGTAATAATGAACGTTTATCTTACTGAAGTGAATTTTCTAGACAATATTAGTATTCGTGGATTTCCATTGCTTTCAGAAAAAATGTATCTATTCAACTACCTGCTGATGAGATAGAGCCCATACATTGCGATTGTGAGACACGCTCACTACCTTTCACCCACAGCACCATACATCAGAATTAAACAATTACTTTTGCACAATATAATATCACAGATTAAATCATTGTTTTACACTTTCTTGACTTATTACATATATATATATAATGTGTTCTGGGTGGATGTGTGTGTTATGGGTGCTTATATAGAACATCTTCGACGCGTGCGTATAAGCAAAAATTCAAAATAATGATAGTTATTTCTGCCCAAAACGGGTTATCGTAGATGACGTCACTGTATACATTTTTATGAGAAGGGTTTATCATTGAACATTAAACATGGAAAATTGCAAATATAAAACTGTTTAGTTGAGCATTTTGGAAACTGGAGTTAAACATTGCCCTTTTACAGTGATACAGGGTGACCATCGACAATATATAAACCTAATTGCTAATGAGAAAACAAGCATTCTTAATGACCAATTCAACTTATCCAGTAATTTCCATTGGTCTCTATGATTATACGAGGCGTGTTCAAATGAAAACGGGACTTGTTACACCACGCGTGATAGAGCGCACTGATATTGATGACATTTTGCACTAGTAATGAGTATCCAATAATTTACATACGGTCACGTGTTCATCTTCCCAGCATGCATATGTGCTGCAGAAGACTGTTAACAGTATGGCGGGTGTGATTCCGAACCCGTCCAAAGTGAATCAGCGTGCTGTGATCCAGTTTCTTTCATTTGAAGGATGTCAAGCAGTAGACATTCATCGGAGAATGAAGGCAGCATATGGTGACAAATGTTTGTCGAGGACCAGAGTGATGGAGTGGGTGCGTATGTTTAAAGACGGACGTGAGTTAACGGCAGATCTTGCACGGCCAGGTCAGGCGCATATTGTTGCAACAGAAGAAGCCATAGCCGTGCTTGATAAAGCAGTACTGACTGACCGTCGTCGGAGCATTCGTTCGCTTGCAGAAGAATTCCATATGTCAATTGGGACAGCCCACATGGTTGTTCGAAAGAAATTGAACTATCGGAAGGTTGGCGAAACATTGGCAAAGAAGAATTGGGAAGTTCTTCATCACCCAGCCTATAGTCCCGATTTATCCCCGTGTGATTTCCATTTGTTCGGACCGTTGAAGAAAGCACTAAAGGGACAGCGATTCAACAGCGACGCAGACGTGAAGACAGCGGTGACCACATGGTTCAGAGAACAGCCACGCAACTTTTTCTCGGACGGCATTCGACGTCTACCTAAACAGTGGGATGCTTGCCTAAATGCATACGGAGATTTTTTCTGATGAATCCAGGTGCATTCTTATTCACAAGTGGTTGCTTTGTTCAATTCCGTTGAAAATATTAAATTGCGTATGATACTTTTTAAATAAATCCACAAGTCCCGTTTTCATTTGAACACGCCTCGTACTTTGTGTTACAACCAATGAAAATTAAGGGAATATGCAAATGAGTCATTTTAGAAAGCTTACTTCTTCCCAAAAGCAAGATCTATTGACAGGATCACGTCTAAGTAATGATTTGTGTGATATTTTGATGTTTTAAGTGAAGTCAAGAGGGTTTAATCACGGCTATTTTAAGCGAACAATAAACATTTCATATTAGAATTTACAATAAATAAAACAAATAATAGGATTGTGGCAAACATTGGAATACATTCTTGACAATTTTTCCCCTGAGCTTTTGTTCTCCTACAAGACATATCCAACAGATAAAATAAAATATTTGCAAATGCAAAAAAAACATGCTGAGACTGTGGTGACAATATCAAATTAAATATACGTCATTCATTGATATATATATATATATACATATATAGAACATATATTGTGAATTAACAGCGTTATACGTTTTCACAGGTTATGATGGTGGAGGTATCTGAACCGTGACTTTCACTTTTTTCAAGATCGTAGCATTGATATACCCACATTGGACTAACTTTAAATGGAATAACTCTGACTTACATTTCGCCCGTGTGACAACTGAAGCCCAGGCTTCTAGATCAGGGCACAAAGGATTGCACCTCTGTCTTCTTTAGAGGCATGTCGTTGGAGGTGACTCGGAACTCTTTGGAGATAGACTGACTTCCTGTCACTTGAACAAAAATCAAGAAAAGTTTGGAGATAAGCTGAGGATCTGTCACATGAACAAAAATCAAGAAAAGTTTGGACATAAGCTGAGAACCTGTCACCTGAACAAAAATCAAGAAATGTTTGGAGATCAGCTGAGAACCTGTCACCTGAACAAAAATCAAGAAAAGTTTGGAGATCAGCTGAGAACCTGTCATCTGAACAAAAATCAAGAAAAGTTTAGAGATAAGCTGACAACCTGTCACATTAACAAAAACCATCATTGCCGCTGCATGTCTTATCTTGATCGCTTACTGGTGTCTTCTGTCACATGACAGGAAGAGATTCAGGACAGTGGGGACTGATGTCTTCTGTCACATGACAGGAAGAGATTCAGGACAGTGGGGACTGGTGTCTTCTGTCACATGACAGGAAGAGATTCAGGACAGTGGGGACTGGTGTCTTCTGTCACATGACAGGAAGAGATTCAGGACAGTGGGGACTGGTGTCTTCTGTCACCTGACAGGAAGAGATTCAGGACAGTGGGGACTGGTGTCTTCTGTCACATGACAGGAAGAGATTCAGGACAGTGGGGACTAGTTTCTTCTGTCACATGACAGGAAGAGATACAGGACAGTGGGGACTGGTGTCTTCTGTCACATGACAGGAAGAGATACAGGACAGTGGGGACTGGTGTCTTCTGTCACATGACAGGAAGAGATACAGGACAGTGGAGACTGGTGTCTTCTGTCACATGACAGGAAGAGATACAGGACATTGGACATTGGGTATTTCTCCTTTGTGGTAAACTCATCAAACTGTAAAATACTATTCATCATCATCATCAGGTGGCATATCCTGAAAAGGATGTAGCAGTCATCACAGCTTTTCGAAACTTCTGTCTATCTTGAACCAGTCTTCCTGCTTCTGTTATTGCCATGTTCAGGTGGTCTTTGATGTACTACGTCCATCTTCGTCGTGGTCTGCTTCTTGTTCTTTTCCCTGGCATTATGATTTTCTCTATGTCGTCATGGCGTTTGATATATCCAAAATAGTGTAGCATTCTGGAAAGAACACTACTATTAAGCCAGTCTTCTTTTACATTCATTTCTCTCAGGGTGGTTATATTGGTGATCTTTTTGGTCCAAGGAATTCTTTGGATTATTTTGTAACATTTTACTTCAAATGCTTGCATTCTCCTACTTACAATACACAGACAATTTAACATAGAAAATAACACAAGCACATTTCAGACTCGAAATCAAAATGGTTCAACATTGAAATGAAACACAGTACTTGTGTATTGCAATACAGTTATGCAAAACAATCATAGAAAACAAAAGGCAACAGCAAGAAATAAATACGTTTCATGTGTTGCATTGCTATATCTTGCGATTGATGCTGTAATTTATTGCAGCCACGCTGTACTCGTAAACTGTAAATCAACGAATTCCGTTTTCCGGACTGCAGCCAGCTAATCTCTAAGAGCGTGAGAACGAAGGCGCGAGATAAGATACTGTCATTATATATGTATCTGTATACTGACTCGTGTATATATCTGTATACTGACTGGTGTATATATCTATATACTGACTCGTGTATATATCTGTATACTGACTGGTGTATATATCTGTATACTGACTCGTGTATATATCTATATACTGACTGGTGTATATATCTGTATACTGACTCGTGTATATATCTATATACTGACTGGTGTATATATATCTGTATACTGACTGGTGTATATATCTGTATACTGACTCGTGTATATATCTATATACTGACTGGTGTATATATCTGTATACTGACTGGTGTATTTATCTGTATACTGACTGGTGTATATATTTATATACTGACTCGTGTATATATCTGTATACTGACTGGTGTATATATCTGTATACTGACTCGTGTATATATCTATATACCGACTCGTGTATATATATGTATACTGACTAATGTATATATCTGTATACTGACTCGTGTATATATCTATATACTGACTCGTGTATATATCTGTATACTGACTCGTGTATATATCTGTATACTGACTCGTGTATATATCTGTATACTGACTCGTGTAGAGATCCTAGAAATCATCTCCAGGGAAATCTTCTTTCGATAAGTTTGTACAAACGTTCATTGTGTGGTCTGAAGAACTTATTGAGTTTTGTAGTGATTTTCTCACTAATGTTGACATGTTTTCGTCCTTTGTTGGCTCCTAGACACTGTTCAGGTCCTGTCTTTGATTTTCTCATGCAGAAAAATCCTCTAGTTCTGTTAAAGTACAGACTTTCGGGATTTACTAGATGAGGTAAATTAAGAAACTGCTCGATTTTCCGAATTTCTTCCAATGGGTGTGTTATGAGATTATCCCCGTCGACGATGTGTAGCTGTTTTAGAGGGAAGAGCTGTAACCATCGAGCTATGTGAAGGTGGTACATGCTGATATGTGTAGCTTTGTACTCAGGGTTGACGTGTCCTGTCTGTCTGTCAAGAGCTCGAAGTTCGAATGGTTCTGCAGTTTCATTTTTAGCCTGTTTGTTAGCACAAATCTGGGTGTAGTCTGAGATGACACGTGTGGTTGGATGTCTCAAAATGGCGATTAGTTTAATGGAACTGTTCATTTTGTGGACACGACCTGGGCTAATTGCCGAGATGAAGTATTTAGGTGTTTTCTCAATAGTAATATGGTCTGGTAGGGATAGAGGCATCCTCTCACGGTACCAGTCCAATCCTAATTTGTAGTTACTGTCATTGCTGAAGAAATGCATCTCGTCATTCGGAGACATGATTTGTGGATGAAGTTTGAGGAATTCTATAAGAGCTCGAGTTCCACATTTTCTGGCACCAATAATAATACATCCAGGAAAACGATGAGCATATAACGAATTGTTACCACCTTCTCTCTCTACTGTCACATGATCTTTCTCTAGCAGTTTACGGAATCCCATGTTGCTATTTTCTATATTATCATCTATCGGCCGAGCACCAAATGTAAAAGAAGCTAGAAGATTGCCTTTGTGGAATGCCGTAATATATAAAAACAAAACGGTAGGACAGATATATAACAAAGATTGTGTCCATCGATGAGTATGCCGCCTCATGCTGTTTCTACCAATTCATATTTTTGAATCTATTTAACAAAACGAAAAGTTTATATATATATTCCAACTAACAGTTTATATTCCAACTAAACGTTTCTATTACAACTAAAAGTCTATAATTCCAACTGAAAGTGTATATTCCAACTACAATTTTATATTTCAACTAAACGTTTATATTTCAACTAAAAGTTTATAAATCAAACTAAACGTTTGTAACTCCAACTAAAAGTTTATATTCCAACTAAAACCGCTTCCTCATTATGTGTGCACATTTATCTTTCTAATTATGTTATTGCTATTTTGCTAAACGAACAATTAACCTTCTCATTATAACCATAACCGCTTCTACTAAACATTAAGTAATGCATAATCTTGCCTGCTGTTCGCTTCGTATATATTTACCTATATCAACAATTTATCTATATCAACCAGGAAGTCATTTTACCAGAATTTGTAATTTATAGTGTAACAATTGTGGGCTTAATATATATTAATTGAGCAGGACTAGGGAATTTCCCTACAACTCTTGTGGCTTTAATAATTTACAAATATTGGATAATTGGTTATATCTTTGGATCAGAGGTAAAACAAAGGAGGGAACCAACTAAGAAGGGGACTAGTACGAGATACTTTCTTTATTTAAAAAAAACATACTTTGTTTGATTGTAGTAA
This sequence comes from Meghimatium bilineatum, assembly GCA_034231615.1. Classification (NCBI taxonomy): domain Eukaryota; kingdom Metazoa; phylum Mollusca; class Gastropoda; order Stylommatophora; family Philomycidae; genus Meghimatium; species Meghimatium bilineatum. The sequence continues at coordinate 60,286,717 of CM067316.1, forward strand.
TTCTGTAGATATTTGTTAGATAAGTACTTTAATATTTATCATTTATCTTGCAAAATTGCACTCCCAAATAACAATAGCACTTAACATCAGACACAATTTATAATCACTGATGAAAAATTTCAGTGTATGACAGCTGGCACTAGACAAACACATTTTATCCAACCAATTCCTCGCTAAGATAAACTTATTGACTATATCATAAATTAATGATTTCCTTTTGTTTTCTTTACCGCCATTACGTCCTTGCAGTTTACTCGTGCATTTTCTGTTTTATGACATGAAATTTGCTAAATATCGTGTCTGATCTTGACCATTCATAAAAGATGTTCAAATTGGAATCTAAACGTTGTTTATCTTCTCACAATCCTTCAGCATCCAGGAGATATATTTTAACATATCACTCCTGCCATTATAAATGCACATTTACGTGGAACCATATTGACCTAATTTCAGGAGAGTTTTATAACATGGAGTGTCTGCTTCAGTTTTAATTATCACGTGCATCCAGGTCGATTCAATGTCAGGAGAGTGTCTTGACAGCCTGCACCTGCTGAGGTAAAAAAATGAAAGATATATATTAGACGCGCAGGTAAATATAGTAATGATAAGGTAGAATAATAGATTCACTGGTTTGTCTAGCTAACATCTCCACCTGACGTGGAAGTAGCAATTTGTGTTTGTTCTAGACAGTTCAATTATCAGTTTGTGCACACACAACAATATGTATTAAAAATGGACACAGAAACAAATACAGTAGTGTCAGAAAAAATACATAAACAAACACACTGGTTACAATTGTATAACACACACAAACAGTCCGATTAAGGACGTAGTACATATATAAACACACGGGTTACAGTAGTAGTACAAACACAAACAAACCGATTACAGTAGTAGTAGGCCTACATATACAAACACATATGTTACAATAGTATTACATATACCACCCGTGTGTTGCCGGCGCCCGAAAGGGGAGCAAAGAATAGCAACACTGTTTACATTCCATGAATGTCGTAAAAGGCGACTATGGAGGTTATGGGATGGAGTTGGCTGCCCCTTCCCAAATAGGGTAAGTGACCCAAGGCCATGTTGAAGTCGGATGTGTCAGGTCGAAAGGCGCAGATATCGCAACCCTGCTGTAAACCTTGATCCAACGCATTCCGTTCTCCGGACTACATCCTACTAATCTGCAGGAGTTTGAGAATGAAAGAAGAAGAAGAATTACATATACAAACACAACAGTTACAGTAGTAGTACATATACACACACATACGTTACAGCACTAGCGTGACCATCGGCAGATATAGACCGGGTGTGGTACTAGTGCATACACAAAATACACCACTAACAGCAGTAGTTTCCTACAAAATCATATCAGCAGCAGTATTAGTACCTACAACCAGAGCCGTCACTAGGTTGATGCGAGGGGTGCAGGTCGCACCGGGGATACCATCACATGGGGGTGACACCAAAATGCAAAACATGACTGTCTATGATTCTACTCCACTCTATAAAATTATTGCTATGCGCTGTTTCAGCCCAGCGACAGGGACTCATTTTTGAAATATAAACATATCTCTGTTCTGTTAGTTATAAACACACAAAAGTGTTATAGTTGTGTTATAGTTTTGCGAGTATAATAACTTCTCCAGAAGATAACATTAGACTAATAAAAGGAACGAACAAAACTAATGATTAGATTTGTTCGTTTCTTTGTATTAATTTATGATAAGTTGTATCAAAATAACTGTCAAATTTAAAATAGTTTCAACAATTCATCGATTAGTTCACGAAAAATGAAATTTACAAATAAACGGATTGAGTGCAGTTTCGCACATTTACCTAGTTGACGTATAACCTACAATATTGTTTTTTTTTGCTTTGCTTGTGTAAAGTAACTTTGATTATTATCTATAGGGGTGTAATTGTGTCAAGGTGGCACCGCGGTCCTTTTTTTTTAGTGTCAGGGCACTGCCCCGGCACTTTTTCTCTAATTACCATTTTTAAGACAAGTTGAATTTGGCTGTCCCGGAAATATTTTTGGAGACACCTAGTTTTAGAAGACGAAGGAAGTGTACTGTTCTTCCTTTTGATCTGACAGTAAAGGCCCATGCATTAATATATATATAAAACAATAGTCATATTGAGTTGACATTTATTCTGTAAAAACCATAGTCCTGTTTTTTAAAAGGCTCAAACGTGGCGTCTGGGACAGTGAAGATAGAGACGAATAACTGCGTCAAAAGGCCAAGTATCCGTTAAGTCTGAAGCGTTAAGAGAGTTAAGTCCGAGCGTAGTGTAATTGTGTAGGTACAGTGCCCAATTATCTTGTACTGTCGACTATGCTATCGATATAGTTACAGACGTCCACCGTTCAGTGGAAGTGCTAAAAATATCCGAATGTATTAGTTATTAACGCCGATGTCCGATGTCCCTGGTTAATGTCGTAATAAAAAGCAACGGCGATGCTGCGCTTGTCTGTCCGCTCGACTACATCCTGCTAGAATTTGTACAGAATTGTTTTCTTGCTATAAGAGAAATCTTCTTGGAGTTTGAGAACGAAATGAAAGAAAAAACTTGAAGAACCAAAAGACACAGATGATTAACTTTACTGTACTAATGTTACTAAATACGTATTCTGTTATTCTCAACGGAACAGCACACAGTCTACTTAAGTACCGCTTATAGCACGTAACTCCGCAACTTCAAACGACCACCCTCCAAAGATTTCAGAAACACGTTATAAACAAGATTTCGCGAGTGGGGTTCATCTTTTTTATGGATGTTTTGAACTTCTCACGATCCAGGTCGGGTGACCTGAAGCAGCTAGGAGCATGTCTAAACAATCTGCGATGTCTCATATCCATCGTTGTCTTGGGCGCCCCTTACCCCTGCTACCAGCAACCATACTGTCCATACTATTTCTTAATTCTGATGTCTTTTTATATAGCCAGTAAACTTCAATGTTCCCCTACTATCTCGTCAGGTGCAGTGCCAAATGGTGTTGGCGATCACCGATATCGACTACACCCTATTATTAATTTTTATATAGATCGTTCTTGACTCTTTGTCATGTCACAATATCAGATTATCTAATATTTGTTTACACTATAGCCCATCAGGAGTAAACCACAGGAAACACTCCGAAGAACAATACTTAGAGAAATTAAAACAAATAATATTCATACTATTCAAGAACTGCACATAATTGGATATATATAATCTCTGCCCTATGCTCTAACGTCAGCGCTACAGGAAAATGAATAGCCCATCATATATCTATCTTGCCTTCTATTCTAGCTATTGTACCTATATAGAAATATAGTCACAGACAAAATTTAGAATACTAAAATGAAACGTTTTAGATATCTGTTCCGATCAACGATATCTAATTTCCGGCCTACCTGAGGAAACGAAATGCTATTTAATGTATATAATTAAAAGCCCGCCGAAGACGGATGTGTCGAGTCATTGGCGCAAATAAAACGGCAACACAACGCATTTCCATTCTCTCGAATACATTCTGCTGGAAATCTAGTAGACCATGATCCTGCTACAAGAAAGATCCTGCTGCAAGAAAGATCCAGCAGGAGTTTGGGAATTAACGCTGAAGAAGAAATAAAGATCAAAATTTATTGCATAAATTGACGAAATGACATAGGAAACAAACATATCACTGATACAACCTGCTTGCTAAACTGGACTAAGTTCCGACGGGATCGCCTTGAGTACATTTCTGTTGCCTCACATCTAATAACAATTTTATTAAAACAAGTATACCATTCATACAGTTGTGTCTAATACTGCAGCGTAGATATAAACCGTAAACTATTACACAATAAAACAAACAAAAACTCGCAGCGTTTATATATAAATGTATGAATGAGGATCAGACACATGAACATAAAAATATTACATACGGGTAAACCTGTGATATTGCAAGTCAGAATAACAATACAGTTAAGGTTCGGCACCAGTCTGGAATGCCCAGAGTTCCGATCGTTAGAAATGATATTTGAGAAGATAATGAGTCCTGGCTGCAAAAATCTGCGAGTAAGTGTACATTTGTAACATACATCGGCTATAAAATTGTTTTTCTGGAAACCCTACTCGCTTCAGCATTGTAGTATATATGGCATTGTGGACATATCACACATCTGACCATGTAAAAGATAGACTACAGAAATCAAAGAATCCATAGGAACAAGATTACAAACAGCACACAAGAAAGCCATCACCCGAGAACGCTTTTATTGTTGACGTCACATGGCAAACAAGGGCCACAAGGTATAGATAGATAGATAGAACAACTTACTAGAATATAGAACATACAACTACTTACCCAAATATAGAACATACAACTACTTACACAAATATAGAACATAAAACTACTTACACAAATATAGAACATAAAACTACTTACACAAATATAGAACATAAAACTACTTACACAAATATAGAACATAAAACTACTTACACAAATATAGAACATAAAACTACTTACACAAATATAGAACATATAACTACTTACACAAATATAGAACATACAAGTACTTACCCAAATATAGAACATATAATTACTTACCAAAATATAGAACATACAACTACTTAACCAAATATAGAACATACAACTACATACCCAAATATAGAACATAAAACTACATACCCAAATATAGAACATACAACTACTTACCCAAATATAGAACATATAATTACTTACCAAAATATAGAACATACAACTACTTAACCAAATATAGAACATACAACTACTTACCCAAATATAGAACATACAACTACTTAACCAAATATAGAACATACAACTACTTACCCAAATATAGAACATACAACTACTTACCCAAATATAGAACATACAACTACTTACCCAAATATAGAACATACAACTACTTACCCAAATATAGAACATACAACTACTTAACCAAATATAGAACATACAACTACATACCCAAATATACAACACACAAATACTAACCAAACTGAACTAATTCCTCGTGTTTCAGAACAAGTACACAACGACAAACATCACTTCTAAAATTACTTAATCGTCTGCAGTTATACTCAATTTCTTAACACTATGAATCACAGTCGACATAAATCGCTTTCGTAAATTTCACGTGGAGAGAACATCAATATTGTTCACGATGTTTCAAATTACTGATATGGTTCTGTGGGTTTACTTCGAACTGATGATGTGATACTAGCAACGTTCGATGTCGACACGCACACGAAGCATACCACGTTGGTGGTATATAATTTCGAGTGTTGAGAGATATCGATGGTAAAGTTAACCCGGGAAACGAAAATGTATGGAAGTTAATAAATATAACAAATATAATGTATAGAAGAGAAGACGCTAACGGAGTAGAGGAAGTGTGTCAAGACCTACGACACGGGGATAATCAATTCACAAAAAGAGAACAAAATAGTGAGGAGTCGATATATGTAGTGGATAAATTACTCACTCATTGACCAAACGATATGGGTTCTAGTTTAAATACGACACGTTCGATTAAGTTATCAGGAAATTGGTACCAGAGATTGCCTCTAGAGAGATCAAGAAATAGCACTATTGTCGCGACGCACTCGTTGAAGTCTACACTATCGATGCAGTCAAGCACTTGTTAGACAGACTGGTGCCAGACGTAAGTCCGCGTGCTATGATAAAGATTTGTAATGCAACGACATGAGTTACATAATAATAATAATAATAAAATAATAATAATAATAATAATAAAATAATAATAATAATAAAAGACACATATCCCATCAGAAACGTATGGGTACCACACTGCAGACACCGTACAAAAATCTCCAAAAACAACTTTTTCTCAGCCATTTGAAGGAGAGTAGAAAAGTCACGCCCAGACCATTCCTTGATATTATCAATCTAGGATTTTCCCCACCCCTCTCCTCCTTCCACCCTCGACTGTTCCTTAGAAAATAATTTTAGAAAACGTGTCGTGTCTCGTTACGTGGCAAAACCTAGCAAATTTACGCTGTTTCACCACTACCAAAAGTGATTTGCTGCCAGACAAATATACTTGTCTTGTTTTTTGTATAATTAATGTTTAACAGATGTCTGTATCACTTGTTTTCAAAAGTCTGAATCCTTCTTTCTGTGTCTGCATTGAGTGTCCAGCATTCACATCCATACACACATATATTCAGCACTGGCGATCTAAATATTCTAGATCAGATATGGCAACAATTTTGTATCGGATGTCTGGATTGAGCATGTTTCGCGTGGGATGAAGCCAACATGGTTTTATTTAGTACTGTAAATTTTCTCAGGATGTAGATGTACTTGTGTGTCAGATAGATAGTTTGTGAGCATGAACAAGACGGGCAAGATATGACTCCACTGTACTTGAGTTACTCCAGTGATAAAGGCACATCAAATGTCTCAATGTGACTCCCCAACGACCTGACGGATTATGAGCTTTATTATTATTACTGTTAGCACTGTTATTATTATAATTATTATTATTATTACTCAAGCTATCCTAAATTTAGTACAGCAAGCACAAGCACGCTAAGTTCCGCCAGCCAAAATTACCACTCACGGAATGTTAACTCCAAAGTTTCAGGTTTTTGACCGTATATTTCATAACTTCAGTGACAAATACATATAGTGATTTCAAAATGGAATTCCTGTCACTTGTACAGACAATTTCTATTCAACTATTGTTGAGATTTGAAGTGGCACTTATACATCCAATCGTATCACTGGTAAAGTGTGGATGGTCGGAGTACGAACAACTTAATTCAACGAGTTGAATGTGCTTGGCGAGCTCATTATCAGTTCTGCTACGACGCCGACAGATTAATAGTTACGTCAGAAAATTCTAGTATAGTCGACACAATTAAAATATCAGTTATCTAATTCTTGTATTTTTATATTTTCCCATATACTAAACGTAGCGTAATACATTCCATTGTGTTATCTAAGATGATTTTCACAAGTGTAAATCATGGCTGCTCTCAAGACTGTGCGTGATTAGTGTAGAGATCCGAACAGGCCATACTGAGAAACAAAACATATACGAAGAGAATGATAAATCACCGTCCAACTGGAACTGTCAGCCGCTACACTCTGATGGATTAATTGAGACTGGCATCTGGGCATTTATGGTCTTTTCGAGAGTGCGCTGATGATATCATGTAGATAACATAACTCCTATCTCTCTTTCTACTCCATTGTTACCTCAAAACATAGTTTTTATGACCTAACTGTGTGGAGTGTTCATTATTGTACGTTTACTTTTTTTGCGTTTGTGTGTCCAGGTCTCGATAACGAATTACTGGTTGAGACGCTGGTTAAGTAAATCTGTTTATATACAACTGAATTTTGAGCCATTTTGTTTTGCTAATATTCACCACCGAAATCGGATGTGTAGGGGCATTAGCGAAAACGGTGCCACTCATTCTCTGTATCGTCTACTGGAAACCTAGTTGGACCATTATCCTGCCACAAGGCATAGTGGGAGTTTGAGAATGATAACTGAGAATGAAGAAGCTTGTATTCACGTGCCCCCCAAATTTAGTGTACACCGGATACACTAAACTTGTAAGAATCGCCAAAGACTTGAAAGAAAATCATTAGGCGACCTAAAAATGTGCACCATATTTATTGATTGGTTTTGAAAAGGAAATTCTTGAGTGATTATTGAAAGATCAGCTAATGAGGAAAAGTGACATTATTGAATATATAGTAATAGTGACTAGTCACATTAATAATTCTAGCTGTCTTGTCTGATTATTGCTACTATTATTTGTCAAGCGCAGATTCAATGTGGCCAATGAAACAGAAATACAAATGTTGCGAAACTTCTACATGTAATATCGATAGTTTAATTACGTTGTGGGCTGTTAGCTAGCTCAGATGATGTAATGGTATCAGATGATGTAATGATATCAGATGATGTAATTATATCAGATGATGTAATTATATCAGATGATGTAATGATATCAGATGATGTAATGGTATCAGATGATGTAATGGTATCAGATGATGTAATGATATCAGATGATGTACTGATATCAGATGATGTAGTGATATCAGATGATGTAATGATATCAGATGATGTAATGATATCAGATGATGTAATTATATCAGATGATGTAATTATATCAGATGATGTAATTATATCAGATGATGTAATGATATCAGATGATGTACTGATATCAGATGATGTAATGATATCAGATGATGTAATGATATCAGATGATGTACTGATATCAGATGATGTAATGATATCAGATGATGTAATGATATCAGATGATGTAATGGTACCAGATGATGTAATGGTACATAAGAGAATGTATTCTGTCTCCACGTCTATATTTCTCACCATGGCGGTATGCGCTTAAAAGTTCTAATCTACCAGTTCTAATCTACAATACTTCCTGTGTGGAAATAGGGCCCTGAATTTCTAGCTCAGTGTGCAAAAAATGACCACTGTTTTCTCTCTATGCGTGCCATAAGAGGCGGCAAGATCAAATTGAAATGATATAGTATTAAAACAGGTCTACAAATTCCAGCAGAAGGACGAAGTTCAACAGAAATCAGAAGCGGAATAGGGCAGACAAAAACAGCATTCCTAAAATAAAAAATATATATTGTGTAATATGACATTGTCATTAGAGGTGAGGAAAATAGTTCTGCAGTGCTATATAACTCTTATACTAGCATATGAATGGGAGTCTTGGACAAAAAACAGACTGGAAAGTGGAAAATTAGAGTCAGTAGAGATTTGGTTGCTTAGAAGAATGATGAGAATACCATGGACTGCCAGGAGAACTAAAGTGGAGGTGTTGGAAGAGTCAAATGCGAGACGGAGTTTAAATCAATAATATAAGAAAAATACAATATTTATGGTTTGGCCAAGTTATCGGACAAGGAGGTTTGGAGAATATAGTCACAATAGGCAAGAGTGAAGGCAACAGCGACAGAGGGCGACAACGTGAGACAATGTTTGACAGTTTTTAATTTCCTGGCAAGCCAGGGAAGCAACAACGGTCCTGATACATAATACTCGAGATAGAGAGCTGTGGAGAGCCATGATCGTCTACAGCAACAGCATGACACCCGATGATGAAGAACTCTTTATGTCCCTCTCGAGACAGGCAACAAACACGCGATTAGTACCACTATTACATCCGTTCTCATTGCACATACAATATTGACGGTAGTATGGTCTACACCTTGAATCACCATCAATTTTTATTGCGCTAAGTTTATGAGACTTGCCTGCATGCATGCGTACTTCTCTACTACCAGAGCTGATATATTCTGTATTACTCCAGCAAATTACATCAACAATTAGGAAAACGTGGAACTGAAAACGTTTAACAGTTGTTGACAAGATGGAGGAGGATTTGACAAAGGTAGACGTCAACAATACAGTTTTTAAAATACACCAATAAACTTGTCTGAATTAGAGATGTTTTTTAAATAAAAATTATAAACAAAACATGTATTAGTTTGGTACATTTATGCTGCAATTTGTGTTATTGGGGGGAGGGGGTGAAATATTTACGCAGTTGGAGGTCCATAAGTTCATTAGGCTTGTTAACATGAGTGGGGGGGGGGGGTTTCAATTAATTGGCGTATTGTTTTGACAGCCCTGTGGTCATTTATTTCTGATAGTTCTGAGAGCCAACATCCAGAGACAGCAAACCTGGTGGCTTGGCATAAGAATGGAGCCAACGAACCAGCCCTACGTGCATATATCAACAGAAGATGGGGCTACATGGAACGAGGAAGTCCAAGAACTGTATTGTTGAAGATAATCAAATAAACCTTCAAGACACACGGGCTAACCATGTCCAATGTGATTCAAATGGCCAAAGAAAGACTTCCTCCACGACGCTAAACGGCACAAGCGGAAACAGCAATAGATAGATTGATAGACCGACAGACATACAGCGAAATAGATAGAAAGACAGACAGATAGACAGACAGATAGGTAGGTAGGTAGGTCGATCGATTGATTGATAGTATGAGTATTTCTAAATTAATGGTTTTATTCTAATTCAGTTGTTACTGAAATGCAATATCAAAAACGTGTTTACATTCATATTTAATGAAAACAAAATGTATTAAAATGTACAAAATGAGAAAAATAATTTATGGCTAAAAATGAAAGTAAATATTGCTAAAGAGGTATTGAAGTCAGCGTTACCACTCTTGTGCTTTTTAAAAAAATGTTGAGTGGTAACTATGACTGCATTTTATGTGGGATAGAGAAACCAGAAGAGAATGCCGTCTCAATTAAAAAAGACGAAGTTGCAGTTATCTAATTAATAGAAACTAGACGATGTAGTAAACATCCCGTTAATCAATCAATCACATTATCTGATCTTTTCTCCGGTTGTAATATATAAATATCTTCATGAGTGTTACCTATCCCAGGAAAGTTACTTTTTATTAATTTATTTTTCTTACAATTTTTGACTTTATTTCAATACTGAACAGGTAGGTGCAGACAAAAAGTGCTTGATGGATTAACCTGGAATGCCTTTCGCTCGCTGCCTCTTTGCTGCTTCTTTAATAAGGCGCCAGCTTGTTTTGAATCCTGTAGTGAAGTGTTTCACGGCTGGTTAAGTGTTTTAAGTAACCTCTTTTATATCCCGTTAACGTCAAGAGAAACCAAGTATATCACAGTTGTTCTGAAAACTGTACAAATTTATATTTTCATATCACCAAAAGTGGCAGAAGAGTTAGTGCGTTTCCAACTTGTCATCTCATTTGCTGTGATGTTCATTTAAACTATGATTTTTCTTCTCATTCAATCATTCTCCTGTAGATTAACAGGATGTAGTCTAGTTAACGGAATGAGCTGTTTACGATGTATAGGATAGATGCGATATCTGCGTCTTTTGTCTTGACAGATATCCTTCAGCATGTTTTCTGAGTTACTTTGATCCTCTGTGGGATGGGACAGCCAACGCCTCTTCATAACCTCCATAGTTGCTTCTTAGGACGTGGATCTGAGGACACAGTATTGCTATTCATTGTTCTCCTGGGGGTACAAAGGGAACAATGAGAAAATCACATACAAGACGGGGTGCAAAGGGAACGCATTGCTCTAGGCGGACCCAGGGTTAGCAGATAACTAAGATCCCAAATGTACCTCCACGCGGTGCACCCTGGAAACAGAAATACAGTAGCTCGAGTTGGTTCTGGCCAAATCATTTGGGGATCGTTTCCGGGAATGTGGAGGTAGCAGATGGAAAGAGATTTGACTGCATAAGAGACAGACAACATCTCCGACACCATTTGCATCACCACATACAGTGACACTGTCGACATACAGTGACGCTGAACATTGGAGGGGCGGTCAATGTAAAAGGTACGTGGAGATTGATGGCATGTCGAGAGACTAATAGATGTAATACTGAGTACAATGACACAATGAAATCAGAAAAGCGCCAGAGGGCAGCGCGAACTACAAATAGAAAGGAAAAAGTTCCTAGGAAAGGGGAACTACAAACTATGTTACCTCGAGACGAGATTCTAGTAACCTGTGCTCCTTATAGCAGAGACCCATACCCAATAATGGGCGTTCGGAAAAGCAAGAAGACCTAACCCAACTCTAACGTCGAGCTTTCCTAAACCGGAAATGAGCCCGCGAAGAGAAAGGGATCTGTACCCGATGGGCTTAGGCAGAAAAGGGACAACGATATTAGCCCTGGCCCAACTCTACTGTCAAGCTTTCCTATACTGGAAACACACTTGCAGAGAGAAAGGGTTCAGTACCTGATGGGCTCAGGCGCTATTGGGACAAGGTCGCTCAGCTCGAGAACGCCTTGCTCTCAAACGCGTGCTGTGAGACTCGAACTTGGACAAGGGGTTAACGATGTCGGTGAATGACACCTCGGCTAAGAGGACGAAAGGGCCAGGAGTTGTCCCAACTCTTCTGTTGAGTTCTTCCTCCTAAGGAACCAGGCTTACAGATAAGAAACGGTTCAGTACCCGATGGGCACAGGCACAGTACGTCCAATTACACGAGGCAATTTCATAGACAGTGGAACACCTCGTGCGAGATAGACGTGAGAAAAAAATCGTCTGGGCGAAGAGTCACCACACACATGCGTGCCTGTAGACAGATAGAGAGGCTGTCACAGACTAGGGTAGCCCACCCGAATTGTCAAGGCATACCGAAATCGGATGTGCTAGGCCTACGAGGCGCATAACGGTGGCACAACGTAATCACGCTCCCGTATATCCCGGAAATCACACGGATATCCGTGCTGGTTACAATGGAGCGAACGAAAGAAAATAAATTGTTCCTCGATCGGACTCCAGCGACACATAGGCGGGACAATGATAACCCTGGCGAAACATTGGCCGGACAATACTAATCCCGTCGGCACAGGGCAGGCACAAGGATTTCTTTCAAGAAAACCATCAATGGTCATCTTGACATGAATCCTGCATGTTTGTCGTCATCGTAGGATTATCTAACACCTCACAACAAAAAATACTATATACATAGCATGATATGATAGTCCCATATTCTGTCACATCATCGAATAATATGGGCAGTGTAAAGAATAAATAAACACAACCCCTCCAGGAAGATGGATTTGGTTTGACAGAAAGCAATGAGCATGTTTATAACACACAAGAAAAAATAGTCCTCAAGACATAGACTAATAACACTGACAACAATCCAGACATAGAAAAAGGACACTAATAGTCCTCCAGACACAGAAGAAGAACACTTATAATTCTCCAGATACAGAAGAATATTATAAATACTAACCTACAGACACAGAAGAAAGAAACTGATAGACCTCTGGACACAGAAGAAGAATAAAAATACCGCAGACACAACGGAACACCAAGAATGACCTAGACACAAGTGAACATTAAGAATTTCAAGACAGAGAAGAACACTTCGATTCCAACAGAAAGAGAACATTATAATACCCTTTCACAGAAAAACAGAATCGCAGAGACCTAAACAAACACAGCTAATTCCTCAGTGATAGAACATCAAGAACAAACAAATAAAGAACACAAAAATAGACGAAAACTAGGAGTCTCACAGACACAAAAGAACAATGCTAATCACAGGACACAGAAGAACACTGATAATCCCAAGACACAAAAGATAAATAAGAATTTCCAGACACAGAACATGAATGAGAATCTCAAGACATAAGAACAATAAAAATCCCCAGACAGGAAAGAACAATGATATTCCCCAGATACAGAAGACCAATGAGAATCTCCCATACACACAAGAATAATGAACATTCACAAGATACAAAAGAATAATGAGAATCCCCCAGATACAAAAGTACAATCAGAATCCCCTAGATACAAAAGTACAATCAGAATCCCCCAGATACAAAAGTACAATCAGAATCCACTGGACACAAAAGAACAGTGAGAATCCCCTAGATACAGAAGGAAACTAATAATAGAGTCCGGTAAGAGCTCAACAAACATTCTACTAGTTCAATGTCAACATTACACAAACATAATTGTACCATTATTAATACCAGCTTTTCCCGGTGCATGCTGTGATCTGCTTCACTCAAATCCCATCATTATCTAAAATAATCTCCTCAAACTTGGCAGACTAGCTCTTCTTCAGACAAAGTTTGTACAAATTCTTACCTCCCAGCGGCCAGATATCCTGGAAGCTACTTCAAGCGCAAGTGGGTATTGATTTTGTTCTAACTGGTGTCAGTAACTACCTTAACTAATGATGCTTGGCTAGCATGAGAACAGTTCTTTGCGAATGTCCGTATAATTAAACCCGTTGTGTTCCTGTAGTAAGCATCGATTTATTAGCAGAAGCCAGCTGACGTGTACATTAGCCAAAGGAAACATCACTGATAGAGGATGATGGTACGTTGACACGTCGCAAAAGCGTAAATTTGCATGTAAAGAGGATCCCCACAAATGTCCGACATCAAGGGATAATTGTGAACAAATCAAACGTGAAATGAGACCGCAAGTGGACTTCGCAACTGTCCGATGTCCTCATTTCTGTCGTGTTTTGGAAATGTATAAAATATATTAAGTTCTTACAATAAGATTACACAAAAAAACATTAGTTGAAAATGTAAAAAAATACATGTAAACACAAATTAGATGTAAAATAGAAAATGTAAACAAATACATGTAAACACAAATTAGAAGTAAAATAGAAAATGTAAACAAATACATGTAAACACATATTAGATGTAAAATAGAAAATGTAAACAAATACATGTAAACACAAATTAGATGTAAAATAGAAAATGTAAACAAATACATGTAAACACAAATTAGATGTAAAATAGAAAATAATTATTTTATTTATTATTAGGACGGTGCTGTCGATGGCTAGTCGATTGCCTTCGGTTAAAAACCAGTTATAGGATAGATCAGGGGTCACATACGTTGAACGATATGGCTATCAGATTGTGGACGGACAAGAGATGTTTGCGGTTCCTCGTATCGGGATGGGCCGCATCCAACTCAGCAATCACATATACACAGAGTTATGGCTGTATGTGGACATGCTCCTCAAGATGTAGAACATTGCCTCAGTGATGATATGATTGTGAGACGCTGCGCGGAAGTGTTCTCAAGGAGATGCGACACTATGGTATGGGCTCTTTTGTGGTAGGATCTCTGTTGTGGTAGTGGTTCTGTTGTGGTATTGGGTCTGTTGTGGTAGTGGTTCTGTTGTGGTAGGATCTCTGTTGTGGTAGTGGTTCTGTTGTGGTAGTGGGTCTGTTGTGGTAGTGGGTCTGTTGCGGTAGGATCTCTGTTGTGGTAGTGGTTCTGTTGTGGTAGTGGGTCTGTTGTAGTAGGGGCTATGTTGTGGTATTGGCTCTGTTGTGGTAGGATCTCTGTTGTGGTAGTGGGTCTGTTGTGGTAGTGGCTCTGTTGTGGTAGGAGCTTTGTTGTGGTAGGAGCTTTGTTGTGGTAGAGAATCTGTTTTGGTAGTGGCTCTGTTGTTGTAGGGACTCTGTTGTAGTAGGAGTTTTGTTGTGGTAGTGGGTCTGTTTTGGTAGTGGCTCTGTTGTGGTAGGAGCTTTGTTGTGGTAGTGGGTCTGTTTTGGTAGTGGCTCTGTTGTGGTAGAAGCTCTATGTGGTAGGAGCTTTGTTGTGGTAGAGAATCTGTTTTGGTAGTGCCTCTGTTGTGGTAGAGAATCTGTTTGTGTAGTGGCTCTGTTGTGGTAGGAGCTTTGTTGTGGTAGAGAATCTGTTTTGGTAGTGGCTCTGTTGTGGTAATCGCTTTGTTGTGGTAGAGAATCTGTTTTGGTATTGGCTCTGTTGTGGTAGGGACTCTGTTGTGGTAGGGCTCTGCTGTGGTAAGTGATCTGTTGTGGTAGGGGCTCTGTGGGCATATTAGTATTAACAAGTGTAGCATATCCTATACAGACTGTAGCCATAAACCCATCACTTTTATGGAGATAATGCTTTTCTTGGCAGTATTTACCTCAGTATTGTCGACGTCAACTTTTGTCAATATCCCCATCGGGGGTGTCAAGAACTGTGTCCTTGTCAAATTTCCCTGTGTCAAGAACTATCAAAACTTGTTTAATTTCTCTCCTATAATTGTTACCTAATTGGACAACCCCAGAACATCATCTGAGTCACTCATAAACTCGGGGGGACTGTATGCACAGATTTAGATACAACGCACTAACAACAATGCTTAGTAATCCCATTAACATCAAACACAATCCAGGATCCTTAAATTTGCATTAATATCTTTTCCTGAAACAGTACAATGCGTAATATATGAAGACTTAAGTGAGGGCAAAAGCTGTGAAACATAGTTCAATTTCCCACGACATATTTACTCTTCCATGAAATTATTCAACCACTTTACAATGAACAAGCTAATTGTTCTTGAAATAGATAATAAGTGCTCTCAGAGTTCAACATTCCTGATCAGTCTTGAAGAAACACACGTAAAGTTGTTTTTAACAACTATACAACACACCAGATTATATATATATATATATATATATAGTATAGATATATATTTATGGGTATTACCACTTGTCTCCATAAGCTTCCTCTGGGAGAGGGGGTGAAGTTGTCTGTTATTGACCATTCATCTTGATCGGTTGATCGGACTGGCCGCGGTCATATTTCATATTAAGATATTTATATAATGGTATCACACAGTCAAATACGGCATGGTTCCCGGTAAGGTGTTGCAGGATGGGATTTTGTAGCTGTGTGATAAAGGAAGCATGTTCTTGTTGTCGCCATGTCATATACAGTGTGAGTTTTTTAATGTAATTAATATATATGTAAGAATTAAATTGTGCACAATAAAAGATATACATGTATTTTCAATATTTCTCTTCAGATTTTCAAACTGTTATCGTTTATGATGATGTCGATGATGATGATGGGAGTTGTTGGTTTTGATGATGATGATGTTGGGAGTTGTTGGTTTTGATAATGATGATGTTGGGAGTTGTTGGTTTTGATGATGATGTTGTTGGGAGTTGTTTGTTTTGATGATGATGTTGTTGGGAGTTGTTTGTTTTGATAATGATGATGTTGGGAGTTGTTGGTTTTGATGATGATGTTGTTGGGAGTTGTTGGTTTTGATGATGATGTTGTTGGGAGTTGTTTGTTTTGATAATGATGATGTTGGGAGTTGTTGGTTTTGATGATGATGTTGTTGGGAGTTGTTTGTTTTGATGATGATGTTGTTGGGAGTTGTTTGTTTTGATGATGATGATGTTGGGAGCTGTTGGTTTTCATGATGATGATGACATTTATGATGATGTGTATGATGATGATGATGTTTAGGAAGATGATGTTTGTGATGATGTTTGTGATGTTGTTTGTGATGATGTTTGTGATGATGTCTGTGATGATGTTTGTGATGATGTTTGTGATGATGTTGATGTTGTTGATGTTTATAATAATGTTTGTGATGATGATGACATTTATGATTATGATGTTTATGATGATGACGTTTATGTTGATGATAATGATATTTATGGTAATGATGTTATCAGGGTGATGATATGATGATGATGATAATGTTCATATTTATGATAATTATAATGATTATGAGGTTTTTGATGAAAATAATAAAAACGTGTTTATCGTGAAGATGTTTGTGAGGATGTTTATGACGAAGATGATGGTGATGTTTATGATGAAAAAATGATGATGATGTTTGTCAGGATGATGAAGTTTATGATGATGATGGATGTTGTGATGATGTTTATGTGGATATTTATGATGATTTTGATTTTGATGATGATAATATTGATGATTGTGCTATTGTTAATATTGATGATATCATGGTGGTAGTGATGATGGTATGATGATTACTATTATGATGAGGATGAGGATAATATAGACATCTGTTTAACATCTCATTTGCATTCTGAAAAAAACAGCTCTCCTACTCAATAGGTTAAATTACTTCACACCGGATTTTGTATAAGGTTTGTTAAAGTCATGATTGTGTTAGGGATGATGTGGTCAGCATCCTCGTATATAACAGGATCTCAGACCTGTTCGTCAGTTTCATCAATTATTTATGTAATTTACAACTTAAAATAATTGAATTCAATGTTGCCAAATAACTGAAATTATTTATAGTGAAATTTTGGCTAAAATTTAGCAGAAAAGGTCACATTTCTAACTTTTAATAACTCGTATTTTCTAATGAAATAGTAATGCAAAAATTACCAACAACAAAAACTTTATAGACAGTGACATTTCAAAAAGAACTACTTTTATTTCTAGCCTTTTCATTGCCAATTTCTGGCAACAATGCATGAAATAGTACAGGTAAACAATAAAAAAATTGTAATGTTCTTGTCTTCTTCTGTGCCTTCTCCAATCTTTCCAATAATCACTAAATGCTCCAGCTATCATTTTCTCATCACATGCCCAAAAATTATTGACTGTCATTTATAATGTTTGCTATAATTTGTCTGTTTACTCCAACATCTCTGAGGACTTCTACATTAGTTGTCTTGGCTGTCCATGTAATTTTCATCATTCTTCTCATAAAACAACTTCTCAGTTGCCTCCAGTTTATCTTAAGCTCTTTTCTTTATGAATGTGAAACATCATCGGTAAACAAAAGAGCTCAAGATAAGCTGGAGGCAAGTGAGATGTTGTTTTATGAGAAAAATGATGAAAATTACATGGACAGCCAATACAACTAATGTAGAAGTCCTCAGAGATGCTCTGGTAAAAAGACAATTTAAAGCAAAAATAAGAAAAACGATAGTCAAGTTCTTTATGGCATGGCATGAGAAATGTAAAACTTGAACATTTAGTAACCCCGGAAAGCTCAAGGGGAGAAGAGAGAGAAGACAAAGAGAGATATTTCTGGATGGGCTGTCACTAGTATAAAAAGATATTACCAATTTAGCTTATTAACAACACAAAAGACACAGAGTTCAGTTATGGAGAAACATGATCGCCTACGGGATGGCACGTGATTGATTTATTGAATGCTGTTTTAAATATTAATTGCTGCAGATTCGGTTAAATACATTGCTTTTTCACCTAATGTTAAGTTACTATAATTATCCTATTCACTTCGTTAACTCTGTTATGTTACATTTTCTTGATGCGAAAAAAATGTTAACATCGCCCTAAATTGCTTGTTTAAAATGCTAATTTACATTAAAGTGTTTTTGGTCGATGAAATGATTACATTTGTGGTTGGTAGGAATCTGTTCTCTTTGGACAAACATGTCTCTGAACTTGGATTTGCAATCCTCCCATGTCCTGCAAAGGCGCTAAAGAGTAGCAAAGAATAGTACTACTGTTTACTTCAATGCACGTCGCAAGCTTTTTGGAAGGAGAAGTTACCTAGATTCCATATATGCTCAGTTTAACCCATAAGCCCTGTTGAAGCCGGCTGACAGACCGAAATGCTCATATATCGCAGATAAGCTGTAAACCATGACACAACGCATTCCATTCACTAGACTACATCCTGATAATATACAGAAGTTTGATAATGAACGCAGACAAAGACGAAAAGTAATCGAATGCAACATACACATATGTTCCAGACATGTCACCCGATATCAACTTACTAAATACACATTACATAAAACGAGATCCCACCCCTTCATTCCGACTGGCATCAGACCTCCCTCCACTAAGTAGAAAGAAAGGTTCTAGTCCGGAACGCGCGGATACATATTTGGTTATTTCCCTTTGCTATCTTTGTCAGTTTATGTTTATCATTTATTAATTTAAATATAAATTTATTTAGAATTAGGTTTAGTTATGTAAAGCACAACCCTCCTAACCCTAACCCTAAAAAAATTAATATTTAAATTAATTATTGATTAATTTCTTAATGTAATATTCAGATTAGTTATCCTTAAATAAGCTAGGAGGCACGCGTTCCAGAAAATAACCAAAAGAAATCATTTCAACAATGACCTAGCTAACACAGAATTGCCAATCACATATGACATATAAGTTCTGGTTCATTCCCATAATGGTTAAATTTTACAGATTTTTGCTAAGATAGATGCATTTTTCCGGACCATTAGTCCCAAATCAAATCTAATTTGTATCACATTTCACACCAAATGTTGTTACCTTAATAGAATATATGTGATTTAGAAATACGTTCACAAATGTATACACAATAAAATATACAAATGTATGGCAAACCATATTAACAATATTGTATGAAATACGGGTCCATGCGATATTATAACAATTTGCTCAATAACATGATTTACGAGTTTCTTTTCTCGGTGAACAGATCCTATTTGAAGTTTGGTTTTGTTATCGTCTCGCGGAGAATATTGCTGTCAATTACATGATTTAACTGATGTGGTTTTTAAAAAAAATATAAAAGGCACAGACATTGCAAATTTTATATATATATATATATATACAATTTTGATATATATATATATAAATATATATATATATATATATATATATATATATATATATATATATATATATATATATATATATATATATATATATACAATTTTCATATATATATTTTATATAATTTTTACACACACACATATATTTACACATATATATATATGGTTCTTGTTTCCAATTAGTGCCATCCTCGATAGGAAATAATTACATAGGTAGTCACTAATGCCAAACAAGATCCTCAAGGGTTAAATATAAATATATTTATGATTAGAGTTAGGGTTAGTTATGTAAAACATAACTAACCCCAACCCTAAAATAAATGAATACTTAAATTAATGATTAATATGATAATTAATTCACCATAGAATACGTCAGTAGGCACTAATTGGTTACTAGAAGCATATATTTACTCGCACGAGCTCGAAGAGGGTGCGGTTACTTCATTTGCATTATTTTTTTTTGCATTATGTTAACAATATTGTAGCTTTAATGTAAAGCTGTGATGTTTTAGCTGTAAGTAAATTTTTCTGATTGAACAGGCTCTTATCTCCCATGTGCAGTATCAGAAGACAAATTGACCAACTGTCCACATCATATGGTGCAGAAGTCACCCTCCAATCGATACCTGGCCATACCGGAGTCCTTGGAAACGAAATGGCTGATACATTAGCTAAGAGAGGTTCTGCCACTCCCCCCCCCCCTAGTTTTCCCCATAATCTCCTTACAAACATGCAAACAAATCCTAAAAAACAAATACAGACAAAAATGGTTACAACAGTGGTCCAGTTCAAAGACTGGACGCTCAGTATATGAACAGCAACAGAAACCCAACCCAATGGATCCTCTGAAACTCGAGCGAGCAAACCAGAGTCTCACATTCCAACTAAGAACATACCACGACCCCGTTAATAAACACATGAACAGAATAAACCCATTACACAAACCAAATTGCAGACACTGTAACGTACAGGAGGAGACTATCGAACACCGACTACTGCAGTGCCCAAAACTAACAGACATCCGACAAGAACTATTACCACCACTTCCAGCTATACACAACACACTCTACACAACTGCACCACAACTGAGAAAAACCTGTACATTCGCCAGAAGGACTATGGGCTGTCAAGAGCTTCCTGCTCACAGCAAAAGTGATTGAATCATCATCATCATCTCCCATGAGCTACAGAGTCATGTACTATGATAGACCTGTTAATGTGTACGTTGTATAAGTCTGTGTAGGAAAATAGTTGCACCATAACGTCAACATTCTCTTGTAGCTTCGGTTTTATGCTGTTGCTGTTTAGATCATTACAAATTAGGAACGATTAGCTCTTATTTCCTATGTGCGATATGGTAGATTCTCCAGAGATTTATTTCATACACAGAAGACGAACTCTAAGGGGCGTACAATGCTTGAGAATAAGTCTCCTGCTCTATTTGTCTGTATATCTGTCTCTCTATCTATCTGTATGTATGTCTGTATGTGTGTCTGTCTTTCTGTATGTCTGTCTATTTATCTGCATTTCTGTCTGTCTATCTATCTGTATGTCTATATATATGTCTGTATGTTTGCCTAAGGGAGCCGCGTAGCGCAGTGGTTAGCGCACTGTCTTCTATGAGTGGTCCTGGATTCATTCCCCAGTTGAGGCGAAAATGTTTTTCAGATCACTACGGCTCCCAGGTCGACCCAGTCTTAAATGGGTACCGGATTAATCCGGGAAGTAAAGACTGCGAGGGAGAGGCTATCGCTATTATTTGCAGAGCCTCTGAAATGTGAGATCGCTAACATATCATACCCCTACTACATCAATAAATGATATGGGTTACTTTACTTTATACTTATGTTTCTCTATATGTCGGTATGCCTAACCATCTGTCTGTCTCTCTATCTGTATGTCTGTCTGTCTATCTATCTATCATAATGTCTGTCTGTATGTATGTATGCGTGTCTATCTATATGTATGTCTGTCTTTATGTATGTATGTCTATCCGTCTATCTGTCCGTCTCTCTATCTATATAGCTATGTTCCTTCAGCGCCGAATAAGATACATAGGGCAGAAACATGAGCTCTCCAGTCATCCTACTCATAGGGGATACATTCTAGGGGTTGCGTAATATTTCTACCTTTCCGAAGCATGCAATGTTGGAGTCACGAGCCTTAGCATCCATGCCACATATTTCACTTCGTATATATATATATATATATGCAGTCGATTGTATGCAATTTATTAGTCATGCGGTATAGATGGAGCTCGACATAAGAGCTTATATTTTGTTAAGCAGCACACGGATGGATAATTACGATTTTTGTTTAAATGCTGGCTGGCTGGGGATTTAGTCTGACGAGCCGAGTCCGACCTCAGACCGTGGGATACCAACGCCTGCAATATATATGTTATGTTATGTTCCTCCAGGGCCATAGGCGGCGCATAGGGCAGAAACCATAGCCTTCCATTTCTGTCTTTGTGTTGCCAGGTCTTTCAATTGTTGCGTGTTGTTTAGGTTCATTGATATGACTTCTCTATTAATGGTTCTTCGTAGAGTTTCTCTAGGTCTCCCTCTTCTTCTTACTCCAGGTGGCACCCAATATAGTGACTGCTGGGGAATTCTTAGGATGTTCATTCTGAGAACATGGGCGATGTAAGTCCAACGCCTTTGTATAATGAAGGAAGATATATAGGTTTGTTTGCTTCCCTCTCTTATAGTAGTGTTAGATTAAAAGTCACTCCACTTAACGTTCAGAATGGTACGTAGGCATTTATTTTCAAAGGAGTCGAGTCTCTTATCTGTGGCTTTTGTGGCTTTCCAACTTTCGCACCCATATGATAGAAAAGGGATGATGGAGTTAAACAACTTGCAATATATAGCTATTGTATTATTTTATGAAAATCTCACAGCGCGTTATCTATTCAACTGTGTTGTTTAGCGTCGGAGTAGGACCTTCTTCACAACGCATAGCACAACAACTGGGACTTGGAGCTTTCTTTAAGAAATCCTTCCCCTCCCCCTCCTTTTCCCCCCAATAAAATAACACACAGAACGAAATGATTGACAAGCATATTACACAAAAATGACACAATTTGTAAATAAGTCTAGTAATAGAGCATACACTACAGGTAGCACACACAGGTAGTACTAAAATGTAACAAAAATATTCCTAAAACGTCATGTAGAAAATTAGAACAAAATTCACAAAATAAATGTAGCACCACAAAAGTTGTGCAAAAAAATATATTAAACCCTTGAGTGTAGCTCAAAAAGGCATTTCAAGATAATGTAAAATATTAACAGGCAGGAAACACTAGCAGAAGATAAGCACATATGAACACGAATACTTAGTAAAAACATTACCAACAACAACAAATACACACTTATGACTGAAAGAAAGTAACAAAGATAGCAGGCGGTTGACATAAACGTAATAAACATAGAAACAGCTAATGTATTGCTGCATTTATTAGACCAGAATGATTTGAGCTGTCAGGTTTAAAAAAAAGGTATATACAACTGGATAATATTTTGATCCTTGTTTCTTAGCAGCCAAGCTCTAGAAAACAATTCTCCCATGTTGGGGGTACGTTATTTTTCCAGGTGCGGCGATGACACACCTGAGACTGTTAAATAGTACCTTTGTAGTTGATACCACATATATTATATTTGCTGAATCAGGCAATCACAAAAATAAACAAACAACTCAATCGTCACCTGATGTCGACTCGTACAGGTGAACTGTTTGCAGTCAGATACCTTTCAAGACTCCAGAATCTAGACTATGTAATTGAATCAATGTGAGCCTGGTTTTATGAACAGGAAATGCATTTCATCAATTCTGTTATTTGTTCTGGCTGTACATAAACATACCGAAAGTATGCATTACATAAGTGGAAGATGGAGAAAACATTCTTTGAGAAAAGCAATTTGGACAGAACGATATCAATCTCACGAGATCTTATGCGAGGAAAAAAACCCAGAAAACTCCGAGATATTAGACGCAAGATAGGAAACCGAGGTAGTGTAGTGGGTTAAGTCACTTGATTGCTGAATATGTGACGTGTGTTCACTAGTAATTGCTGATTTCATTCTGAAGTCGGTTGTGTCACGCCGAAAGGCGCAGATATCGCAGCAATGATGTAAATCATTACACAGCCCATTCTGGTCTCCGAACTACATCCTGCTAATCTGCAGGAGTTTGAGAATGAACGCAGAAGAAGACGAATTACTGGTTTGAAATTACAGTAATTGTAGCCACCAAAAATTGGACACAATGGCGCATACTCTGAGAAAGTCGAGGTACAGCGCTATCGATATTAAGAATAGATACAAAAATCGAAGTTATAACGGACGAGATACAACAACGAGTGTTATAAATTGGAAAATATGCTCTGAGACGTTATGATCACACGGTCCAGGGTTCGAATCCTGCTTCTGATGACTTGTTTACAAAGAGAATTTTGTTGAAGAATCTAGGAATTATTGTTTGAAGCTCTGCAGTTACGTGCTACGCGGATACACTTGGCAGAAGTAAATCGGCTTCAGTGAGAGGGACAACGTAAGTATGGGGTAACCTGATTACAATGAAATTAATCCTTTACGCGATTTTGTTGAACCAGTCCAACCCTTACTAGCAATTTATTTCGTACAATGTGTTACATCTGGATAGTCCATCTCTTATAAGATTGGGAGTCTTGCGTGCACAATTGTGGGACATTCCGACCAGCATAACCCTATTAGCTAATGGTTTGTTCCTCCGGAGATGAATATTTGGGCCATTGCCGCAAATAAAATGTCAACTCAAAGCATTTCGTACTTTGGACTACATCCTGCTATGCATAATCATGTGTGGGGGACCTATAGAGACATCATGGGAACTGTGCTATACATAATCATGTTGGGGGGGGGAGACCTATAGAGACATAAAGGGAACTGCGCTATACATAATCATGTTGGGGGGGACCTATGGAGACATAAAGGGAACTGCGCTATACATAATCATGGTGGGGGGGACCTATAGATACATAAAGGGAACTGCGCTATACATAATCATGGTGGGAGGGACCTATAGAGACATAAAGGGAACTGCGCTATACATAATCATGGTGGGGGGGACCTATAGAGACATAAAGGGAACTGCGCTATACATAATCATGGTGGGGGGGGACCTATAGAGACATCAAGGGAACTGCGCTATACATAACCAATATTATACTATATAAATAAATGATCACAGAAGAGCTTGAATATTCTCTCTCAAGATATTATATGCCGATATATTTATAACGATTTTCTTCTCACAATTACCTTACAGAAGAAAGTTGACAATAAAGAAGACGAGGAGGAAAACAGAAAGTATGGATTGATAATGTTAAAGAGTGGACAGGATGAATATTCTCTACTCTTAAACAAGGAAATTTTAACATAGCTCGGCGAAATGTTTGTGTTCATGTTTCCATAGTGACACACCCTACAACCCTACAAGTTTATGGGTTTGATGATGATGATGATGATGAGGTATTGAATGCTCGATCTAATAGACGGTATAACAGATCTGACCCAGCAGGGCGCTTACCCAAACAGCAGGGCGCTTACCCAAACAGCAGGGCACTTACCCAAACAGCAGGGCGCTTACCCAAACAGCAGGGCGCTTACCCAAACAGCAGGGCTGTTGTTGAAAGTGTGCTAATCCACGCCAACTGACATCTCAGACCCTATATCTGACCCTATGAACATAAACAAACCCGCTCATCTTCAAGGCAACATTTACGTCATCTGCAAGAAACGTCTGTTCCCAAAGTCTTAACGAGTTGTGTTAGTGGTCTTGGCTTGATTATCTTCCTCCGGTGCGCCACGCCCACAGAAGGAGATAAATGTTTGCTTAAAATCTTTTAGAATTAACAATTTCGCAAACATCATCCACTTCCTCTGCCCGTATCTGTCTCATCTTTGCTAGAATCTGCTCAACCCAATCAATTTATCTTTTTAAGACAAGCATTTTGCTGAATCTATCTTGTCTTTTTTTCTGCGTTCGTCCTCAAACTGCTACAGATTGGCAGGGTGAATTTTGAAGAACTGAAGGTATTGTGTTATGGCTTACAACCTTGCATTGGTATGTGGGCTTTCATGCTGACCATTAGATTTCAGCCTGGATACTGCGTCACGTTGACCATATATGAGATTGGACAGCCAACCCTACCCAAAAGCTGGTGATGAGATGGGGAATATATTAGATGGGACAACGAACCATATCTCTCTAGCATAGTGGTTAATCTTTTCGCCATGTGTTCAAGAGGTATTGAGTTCGAATCCGGTTCTTGTCGTCTTGTTTACAAGGTGAATTTTTCGTAGATTCCTGTTGATGGTCACTTGAAGGTACGTGATATGAGTGGTACTCTCGGCAGGCGGCGTGCCGCTTCGTTGATAGTGACTGAAACAGAGTACAGTGAAGTCAATCCTCTACGGCTTTAAAACACTTTTTTTTAAACCATCTCTACCACAGATCCTCGTTATCCACCTCTTACGACATGCTTGGAAGAAAAATGGTATTGCTAACCTTTTCTCGCTTCTAGGCCCAAACGACGCCAGGCGATATGACCATCTACATTTGATTGCTTACCTGATGCTCGTATGTGTTTTGTAACTGTGTAATTGTGTGTGTGTTCCAGCATTCTCTCCGCTAATGTCTATCACAAACAACAAAGATTAACTTTCGAAGTATAACATATATTGTCTGCATTTACGAAGCGCCGCACTAAACAAGCTGTAAACATAAATCTCACTTTACGCTCAATAAACATACATAACTAATACTTCGCACACTGTAAACAGCACATAAATCACACACCGTGCCTCACACACATCACGTAATACATTTATAAATCGCTCACAAAATTCACGAACTTATATTTTTTACTAGTAGCTAGTTGATAATGACCGAAAGATAGTTTCATGTCTATAAATGACAAATATTTTTGGAGTTGTCATTCTCATTTTGTAAGATATCACGGAGTGATAACGATGCGAGAAGCTAAGATAATATTATCATGTTCGGTAAACGCACTCGAGCAACGCGTGTAACATATCGTTTGAAGGCCTAACTGTGAGTACATGTGAAGGCAGAAAATTGCCTGCATGTTGGCACGTAAGCAAACTACCGCATTTAATATACGTACCTGCATTTTGGCCGCCTATCTCGATATTTTTTCCCCCAGCAATATTAACTAGAAAATGCACGAATTCTATGTTCGTTTTCAAATTCCTGAAGATAATCATGATGCAGCCCTGAATGGACTATGCTGTGTCATGATTTACAGCTTAGATGCGATACCTGCGCGTTTTGGTCTGACACATCCGACTTCATCATGAATTCTATGTCAATTCGACCCTTTATGGGATGTGAGCCAATCACATCCCCTAAAATATCTTTAGTCGCATCTTGAGACATGCATGGAAGGGAAACAGTGTTGGTATTACGACTATCTAAAATACTTGTGTTAACGTGTTATATGGCTTTAGTTGAAATAAGTGAGGATATCCGGCAAACTTAAATTTATAGTAGATACGGCCCACGTGTTGCCGGGGCCCGAAAGGGGAGCAAAGAATAGCAACACTGTTTACCTTCCGCGGATGTCGTAAAAGGCGACTAAGGAGGTTATGGGATGGAGTTGGCTGTCCATCCCATATAGGGTCAGTGACCCAAAGGCATGCTGAAGTCGGATGTGTCAGGCCGAAAGGCGCAGATATCGCAACCATGCTGTAAACCATGAAACAACGAATTCCGTTCTCTGGACTACATCCTGCTAATCTGCAGGAGTTTGAGAACGAACGCAGAAGAAGAAGATAGTAGTTACGCTGTTGTCACTCTCAACCACTTGAGAAAACTACTAACAGTTAAACAAAACCAATACTACATTCATGTATGGCTCAGGAACATGGACAATGAACAAACAGCTAAAAGGCAGAATTAATGTCTTTCAGATGTGGATATAAAGTAGAATAGGGAGAACATCATGGAAAGAGAAGAAAAGAAACTAAGAGTTTCTAGCACCACTGTGTATGAAAAAGATATAGACAGAGAAAGGGGAGAGAGTGTGTGAAAGAGAAAGTTAGAAAAATATAGAAAGATCCTTAGAGAAAGATAGATAGAAAGATAGAGATAAAAAGACTTAGAGAGAAAGAGAAATCGAGAGAGAGATATATGGAGATAAAGAGAATTACATGAAGAGCTATAGAGAGAAAGAAAGAGAGAAAAGGAGATAGAGAGAGAGAAATCGAGAGAAATAGAGATGGGCACAAACGTGTAGCAAAAATTGTCTGCGGCAAACTATACATTCATGTTCAGTCACTGGTTATCTTATTTGTTGATACATGGCAGCATTGACATGGTCTTCCCTCGATACCGCGTGCCAAACCTTTCGTTCTGATGACATACAACTGAAAAATAATCTCAATGAAATGAGAGACACGATAAATGAATCAAATAAGTCCGGGAATTTAAATATACTGTAATAACATTAACTATAATTGTATATAACGTGTATCAAGCTATAACCCTTCTGTGCACAATATATAGTACTTCTCAATCGTTGAGTCACGGCACAGTGTGTAACACGGCAACATGTCTACCGGGCTCCTAGAACTTCTCCTTACATTGTAATTTATGAGCATATATAATCTCTTAGTGACCATGGCATTATCATAACAATTTATTACAGGGCACTGTAGCATAAACGTTGAGAATCACTGTATAGAGAGTATACAGTATCCGTTGAGAATCACTGATATGTATAGAGAGTATACAGTGTCCATTACTTTTCGGGATTGCGTTATTATATACATGTTATACGATTTAAATCAGTGTAATATATATATATATATATATATATATATTCATCATTAAGTGCCGTCTCCGCAACGAAGGTTGACTGCAACGGATCTCCAACACCCCCTGTCTCTTGTCTAGGTGGTGCATTCCGCTAGACTGTAACCTGTCCATCGTGTGATGCTACTCTCCCACTTGTATCTCTGCCTACCTCTTGCTCGCCTCCCTTTGACTTTGCCCTCAAGTAAGGTCTTCAATAAGATGTCATGTCTTTTAATGTGTCCAAAATATTTTATTTGCCTCATCTTTATTTCTCTTAATAGTTCTTTCTTCATATTAAGTGTCTTTAGTACATCTTTATTTGTTTTCTTCTCTTTCCATGATGTTCTCCATATTCTTCTATATACCCACATCTCAAAAGCATCAATTCTGTCTTCTAATTGTTTATTTAGTGTCCATGTTTCTGAGCCATACATTGATATAGAGTAGATATAGCATTTTATAATTTTCATTTTTAACTTGTTTGTAATTTGTTTAGATGTTAATATTTTCCTCATTTCATTGAATGTACTTTTAGCCATTCCTATACTCCTTTTAACTTCTGTTTCACATCTGCCATCATTTGTGACTATGTGTCCAAGATATTGATAATGCTTTACTTGTTGTAGCTTCTCTCCCTGTATGTTTATGTTTGGCTCTTGTTCTTCTGTGTCTTTGCTGATTATCAAGGTTTTTATTTTTTGGATATTTATATCTAGCCCATATTCATTACTTGATTTGTTGACTTGGTCTATTAGTCTTTGTATCTTTGTAGTTCATGTTCACTTTCTGCTAAAAGAACAGTGTCATCTGCATATCTCAGGTTGTTTATTATTTTCCCATTGATCTTGAGTCCTGGTATTTCTTCTATATTTTTAGAGATATTCTCTGCGTAGATATTAAATAGGCATATATATATATATATATATATATATATATATATATATATATATATATATATATATATATATATATATATATATATATGCCAAATGATTTATTTCTGTTTACAAGAAGATATAATTGGCTCTTGCAGCACTCTTGCACGTGCTGATGTTGAATTGTTTGTGGTTCTGTAGTGATTTACAGATTTGTGCACTGTGTTTGTGCACTGTGTGTGTTGTTGTTATTTTCTTTGTGTGTCGTTCGACCAGTCCATGTTCGTTGTAGCTTGGAAATATACACTTTGAAAGTCGTGACTAAAATTGCAGCTTATTTAGGGAAGTGGTGTGGTCGAAAGAAACACTCAGAGTAGACCCAAAGAAACACTCAGAGTAGACCCAAAGATACACTCAGAAGAACAATACCTAGAGAAAGTAAAACAATCAATATCCATACTATTCAAGAACTGCACAGAATTGTTTTGAAGAGACAGAATTGGAGAAATCTGACATCGGCCCTATGCGTTAACTTCAGCGCATAAGGAAAATGAATAAATGAATGAATGAATGAATAAATGAATGAATGAATGAATAAATGAATGAATGAATGAATTAATAAATGAATGAATGTGATCGAAGACGGAAGTGTTGACCGCAGTATCGAGGCTAGTAGGGGGCCAGGTAAGCGTATGCGGTTCAAATTCGACTTGCTGCATTATGATTATCGTTATATAAACGGAGATTTATGAACACTAACATTGTTCATGAGATATGCATAAATTTGCAACAGCAAACGAGACAAACTGGATTTGCAAAAATTTCTGAACAAAGAAAGTCTCTTGTTTGTAAGAAGTTTTTCGAGAAACACAATCCAAAAATAAAATTAGAACAGATGTTTAAACGGGAAATAAATATATATTTTTATAAGTAAAAGAAGTTAAAATTGTCAATAGAAATAAATTGATCAAGTAAATATGTGGAATGTAAGGTGAAATATGATGAGTGTTTTTAAAAAACAACGCCAAATAGATACAAACAAAAAAGCTTCTAATCAACACAACCTCCGATTTCGGCCACCGAATGTTATAAATACACAGTAACAGGCTCAATCGTTATGCCTTCCTGGAAATAACCCACAATTCTTAGCCATTTCAAGCCACTAAAAATAAGATTATAGTCCGTCTGCAAATTAGTAATCACTTTTGGAGAAGAATATCTCAGAAATGATCTATTAGATCGCAGAGATATTTGGAATGCTACTTTTGATTCACACGGACGCTATAACAAAATGTTTGTCTTTCGTTATATATATATCAATATAGATATGAGGAGCGCGGTAGCCTAGTTGATATTGAGCTTGCTTTCTATCACTGGGATACAGCGTGCCTGGTTCGAAACCACGTCCAGACAACAAACATCCGGGTTCGATTTCTGTTTGACACGACAACTCCTCCAGTCGACTCAGCTGTAAATGAGTACCTGACGCATGAGTTAGGGGAGGTAAAGACAGCAAGAAAGGGAACTGGCCACCCCACCCAATAGTTAATGCGGCTTAGTATATGTAGAGTTATCTTCATCCCCGATGGCAGGTTGCTGCCATGGGACATACCTTTACCTTTCACATAGATATCGAGCATGTTTATTGTGAGATATCAATACAAATTGATGTAATAGTTGCTCATTTTGACACAATCATCTATTAATTAGTCACTCCATCGTGCTGTCATCGTGTTCCACTAAAAATACTGAAATAATCTTTTGGGCCAACAGAAGAACAGAAGTGCCGAAATAAGTACATTGAATTTCATCTGGGTATTTGTTTTTGCAAGAACACCAAACTCTCTGTCTCATATATAAGTTTCAAATTGTCATTCAGTCAAAGTCGTATCCCTAGTTCCATGTGTGGCTATTAAATTGATTGTTTCTTATAATTTATATTCGTATATCATTCAAAATAAGTTTGAAGTGCAAATGAATTACAGTGCACAAGTGTTACTATTTTACACTAACAGCATTTTTGCAAAGAATTTACTATGGTTTATTAATATTGTGATATTAATAACTCTAAAATACGAACTCAATTGTCTCTTGGTCTCTTGGATTGGACAGGCAATCTTTTTCCCATTTTGATTAAACAGGATTCAAATTACACTAACTTCAAAGAAGAGTAAGGAAGAGAAATGAAAGTTGACTATTTTGACATAGATGTCGTAAGACAGGAGATATTGATGTTTGCTAAGAATTAACTTGAATCTTTTTGGACATTAAAAGTAAAATTGCAGTTCGATTGCGTTATTGAAATGTCTAAAAGTACACTGTGAAAAATTTTAAGAAACGTCGGCTTCACGTTCAGAAAATCCTTAGGTAACAGGAATATTATTTGTGAAAATCCCAACTTAATTGCAGCCAGAATTAAATACCTGAGATAGATCCGGGAGCGGATGAGCCATTGTTATGAAATTGTCTATTTTGACGAGTAGGCCTTGGTCAATGTTTACAACACAGAAACTAAAGAATGGCGATCAGTGGACGGCGAATATGAAAGAAATATTTCCAGCAGCAATAGCGGTCTAGTCCATGAGGCTGGACTTAATCTTCAATCAATGTGTACTGAGTACTTCGGTCTGCCATACTGAAATGAATTGACTTATTTTTAGACATTGGATGAAGAACAATCTTCTTCCAATTTCGGAAGGACCATCATGTTTAATAATGAACAATGTTTCCTATCACATTGCAGCAGCAGCATCACAGGAAGATAAAATACCAAATGCATCAAATACACAAGACCAAATTAAAACATGACTTACTAAGGATAATTAACACTTCAGCAACACGTTTCGGAAGAACCTGATTTCTACAGCTTGTGAAGAAGACATTTAAGACAAAGTTTTGTTATATTAGTAAAAGCGCTCAACAATACAGTCACATGACTCTGCGACTCACGACATATCATGCTCACCTTAATCCGATAGAGCTAGTTTGGGCTAATGTCAAAGGGCAAGTTGTAAAACAGAACAAAACGTCTAAAATGTTGTGATTTTGAAGCTCTGACACCCAAGTACCTCTCCAGAACAGACATTCCGTTTTAAGAAAAAAATTTTGGATCATGTAATCCGAGAGGACGATGTCTAATGGCACCGAGATAGATTACACTTTTTGCAACCACTAATAATAATCAACCTCTTGGAATCATCAGATTCGGAATTTTGAAGACATTTTTTCGTGGACAGGCCTCATAAAAACCTAAATAAATAGTGTGTGTTGAACACAGCGTTAGGTAAATATACATGGACAACAAAACACATCTCATCCAATATCGGCTAAAATAATACAATATTTAAGAGCAGTTAAGAAACTAGGAATGAAAGAAGTTGTAGACACTTTCACACACCAGAAAGTGGTAATACCATTCAAGGGACAGGAGTCCAATTAAAGGGAGATAAGAAATACTAAGGGAGATAAGAATTCACTTAAATAACTTAGTAGACCATTTACACTATCAAATCAAGCCACATTATCACATTCTAAAGGGAGGCAACTGCCATGAGGTGGACAATAATTATGGCTGGTTCAGACACGCCTACTATGGAAGACTAAGAGATTAACATTTTAACTCCAAGATTCAATTGTGAGATATGTATTTAACCCCTAGTGGGCGGCAACAGGTCACACAACATGAAACATGTATAGCTGTTAAAATAAATATTTGAGACATTTTCACCTGAGGAAAAGAAGAACTATATAGTAATATCTATTATATGTATACTGTTTCAAGGTAGTAATCAATCAATCAATAAATCCGTAACCCTTTAGGGTCGTAGGGGTACCACATTGGATGCTTCAGCACACAGTCCTTCAGCGAATTCTATCCTCAGCGATGCGGATGAGTGTGGAAATATCTTGCCCTGTCCATTCCTTGATGTGGACTGTCCATGCCTTTATTTGTTCTCCTCTGCTTCTTCTACCCTCGACATTTCCCTGAAGTATTGTTTTTTTACCCGGAATCGTGCCTGCATACATGTCCGAACAATGCTAGTTTTCGTTGTTTCACTATTGAAAGTAATGGCTCCTGGACACCTGCACACATCTCTACTTTATTTCTTACGTACACATTGGTCTTATGTTCCCTATAGGAAATTGGTAGAATTCGTCATTATGGTGGTAATAAAGCTAGGCCATTGGTAAAACTTGCAGACCTTATTAGTGTGAGATTTCAAAATACAGTATTAAGCCAGTGTTCCCAATTAATCTCAATAAAACAGTATTACAACAACGGTTTCACGTGTATCAATAAGCTGATTTCAACATTGTACGTTTAGGCTTGTGCAAAATCAATTTTTGTTCTAAACGTGACGTATGAACGAAACATAACATCAAAGAGGAATCACTGACTAAGTGCAGGAAAGCCTAAGCTGATCGATTAGAAAATTACTCCAATCTTTGACATTAACTATTCAATCATTTTCCCTTATGTACTTGGCTACATCTGCCTTGGACATTCTCTTCACTCTACAGAAGCATTATTGGTCATTGAGACCAGAATAGACACAAACACTTGAAAATAGCATCAGTAAATAATCACACATAAATAATCAAGTTGGTGTACACTCTACTTTGGGTTCAGTTAATGATTTCGAAAGAAGAACACGAGAACTGTGGGTGAATCTCTTTGATCATTCATCGACCACCCCTTCTATTTTATAATATTTATATAACATTATTAGCAGTATAATAATATATTTATGTAACTATTAACAGTATAAGGATCTATTTATATACCTTATTAACACTATAATGATCTATATATATATATATATAACACCTTATTAATAGTATGAAGATCTTCTTCTACTTCAGCGTTGATTCTCAAACTCTCACTTGATCTCTCTTGTAGCAGGACAATGGTTCAACTATATTTCCAACTTGAAGTCCAGAAAATGAAAATGCGTTGTGTCGCTGTTTTATTTTCGACATTGGCCCGACATATCCGTTTGCAGTGTTATATAAAGATCTATTTATACAACCTTATTAATAGTATATATATATATATATATATATATATATATATATATATATATATATATATAACAATATTAACAGTAGGCCTATAATGATCTATTTATACAGCCTTATTAACTGTATCGTGATCTATCTATACAAACTTATTAACGGTGTAATGATCTATCTATACAACTTTATTAACAGTATAATGATCTATCTATACAACCTTATTAACAGTATAATTATATATATATATATATATATATATATATATATATACATACATAAACTTATTAACAGTAGGCCTATAATGATCTATCTATACAAACCTTGTTAACAGTATAATAATCTATTACTGAAACAAGTGCAGAAATTTAAGTATCGTGAAAGAATTTTGACAGTCAATGTAAGAATGAAAGAGTGCACGAGACAAGAATTAAAACTTACATTTTGAAACATAATTATTTCTATTCTGATGGAAACCAAAAGGTAAATCATAAATTTCAACGTAATACCAAAATTGTGTTATTGATATCAGACATAGACAACAATTAAAGAATACGATTGAAAGCTTACTCTGTGAAATGAGATGTCTAAGAGAAGCAGCAAACAGAACAAGCAGAGATCATATAAGGAATGAAGAGATTACAAGAAATGTTAGAATAACATATGTCGTCAAATATATTTAAAAAAACAGAGACTGAAATGCTTCAGTCACTTAATTTATTGAACTCTTATTGAACAACGGTATGACATTAAACGGCACACAACATGAATTTAGAAACAGCAAGATACAGAGGAAGACCACAATACAACGGTAGATTGAAGATGTTACATAACATTCTGAGACGTCATAATGTTACTGCATATCAAGCAACCAAACATGACATAGTCTGAAAATTGATCGTCATTCACGTCAGTTACGCCCTGCAGCAAAACTAGAGAAAAGACAATAGAGATTAAGTTTTATGTCGGTACGGAATTTATGTATAGTAGGCACCTTTCCGTTTTTCTAGACTACAGTGTTGTGTTATTGTTGTGTAATCATAAATATAATGTAGAATCCGAGGCTATGATGGATGTAACTCACTAGTCAAAGCTGAGCTACAGAGATTCTTGAACAGTGCAGTGTGTACAAATAATCACAGGCTCAATGATACCATCGTGGGATATTGTGTGTTATTTTGGACTTGCAGTACTTGAACTAACTACTACTTTCCCTAACGTGGATGTACAGTACGTGAACTAACTGATATTACTTTCTATATGGTGAACATGCAGTACTTGAACTAACTGATATTACTTTCTCTATCTTGGACTTGCAGTACTTGAGCTAACTGATAATATTTTCCCTATCGTGGACGTACAGTACTTAAACTAACTACTACTTTCCCTATCGTGGACGTACAGTACTTAAACTAACTACTACTTTCCCTATCGTGGACGTACAGTACTTAAACTAACTGATATTACTTTCTCATTTGTTATTATACAAATTTGTATCGTTCCCCTGCATGCAGCTTGTTCCATTAGATACTGTTCACTGTGTCAATGCCTGTATCATGCATATCGCATTTACGTCGTTGTACCGAAGACGCATGTGCTGGAGCGCATGTCCGTGTGGTTAGAAT
The DNA here is from genome assembly GCA_034231615.1 of Meghimatium bilineatum. Taxonomy (NCBI): domain Eukaryota; kingdom Metazoa; phylum Mollusca; class Gastropoda; order Stylommatophora; family Philomycidae; genus Meghimatium; species Meghimatium bilineatum. The sequence goes on from CM067316.1 coordinate 60,322,988, forward strand.
GCCGTTCTCAGACCCTTAAGGTTCCGTGTTCAATCCACGGTTGGGACAGGATTATGTCTTTCGGAGGTACAATCAAAATCATTCCTGTACATGTCGCGGCGTCTGCTATAGCAAAGAAAGCCCATAGAAAGCCACACCTGCACACCTTCACAAGAAAACAAAAGTGGTGTATTCTCTATAACCTGCCGAAGACGAATGTGTCGGGACATTGGCGTAAATAAAACGGCGAAATAAAACGCATTTCACTTTTCTGGATTCAATCAATCAATCAATAAACCCATAACCCTTCAGGGTCGTAGGGGTACCACATTGGATGCTTCAGCACACAGAGTCCTCCAGCGAATTCTATCGTCAGCGATGCGGATGAGTGTGGAAATATCTAGCCCTGTCCATTCCGTGATGTTGTCTGTCCATGTCTTTATTTGTCCTCCTCTGCTACTTCCACCCTCGACAGTTCCCTGCAGTATTGTTTTTGACAAGGAATCGTGCCTGCATACATGTCCGAACCATGCTAGTTTTCGTCGTTTCACTATTGAAAGCAATGGCTCCTGGACACCTGCACACATCTCTACTTTATTTCTTACGTACACATTGGTCTTATGTTCCCTATAGGAAATTCGTAGAATTCTTCTGTAGCATTTATACTCGAAAGCCTGTAATCTTCTCTCCATGTCCGCAGTGAGTGTCCAACTCTCACAACCATACAACACAACAGAAAGCACCAGCGACCTATACAGTTTGATTTTCACTCCAACACTGATGTTGCTTTTCCAAATCACAGTTAGCCTTGACAATGACGCTAAAGCCATCTCCAGCCTTATTTTTAGTTCTGCTTTGCATTTACCATCGCTGCATATACTGGATCCGAGGTATTTAAAGGTATTCACCTCTTCAAGCTTGTGTCCATTCATCATGATATTAGTCTGGTTTTCTGTGTCTCTGCTGTTTACCAAAATTTTGCTCTTATCTGAATTGATTTCCATTCCGTACTTGCTGGTAACTTTTTCTAACTTTGATGTTAATTCTTGCAATGATTGTTCTGACCCAGCTATAAGATCAATATCATCAGCGAATCGCAAGTTGCAAATAGGGCGACCTCCGATCGATATAGACGTGTTGTAGTCATGTAATGTCTCTTGTATGATGTGCTCTAAGTATATGTTAAAAAGTACTGGGGACATTATGCATCCCTGTCGAACTCCCACAGTTGTTTTGAAGAACTCTCCAATTGTATTGTGTGACAAGACAGCACTATTTGCATTTTCGTACAGAGCTTTAATAATGTCTATAATTGTGGTGTCAAAATTAAATTTCCTTAGTATGTGCCACAGACCATCATGTCAAACACGATCAAAGGCCTTTCTGGATTACATCCTGCTGGAAATCTAGTAGGACAATGATCCTGCTAAAAGAGAGATCCAGCGGGAGCTAGAGAATGAACGCTGAAGAAGAAGTATTCTCTGTAAAATTCTCTATGAAATTCTCTATAAAGGAGATATTTCGGTATTCTGATATCTTCCTTCTCGGTGTGTCCCAGCCAACTGAGGCTGTGCAGACTGGGCATAAGAAATACTGTAGTGTTGTTTGTTCTTTTCAATACAACAATGTTACTGGCTTTATCCTACTATCTAACTCCCAAATATTATGTATAGGCACAGCATGTAAAAGCTGTTTAGTCTTCTCTCCTGGTGGATATAGGTTGTCCATGTTTCACTGCCACAGATGAGGCTTCTGAGAAAACAAGCATTTTACACCAGAAATTTAGTTTTTATTGTTAATTTTTGTGTTTCTCGCGACCCTTTTGTTTATTCATTATTATAAATGCCTTGTCAAAATGGATGCCTATTTCTTGATCCAGGGATCATTTATCTGTCTGTAGTGAATCCTTACCATTCACCCAGCTTCTTCCGATGATGTCACTGTGTTGGAGACACAACTTCTTCATATGATGTCATTGCAGTGGAGACGAAGACTTTCCTGATAAAGCCCACGAGATATGCTCTTATCTCCGTCGCTCTTCTCCTTACAGGATTCTCACGCCTGTCCTACTCGGATGTACAGCTTCTCCTTACAAGATTCTCACGCCTGTCCTACTCGGATGTACAGCTTCTCCTTACAGGATTCTCACGCCTGTCCTACTCGAATGTACAGCTTCTCCTTACAGGATTCTCACGCCTGTCCTACTCGGATGTACAGCTTCTCCTTACAGGATTCTCACGCCTGTCCTACTCGGATGTACAGCTTCTCCTTACAGGATTCTCACGCCTGTCCTACTCGGATGTACAGCTTCTCCTTACAGGATTCTCACGCCTGTCCTACTCGGATGTACAGCTTCTCCTTACAGGATTCTCACGCCTGTCCTACTCGGATGTACAGCTTCTCCTTACAGGATTCTCACGCCTGTCCTACTCGGATGTACAGCTTCACCTTACATGATTCTCACGCCTGTCCTACTCGGATGTACAGCTTCTCCTTACAGGATTCTCACGCCTGTCCTACTCGGATGTACAGCTTCTCCTTACAGGATTCTCACGCCTGTCCTACTCGGATGTACAGCTTCTCCTTACAGGATTCTCACGCCTGTCCTACTCGGATGTACAGCTTCTCCTTACAGGATTCTCACGCCTGTCCTACTCGGATGTACAGCCTCTCCTTACAGGATTCTCACTCCTGTCCTACTCGGATGTACAGCTTCTCCTTACAGGGAAACATAAAGGTACTGATAAAACTTCCCTCTCGGATAATATCACATTTGTTTATATATGTTCCTAGTATAATACCTTCTACGGGTACCTCCTGTTTCTCCAGTCAGATTCCTAGATGTGTTTAGTGCTGTATTGTTCTTCTCAGGTTGTCTACGCACGTGAAACAAGACAATAATCTCATGGATATCTTTCCACAGTTGTCTCAAAATTAAACTCTGGAGTCACATTGGCACTGTCACCTACTAAGGTAATAGACACAACAGCCATGGATATGCTACAGAGACCAATTTCCTAACATTTCTCAGTACCTCTCACTTTTGAAGAGGAATTTCCCTATGTGTTCCGCTACCCCATTGTTAGGAAATATTGCACCATGACTTACTTAGGTGTAACCTGTAAGAGACTCGGAGAACCATTATTTCGTCATCTGGTCAGTATTACCCACCAGTCTATAACTCCTGTTGGTGACGACTTCAGAAGCACAAATCATCTAGATGCGCAAGAAGTTTCCGTGACTGCTATTAAATCATGCTCATGGAATGACCGGACTCGATATGTATTTTGGAACATGTACATCCACCAACTTACTATCCTACAGCCTCTCAGTATAAACACCCATCATGCATATGTGTAGATAATCTGCTATGACAATGCAGTTTTCTGTTCTCGTTTCAGTTCGTCTCATTCCCTCCAGTTTTTATATTACCATTTATTCCTCTCTTTCCGGAATGTGTCTTTATTTAATATTGTTGTGTGGTAATATGCAGTACCGTTCCTTCTTCGTCGTGTGCTACGTTATGCTCGGCATAAATACCTTTTATCGAAACGTCAATATGTGCGCATGTTTTCTTGTTCGCTTCCATTAATTAGCAAAACCTCATTATCCTGTATTCCAATTTGTGCCCGAAACATCATCACACAACTTTCTGACGAGTTCTGTCACATTGAAAGACAGAATCAGTTATAACCAGCAACATACACAGACTTGAAGAAGAATATAACAAGCTAGCTCATTCATCTTGACAAGACACTCCAAGAAAAAGATGTGGAAGATTAATATGTTGTCGGCTGATATCTTGTAAGCGTTTAATAGAATTCACATGAGTATTGTAAAAATAAATTCTAGCTGGAGAGGTAGAGTGCCAGCGTCGGCACGACTGTTTCTAGTGAAGTGTTGAAGGTAATTGATGAAGTAAAGAGAAGTTTCAGAGGCAGACTAAACAAGTCTATAACTAAGATTTATGTATAAATTAATGGTTGATATACGTATTGTCAGATATATCGATGTGTTAATAGAAAGAAGGTGAGAAATGAAATTTAATGGAACTAAAAAATGGTGGAAAGGAGAACGTGGTGATGAGCATAATGAGGGACGATGAATACAATAGCGACTGAAAGTTTAAAGAGAAGAGAGGTGTCAGTTATGATGGAAGACTTTCAAGAAGACAATATTCAAAAGACCAAAGATCAAGGACGCCTGACAAATGAACGAATTCTACGACATGGAGAATGGAATGATAAATCAGCAGATTGTTGGATGAACTGAAATTTTACAGATTGATGGATGAATAAAAGTTTGACAGATTATGGATTAACTGATGATTGACAGAATGTTGGATGAACTGAAGATTGAAAGAATGTTCAATGAAATGAAATTTGATAGATTGTTGGATGAACTGAAGATTGACAGAATGTTCGATGAAATGAAGATTGACCGAATGTTGGATAAAATGAAGTTTGATAGATTGTTTGATGAACTGAAGTTGACAGAGTGTTTGATCAACTGGAGTTTCATAGGTTGGTGACTGAACTGAAGTTTTAGATATTATTGGATGAACTGAAGTTTGACCGAATGTTGGATGATCTAAAATGTGATAGACTGTTGAATTATCTGAAGTTTGACAAATGCTGAAATAACTGTTTTAAAAATAATCTTAATGCACTCGTTTCACTCGTCTAATTGTTCGGTGATTTTAGACAGAGACAGCAAATGAGTCCGTATATATTCACACAGAGACAGCAAATGAGTCCGTATATATTCACACAGAGACAACACATAAGTCCGTATATATTCACACAGAGACAACAAATGAGTCCGTATATATTCACACAGAGACAGCAAGTGAGTCCGTATATATTCACACAGAGACAGCAAGTGAGTCCGTATATATTCACACAGAGACAACAAATGAGTCCGTATATATTCACACAGAGACAGCAAATGAGTCCGTATATATTCACACAGAGACAGCAAGTGAGTCCGTATATATTCACACAGAGACAGCAAGTGAGTCCGTATATATTCACACAGAGACAGCACATGAGTCCGTATATATTCACACAGAGACAGCAAGTGAGTCCGTATATATTCACACAGAGACAGCAAATGAGTCCGTATATATTCACACAGAGACAGCAAGTGAGTCCGTATATATTCACACAGAGACAACACATAAGTCCGTATATATTCACACAGAGACAACACATAAGTCCGTATATATTCACACAGAGACAGCAAGTGAGTCCGTATATATTCACACAGAGACAGCAAGTGAGTCCGTATATATTAACACAGAGACAGCAAATGAGTCCGTATATATTCACACAGAGACAGCAAGTGAGTCCGTATATATTAACACAGAGACAGCAAATGAGTCCGTATATATTCACACAGAGACAGCAAATGAGTCCGTATATATTCACACAGAGACAGCAAATGAGTCCGTATATATTCACACAGAGACAGCAAATGAGTCCGTATATATTCACACAGAGACAGCAAATGAGTCCGTATATATTCACACAGAGACAGCAAATGAGTCCGTATATATTCACACAGAGACAGCAAATGAGTCCGTATATATTCACACAGAGACATCAAATGAGTCCGTATATATTCACACAGAGACAGCAAATGAGTCCGTATATATTCACACAGAGACAGCAAATGAGTCCGTATATATTCACACAGAGACAGCAAATGAGTCCGTATATATTCACACAGAGACAACAAATGAGTCCGTATATATTCACACAGAGACAACAAATGAGTCCGTATATATTCACACAGAGACAGCAAATAAGCACCAATATGTTTAGACCGGCGTCGAACAAGGATATGTCTCTAATTTTACCAAATACAGATATGCAATCTTACTTTGTTAGCTTAATTAGATAAGGGGTTGTCCGTAAATAATGTTAACAATGGAGCAATGGAAAGGGGGATGGAGGGAGGGAGTCTGAAAATTTTAGGGATTGGGGAGTGTGGGTTTGATAATGGCTGGCATCAATAATACTGCTATACACTAATAATTTTTTTTTTTTTAAATTGCTTCTAAAAATGTAACAGAAAACTTTTTTTCCCTTTATTTTCTGCTAAAAAGTAAGATTGTAGGGGGGGGGGGATATTGACATAATTAAGCGGAAGGGGAGACGACCATTGAATTGTTGACATAGGGGGGGGGGGAGGGTTGTAAAAATGATCTAAAAGGGTCAAGATAATTTGTAGATAGACCCTAATATGCTAGAACACATCTTTACAAACTTGTCTGAGTATCGACCCCATTTAATACTCAAAGTGATCCTAAACACCTATAACTGAAAAAAGAAGGTTTGTAAAAGTGTAAAATAAAGTGTGCAGAAAATAGATGTTTGAATGCAAAATATTTCAATACACTTTAAATTAAAGGAATATTTAAATTGTAACTCGTTAATGTGTGACCAAATTTGCGGCTGAGTTTTCGCTAATGCATTTGCGTATTAATCGCTTCAACATTTGCACTGTGACGGAACAAAAATTAAGAAAACTACTCATATTTCTATTACATATCTCATATTATATATGCACTGAACTTCTCATATTTCGATGTTATGCAAACTTTAATACTCATATCTTCTTTTCGCCCGTTTGTTGCCGGGGCCCCAAATGGGAGCAAAGAATAGCAACATTGCTTACCTTCCACGCATGTCGTAAAAGGCGACTAAGGAAGTTATGGGATGGAGTTGGCTGTCCCATCCCATATAGAGTCATAGACCCAAAGCCATGCTGAAGTCGGATGTGTTAGGCCGAAAGGCGCAGATATCGCAGCAATGCTGTAAACCATGACACAACGCATTTCGTTCTCCGGACTACATCCTGCTAATCTGCAGGAGTTTGAGAACGAACGCGGAAGAAGAATAATATCTTCTTTTTCTTCTCATTCGCAGTTAAACATGTCTACACGGCAGGTATTCTTCTTCTTTGTGAAGACATGTTATCAAGTCATGTTACGTGATACGGTAGTTGATGCCTATCGGCTTGGTATCTCCGATACAAGCACCAGTTCTTGCTTTGGTAGGACTGTGGTCCTGCTCAATGTCAGGAATGGACCGACCAATCTGATTGTCCAGACATAGTTGACTGGAGTAATCTCCATCTCTACTTCAAGCAGTTTGCCTCAGTGGGGATACACATAATAAAATACTGTACAAACCAATATTGTTTTAATTGGTGACCCCCATATAAAACATTTGCGACCCTTATTGGGATGTCTAGAAAAAACAAGTCAGTAGTTCAAACAGTTTTACTCCTCATTCCAACGAGCTCTTGTGATTAGTTGGTTGATGAAAGAGATATCACTGCATTTTGTGAACAAATGCACATCTTCTCGTGTGAGAGGTGACAGATTTACAACTACTAATGTTCTATCTATCTATCTATACGCTGTGGCCCTTATTTGCCTTGCGGCGTCAGGGGTGGAAAAGTTCTCTGGAGATGGCCTTCTTGTGCGCTGTTTGTAAGCTTGTTCCTGTGGCTTCTTTGATTTCTGTGATCCATCTTTTACATGGTCTGCCTCTGGCTTTATAACCGTTATGTCTATGTGTCATGGCCATTTGTGGCAAGCTATCTGTCGTTAGTCTGGAAGCGTGTGAAAACCATTTGATCTGTTGTCTTTTGATGTATTCCAATACTGGTATTGTTTTGGTTATCTGTCTGATGTTATCGTTTCTAATTCTATGTCTTAATGACACTCCGAGTATTCTTCGTAGACATGTCATTTCTGTTTGCTACTAATGTTAATTGGTCAAAATATGTCTATTTATTCTTATGAACTTTTCTTAAAGATTTAAAAATATTGCGCGTATGGTGGAGTCGTATCTCCAAGTTCACATTTTAATTGTCTGTGAGCTATTTTGAATGATTATTAGTTAAATCTTTGTGATTCAATGTTCTTTGGTATAAAATTTCAAATTTCGATTGGAAATAGTACATTTCGGCGTCCATTTCCTCTTAAATTGACGATCAGGATAAAAATCTTCAAAGCAATTAAGAGTATGTAAATATTTTCCATAGTTTCTTCATACAGGTTATCTATTTCTTCAATTAGTTATCTATTTCATCAGTTATCTATTTCATCAGTTATCTATTTCATCAGTTATCTATTTCATCAGTTATCTATTTCATCAGTTATCTATTTCATCACTTAGTACAAAAGCAAGGAAAATTATCATTTATGTCAGTGCTAATTCCGTATAACTGGTGTATAAACGTAAACATTCAATCTCCGAAAATGTTGACCCATATTAGGTGAAAGATAAGAAAATGTCTGTACTTTTAATGCTGAAAAGAATATTTCCATAGACGTAAAAGCATTCTATTAAAAGTCTTTGTGTTCTTGTGGTCCATGCAGTGTGGCATTGGTTATCATGTCTTTCCACAGACTTCTGTTTCGTGTGATGTCAATACTGATGTTCTCCCGCGCCACAGTGTCGGGCTATTAAAGATATTCTCTCTTGGTTGTCCCCTATTCTTCTTGTTTTTCAAATTGCCTCTTCTTATAAATTGTTGCATATTTCCTCTTCTCTTCTTATGATGTGTCCAAAGCATGAGGACCGTCTCTGATGCGGGTAAGCAGACCTTTTTTAGAAATAACTTCCTCCAAAATATCTTCAATTCGCTTTTTGTCTGCTCAAAGTCACAGTCAATATATTCATATTTAAAAATGTGATTTGATTACTTTTATTTATTTAGACATTCGTTACAATATCCCTTGTGCTTTATTTGGCAGTAAGATAGAGTATATTCAGTGACCAATTCCAAATCGTTCAGCCAATACCACATTTACTTGCATAAATATTGAGGGTGTCATACACAAATGTTGCATGTGCATACCAATTAGTAGATAAACTAATTTATTCAATCCAGCTCTGTCTTCCAAAAATTATTAAACGTTTGTTATCTTCACTGTTCAATCAAACAAAATGCATCTCAGATTCTGGTTGAGAAGAATTTATTTTGAATTATTCTGACAAAATTAACTGAACCAATGAATTAAGAGGACTTGGAAATACTGGAGGAATCAGGGGAATTTGAGTCCCTGAGGGAATCGGGGGGAATTGGAGGAATCGTGATAACTTGAGGAACTGGAGGAAAATGGATCTTCTTCCTTCTTCGTTCGTTCTCAAACTCCTGCAGATTAGCAGGATGTAGTCCGGAGAACGAAATGCGTTGTGTCATGGTTTACAGCATTGCTGTGATATCTGCGCCTTTCGGCCTGACACATCCGACTTCAGCATGGCTTTGGGTCACTTACCCTATATGGGATGACAGCCAACTCCATCCCATAACCTCCTTAGTCGCCTTTTACGACATGCGTGGAAGGTAAACAGTGTTGCTATTCTTTACTCCCCTTTCGGGCCCCGGCAACACACGGACGGGGGAAAATGGATAAACTGGAGGAATTGGTGGAATCTGGGGAATTGGAAGAAATCGGGGAATTGGAGAAACTGGAAGAATTGAGGGGAACTAGAGAAATTGAAATGTTTGTTTTTCGTTCGCTCCATTGTAACCATTACGGATATCCGTGCGATTTCCGCCGGGAGCGTGATTACGTTGTGCCACCGTTATGCGACTTGTAGGCCTAGCACATCCGATTTCGGCATGCCTTGACAATTTGGGTGGGCTACCCTTAGCCTGTGACATCCTCTATATCTGTCTCCAGGCACGCGTAGTGGTGACTCTTCGCCCAGACGATTTTTGCTCTCGTCTGACTCGCACAAGGTGTTCCACTGTCTATGAACTTGCCTCGTGTAATTGGGCGGGCTGTGCCTGTGCACATTGGGTACTGAACCGTTTCTCATCCGTGAGCCTGGTTCCTTAAGGGGAAGAACTCAACAGAGGAGTTGGACCCTGGCTCTTTCGCCCTCTTAGCCGAGGTGTCATTCACCGACATCGTGTACCCCTTGTCCAAGTTCGAGTCTCACACCACGCGTTTGAGAGCAAGGCGTTCTCGAGCTGAGCGTCCTTATCCCAATAGCGCCTGAGCCCATCAGGTACTGAACCCTTTCTCTCTTCAAGTGTATTTCCGGTGTAGGAAAACCTGACAGTAGAGTTGGGCCAGGGCTAAATCGTTGTCCCTTTTGTGCCTGAGCCCATCGGGTATGGAACCATTTCTCTCTGCAAGTGTACATCCGTTATAGGAAACCTTGACAGTAGAGTTGGGCCAGGACTACCATCGTTGTCCCTTTCTTGCCTAAGCCCATCGGGTACAGAACCCTTTCTCTTCGCGAGCATATTTCCGGTTTAGGAAGGCTCGACATAAGAGTTGGGTTAGGTCTTCTTGCTTTACCAAACGCCAATGGATGGGTCTGGGTCTCTGCCTGTAAGGAACACAGGTAACTAGAAGCTCGTCTTGAGCTGACGGAGCTTGTAGTTCCACTTTCCTAGGGACTTTTCACTTTCTTTTTGCAGTTCGCTCTGCCCTCTAGCGCTGTTCTGCCCTTTCATTGTTTCATTGTACTCGGTATGAAATCTATTTGTCTCTCGCCATGCATCTACCTTTACGTGCATTTTACATTGACCGCCCCTCCAATGTTCGGACTGGACTGACTTGCTTCACTGTATGTCGACAGTGTCGCTATATGTGGTGATGCTGGTGGTGTCGGAGATATTGTCTGTCTCTTGTGCAGTCAAATCTCTTTCCATTTGCTACCTCCACATTCTCGGACACGATCCCTAAATGATTTGGCCAGAATCAGCTCGAGCTGCTGTATTTCTGTTTCCAGGGTGCACCGCGTGGAGGTACATTTGGGATCTTGGTTATCTGCTAACCCTGGGTCCGCCTAGAGCAATGCGTTCCCTTTGCACCCCGAGAAATTGAAATAAAACTGGAGAAATTGAAGGGACTGGAATTGGAGGAACTGGAGCAATTGGAATAACTTGGGAAATTGGAGGAACCCAAAATTACGTTTGACCAATTGGATGACCAGCAGGAATTGTATATAATTGTTTAGATTCTTTGGATTCGTGTAATAAGAGATTTCTTTTCTCTCCATTTTCAATTAACAGGCACCTTTGTTTTGATGAATTCTGTCAGCGAGCGTGAATGAGCTACAATTTGTATTTCCGTCGTATAGGTCTAGTTCATTCGTTTTCGACATGCCTTTCATACCGTTAAACTACCTTAAAATATGATAGTGTGTGGAAACTTTATGCCATGTCATTTTATCACCACTGTTCCTCTATAGGGATCGTCATATTCCTACCAATAACAGAGTAAAAAGTAGTGGAAAAGGTAAGCTGAAAGTTAGATTTGGGTTGACTACGTCTATCATGAACGATGTGTTCCGTTGTCATTGAACATATTTCGGGTAATTAGATATTCAAATGTCCCCATATATTTTGATGCAAGTCCTATATCTAAGAGCACAGGAAACGCATGATTCTAGAATTTGACAAGGTTTGTCATGACTTCAGTAGTTCGTTTTCATGAATGCTCCTTTATTTGCACTAAGAGATGCACGCTGCAGGTGTTTAGTTTTCACTGCAGACACTGTGCTTAATAAACTTATCTTGTTTCACGTTCCCTCATCTTAATCTCGCTATTATGAGATATGGGTTTTGACAACCTGATTGTCCAGGAAATCAGTTATCGCCTCCTATCGAGGTCAACGCCTTGAAGTGAGGCGAGGAGATGCCTTAGTCCAACAAACAGTGACTGGAAACTAAGATTGGTCGGGTCATCCCTGACATCGAGGCCAACTCATTAAAGTGGAGATGGAACTTAGCCCAGCCAACAGCGGCTGTAAGCTAAGATTGGTCAGGCCGACCTATACCAGGCATTGAGCAGAACCACAGTCCTGCAATATGAAACACGGATACTGAAGTCGGAAATACCAGACAGAGAGGTGCACCAACAATCGTGGAATCACGCAACACGGCTAGTATTGCGAAAGAGAAGATGATGATATTGCAAATTTTGCAGCGATAGTTGCTTTAGCTGTGCGGTCCAAGAGACACAAATCAGAGTTATTGTTGTTCTTGTTTTCCACAAGTGCTCCTTCCATCTCAATACTCACAGCTCTTATGCGATCCACACATAATTGAGTAGGGGTTTTTCACAAGCTTCTAAACTAACTCTTATTAAAATACTTCACGACGACATGCATTTAGGGTCTTCGCTGTCCTATATCCCTGAAATGATGTCCTATAAACAGGCAACATCAACAGCTGGGCAAGACAAGATATGTCCTCACTCATCCACGTCGTAGAAGATAGAAATCGCTGGAGGGATATGCAAACATCAAATATGGTATCCCTACGACCCTGACGAGTCAAGGGATTATAGGAAAGGATCCCTGAAAATCTAGCGATATTAATGCCCAACGCTGTGTATTCCTAACAGTAGTCTGAGTCAATAACTGTCACTGTTAACTTACAACCAGAAATGTAAATTCATCGATGAATGTTTCACCACCTCACGTTCTCCATGCAATCAATAATGGAATGTTTGTTTTGGGGAGCCACTGTCATTCACAATGTCGATATTTATTCATGAAAAAAGTCAAAGTTGCCACAAATCAGTTTTTTTTTCTTCTGCGTTTGTTCTCAAACTCCTGCAGATTAGCAGAATGTAATCCAGAGAGCGGAATTATTTGTACCATGTTCTCAAACACTAACAGTATGTAGTCCAGAGAGAGGAGAGCGTAGTGCCGTGGTTTACAGATCAGCTGTGATATTTGTTCAACTCAGTTTGACCCATCCGATTTCAACAATGCTTCGGGGATTTCAACCATCTGTAGGACAGCCAACTCCATACCGAAAGGTCCTTAGTCGTTTTTTACGACTTTCGTGTCAGGTACCCATGTTACATCTACTCGTAATCGTTCTGAAACTCCTACAAATAAACATGATGTAGTCCAGAAAACGCAGCGCCCTGTGTCATGGTGTATAGCTTTCCTGTGATATTTGTCTTTCGACCCAACACAACCGATTTCAGGGTGACGTCTAGGTAATTTAGACCTTATATTGAATGAGACAGCCAACACCACCCCGTAACGTCATTAGTCGCTCTTACAACATGCATGGAAGGTAAATACTGTTGATTTTCTTTGTTCCGCTCTCGATCTCCGACAACACAACGATGATGCGAAGAATGATTTCTATCTCTTTCTTCCGTCTTTTGTTTCATCCTTTATGCATTTCTGATACATTTCAAGAAATTATTGTTAAAAGTTGAACATGAAAATAAAAGACCTCGGAAACGACCAGCGAAGTAGTGATTTAAGCAAAGAAAAGGAAGAAGGTCATGTTTACAGGGACAAACAAATGTACTATTCTTCTTCTTTTGTTACCCTAAACGCTCTTGTGAAACTATTGAAGACCTATTGGTCCTTGTGTACGACTATGCATGTTCTGTGTTCGTGTTCCTGAGGATACTTTAATACTTGCATGGGATGTTCGCTGATGTTGTAATAGTCCCTGTTTCGGTTGGTCTGTTCTCAGTGACTTGAGTACACAGGCTGAAAGTCTTTACGAGACAACATCTATTTAGAGGATGTGGTTGGTCAAGTACGGAAAACCTGTTTACTTGTATTGCAAAGCGGTTCGTTGCTGCTAGAAAAGACATGGTTCAATTCCAGTCAGTTGTAAGAATTATTTTCATTTATCCTCATGTTTCCTACTTGAATTTACTTGTGAAACATGGTAGAGTAAAGAAACATATTTCCGCCTCAACTGGGGAATGAACCCAGGACCATTCATATGAAAAGCGACGCTTGTGCGCTAACAACTGTGCTACGCGGGTCCCAATTAGCATTTATATTGGTAATTATGTTTTTTATGATAATGACAGAAAAAAGATAAACATATAACTACTCGTATCTATGTCGCAAATAAAATACTATTTATTAAAATTTGTTTAATTCTGTTTTAGAAAGACGACAGATACACTGAATCGACGTTTCGACCACATGGGTTTTATCGCGATAGGGACAAAAACAAAAACAAATGACAATTTTTTTTACATATATTAGGCAAATTTAAGTATCTTTGTTCCAGAACAATAGAATCAAGACGAAGATGAGATATAATTGGCGAGCACCCGAAATATTGTATGTACGAATGGTTGCTGATCCAGCGGTCCATGGGCTCATGCCCTTTGACCCAATGCCATTGTGTGATATATGCATGTGTTTGTGAGTTGTTGTTTTGTTCCATATAATGTGTTCCATTTATCTGGCCCTGGAGGGTAATTACGAATAGATTAGTAGATTACATAAATGTAATAGAATGTGTATTAAAAGAAAAATTTGGAGTTAAAAGTTTAGGTAAGGATTCAAAGCAAAAAGAATTTTTAGATTTACAATAGAATACTTCAGGTTTGACATGCCTCTGTCACATTGTGATATGGAGAGAACGATTTCCTGATTTAAATAGCTATATGCACAGCCTTCCATAAGCATCATCATCATCAACATAATTAGGTGCCATGCCGACTGGCGTAGGTGGTCATGGCTCTCCACAGCTATCTGTCCACAGTATTATGTGTCAAGGTCGTTGTTGTTTCCTTGCCGTGCCAGACTGTCAAACTGTCTAATATTTTCTCACGTTGTCGCCCTCTGTCTCTGGTGCCTTCAATTTTGCCTGTTGTGACTATGTTTTCTAATCCTGCCTGTCTCATAAAGTGGCCACACAAAGAAGATTGCCTATTTCTTATATTGTTGATTAAGGTCCGTTTCGCATTTAACTCTTTCAACACCTCTACATTAGTTTTTCTGGCAGTCCATGGTATTCTCTGCATTCATCTGTAGAACCATATCTCTGTTGCCTTCCATTATAAAATTTAAAAAAAAAAAAACGTTTCCCCTTTTTACGCCATTGTTGGATATTGAGGTCCGCGGTGTTAGGACTGTGTTGTTTATTGACCCGACATACCTAGAGATAAAGTCAGCATAAAGTCGTCCGCTTTCCAAAGAACAGTTGATATAAAATCACAAATTTCCGAATGACTAAATCACCAAATTTTCACAAAATGTTCGTGCTATTTTCCGCAAGAAATGTGCAATCTAGAGCAGCGACATAAGAAGCTTACACACCTCCGCACCGAAACTTTTGTTACATATTCCATGAAGAACGCTTTAGTCTTTATGTAAATATTCAACTGATTATAATTCTGATCGAGTTGAACAGCGCAGCTGATTACACTTTCAAATACTTTATCTTCAACTGTGACTGCAATTTTACTTGTCAACAGCCATTGTATCTTTCACCCGCTATTTTATCTGTCACCAGCTATTTTATCTGTCACCAAATATTTTATCTTTCACCAGCTATTTTATCTGTCACCAGCAATTTTATTTGTCACCAGCCATTGTATCTTTCACCAGCTATGTTATCTGTCACCAGCTATTTTATCTGTCACCAACTATTTTATCTGTCACCAGCTATTTTATCTATCACCAGCTATTAGTTATTGCTAGCAAACCGACATCAGTGAACTCCAGGCAGACAGATTCGTGATCAATCTCCTCAGTGAACTCCAGGCAGACAGATTCGTGATCAATCTCCTCAGTGAACTCCAGGCAGACAGATTCGTGATCAATCTCCTCAGTGAACTCCAGGCAGACAGATTCGTGATCAATCTCCTCAGTGAACTCCAGGCAGACAGATTCGTGATCAATCTCCTCAGTGTTGGTATGTGTCTTCGTAGTCGTACAACCCTTAAAATATTTGTTATTACCTTCTCATTTACACCATTCCTGATCAAACAGGGGGCATGGTGAAGTGTATGTGTTGATGTTTCCAGAGTAACATCCGTACGACCCTGAAGGTTTATGAGTTTCATGATGAATGAACGATGATTCCTGATCTTTCCCCTCGTTGCAACATGATCCATCACAACATATTCTCATGATGTCCTATTAATGTTTATATCATTTTTGCATACATATTTGTACCGAATCAGATGTCGACCCTGATATCTTTGCTCATACTGTCAAAACTGTCAAATACTGCATGTTTCCCGTTAACGTGTTGCAGGTATGGATTTTGTAGCTGTATGATAAAGGTCGCATGCTCTTGCTGTGGCCACGTCATGTACAGGGTGAGTTATTTTTTTTAATTTACCCTCTGACAGAAAAATACTGCGGATCAGTTTTCACTGCGGTCTTCACTGCGGATCGAACTATGGACCTCACTAGTGTCAGATCAACGATCTAAGCCATCGGTCATGCGCCACACTGTAATTCCTAGTGATTTACAATCGGAGACTGTAACTTTCAATTTAAAAAAATCTTTCAGTGTTCCATCATCTTCAGTGTTCTTTCATCTTCAGTGTTTATCATCTTCAGTGTTCTATTATAATTAATGTTCTATCATCGTGAGTGTGTCCCAACCATCTCATTTTGCGCAGTGCATATAAAATAATGTTATTTTGTCTCGTTCCGTATAATATTTCAGTGTTGATGACATTATCCCGGCACTGAACTCCACGACGTCTACGGTGGCACCGCATGTGAAACTTGTTTAACCTTCTCTCCTAGTGCAAATAGGTTAACCATGTTTCACTAGCGTATAGTGACATTCGTGTTATTCACTGAAATTATCAATCACACCCAATATCAAACATAGGTCTCAATTGTGTGAAAAATCTGGCTTATACGAGATTATAATATATTTTGTATGTGCACATATGTTTATATGTGAGAGCCTATGTACGGATATGTAAGCATTTTTATAAGTAGATGTTTATGTAGATTTTAGTGCGGGTAAGAGAAGGGGTCACGTGACTATGCTAGAGACCAACTTGAATCACGTCAAGAAAATAGAAACTGAGAAATCAATGAGACTAGCCGTGCGACTCCTTATGAACATACTCGATTTCTGACGCGGTGTCAAGTTGAGTGCTTCGGTTCCCAGCGGGAACTTGTGATAGAAATTAATGAGCATGAGGAGAAATAATATGGGCGCTCAATCTTCTGAAACATCACGTCTGATTGAGATGGGTGCTTGAACACTATCCTATCGGGCTCTTCCATGAAATATTAGGTGATAGGATAAACAAATCTCCCCTCTATGGAAGAGGGTGTGGTAAAGTTAGTTTATCGGTCTAGATCGACTATCTCGATGTTCACGGCAAAAGAAATTGGCTGTTCGCGTAGCATAAGCTACGCTACAGAACGCATAAATAGAGCTTGAAATGTCAGAAATAGTTTGTCAACATAGATTTGTACGGAATAATCATCATAAAGTGTCGTCTCCGTAAAGAAGGTTGTCTGCAACAGACCTCCAACATGTCATGTATCTTTCTATGGTGGTGCACTCTGCTAGACTGCAACGTGTCCATCTCGTTATGTTTCTCTTTCACTTGTATTTCTGTCTACATTTTTCTCTCCTCCCTTCGACTCTCCCATTATTCTTAAATGGTTATACACAAAACAATTTCGCACTCATTTGATGATTCGAGCCATCAGATAAATCTCAGTAAGTCCTATGTCATGTGGCATTCTTTCAATGACAACAGCATGGAGACAATATTGCCCATTATGAAACTCAATGGCCAGATTATCCAACATAGTGATATCATTAAATATCTACAAGCACTATATAACCGGAGCCTGTCCTACAAATATCACGTCGATAATATTATTTATATAAATACATTGAGTGATACTTCAATTATTGTCGTTAACTTCGAAAGATAATCGCAGATAATGATAAATGTGAACAAGACTTTAGAAGGAAAAGAGTATTAGATAAAAGTACTTTTCACTGAAATGAATAAACTACTAGCATGCAAACAAATTACAATATAAAAATTAGAAGTATATAAAAACTCTACATTTGTGTCATTGACTTATTACTTCCAGAACGTAGTCTTCCTTATGTTGACCAGAACGTAGTCTTCCTTATGTTGACCAGAACGTAGTCTTCCTTATGTTGACCATAACGTAGTCTACCTTATGTTGACCAGAACGTAGTCTACCTTATGTTGACCAGAACGTAGTCTTCCTTATGTTGACCAGAAAGTAGTCTACCTTATGAACCTCCTGAAATCCCCGCGGTCTCTGGCAAGTTGTCCCGCTTTCTCTAGCGAAACTTCCTCTATCATGCATTCTTGAATATCTCTTGTCCAAAAATGTCTTGGTCGGCATCTGCTTTTACTGCTTTCCATTGCCCCCTCCAGAAACACTCTTTTCATGTTATTGTCATGGCCGAAAAATCCAACTTCCTTATTAAAATGATGTTTAAAAGCAAACCTTCTTGGACGTTGATTTTGCTTATTACGCCCTGAATGATCTTCATTGATGTCCATGCTATTCTCAGGATTATACAACTAGTTTAATGTATGGCTCAGAAACATGGATAATGAACAATTAACTAGAAAACAGAATTGTTTCTTTTTAGATTTTGGTATACTAAAGAATAAGAAGAGGTTCATGGAAAGAACAGAAAATAAAGAGGTTTTGGCTACATTACTTATGAAAACAGAACTACTAATGAAAATATTAAAAAAACAGCAACCACATATTTTATAAATAATAAAAGACTTCCTCATGACATTGCTTAAGTAGATTTAAGGGGAGACGAGCGAGATAGAGATACAAGTGGAAGGGAAATATCATGAGATGGGCAGATATGGTCTATCAATTCTCCACCAAACCAAGAGACGGAGAAATGTTGAGAAAATATTCGATTCAAAGACTGCACTTGACGATAATGAATATTATTCAGAAAAAAATACATGGCATTGCAGCGCTGAAAGCATTGGAAGTACTGAAAGAATTGGCACCGCTATTGGTTAGAATAGAGTTTACTTGATCTTAAAGAAAACAGGACAATGTGGAGAAAATATTTGATTCCTAGACGGCACTTGACGATAATGAACTCATTGGCAGCGCTGTTGGTCTAGACCAGAGTTTACTTGAGCTGTTGTTTTTTTTTAAAGTATGTCCTTTCCATGAGAGATTATATCCTAGTTCTCCTCCCACTAGTAGCATCACGATGTCATTGTTTAGGAACGCATTCAAAATGAGGGTATGCGTATAGTCCGCACACTTCACTAGACCACGGGTTTGAACACTCGTACAATAATGTTACACGAAAGTATCGTCACCCAGTATACGTGATATACAAAAAGCCAAGATGCAAAATGGAAATATCAAAGAGCTACTTTTTGCCCACGATCAAACTATAATAGCAAATGAAGAAACTGAACTTTAACGTCATCTGAACATCCATGGACATTGAGTACAAGAACAACAACATGAAGATAAGCATAGATAAAACAGAAACCATGACAATAGAAGGGATACACACAATCTAAATAGAACAGTGGAAAATCAAACCATTAAACCAACACCTTCAAATACTTAGGCGTAACATTCTCTTCAGATGGAAAGATGGACACCGAAATAGACATTCGTTGTAACAAAGCGAATCAAATACTGGGTCAATTATCCTCTTTATTGAAACACAAAATGCTATCAATGTCAACAAAAAACATTTTATCCAAAGTATCTTCATTCCAATCCTGTGCTAAAAATGTCAAACATGGCCCTTAACAACAAAACATAAGAGGCAACTGTATACAACAGAGATGAGATGTCTGAGAAAAGCCACAGGAGTGACCAGAAGACACAGAATTAGAAACGAGGTCATAAGAGAAAGAGTTGGTGTCATATCAATTCTACAATACATACAAAACCAACAGATACAATGGTTTGTCATCTGGAAATAATGCTATGTTATTCATTAGTTTATTAAGCATATATGAAGAGAGGAGAAGCAGAAAGAAGAGCTAGAGGTAGACATAGGGTATGCTGAATCGACATCAAAGAGACATTACACGAACACCAAATAACATTATCTGAAGCTGCCAAAAAAGCGAGAACAAGAACATTGTATCTCTCTCGACACACGTAAAGGGTAAAAGAAGAAGACAAGAAGAAATATACATGAGTGGGAGCCTAGTTAGAGTAATGTTACAGCATTCTTCGCCGACGAGCAGACCGGGGTTCAAGTCCACTCGTTACCCACAGTATGTAATAAAAAATTATCTCCGCGGCTCATCCTGGAACTAGAAAATAAAGTACCGGGTCTAATGATATGGTAAGTGAAAGGGATGCCGTCTTCGCTACTGAGCAAGTACCGTAAGCGGCTCTAGTCAGAAGTTTTCTGGTCTAGCACTGACTATGCCTGATGTATACATGACTGCTGGTGTTATAAGTAGGTGTACATGACTCTCTGTGTTATAAGTAGGTGTACATGACTCTCTGTGTTATAAGTAGGTGTACATGACTGTTTATGTTATAAGTAGGTGTACATGACTGCTGGTGTTATAAGTAGGTGTACATGACTGTTGGTGTTATAAGTAGGTGTACATGACTCTCTGTGTTATAAGTAGGTGTACATGACTGTTTATGTTATAAGTAGGTGTACATGACTGTTGGTGTTATAAGTAGGTGTACATGACTGTTGGTGTTATAAGTAGGTGTACATGACTGTTGATGTTATAAGTAGGTGTACATGACTTTTAGTGTTATAAGTAGGTGTACATGACTTTTAGTGTTATAAGTAGGTGTACATGACTGTTAGTGTTATAAGTAGGTGTACATGACTTTTAGTGTTATAAGTAGGTGTACATGACTGTTGATGTTATAAGTAGGTGTACATGACTGTTAGTGTTATAAGTAGGTGTACATGACTGTTAGTGTTATAAGTAGGTGTACATGACTCTCTGAGTTATAAGTAGGTGTACATGACTGTTTATGTTATAAGTAGGTGTACATGACTGTTGGTGTTATAAGTAGGTGTACATGACTCTCTGTGTTATAAGTAGGTGTACATGACTCTCTGTGTTATAAGTAGGTGTACATGACTGTTTATGTTATAAGTAGGTGTACATGACTGTTGGTGTTATAAGTAGGTGTACATGACTCTCTGTGTTATAAGTAGGTGTACATGACTCTCTGAGTTATAAGTAGGTGTACATGACTGTTTATGTTATAAGTAGGTGTACATGACTGTTGATGTTATAAGTAGGTGTACATGACTGTTGGTGTTATAAGTAGGTGTACATGACTGTTTATGTTATAAGTAGGTGTACATGACTGTTTATGTTATAAGTAGGTGTACATGACTGTTTATGTTATAAGTAGGTGTACATGACTGTTTATGTTATAAGTAGGTGTACATGACTGTTTATGTTATAAGTAGGTGTACATGACTGTTTATGTTATAAGTAGGTGTACATGACTGTTGATGTTATAAGTAGGTGTACATGACTGTTTATGTTATAAGTAGGTGTACATGACTCTCTGTGTTATAAGTAGGTGTACATGACTCTCTGTGTTATAAGTAGGTGTACATGACTGTTTATGTTATAAGTAGGTGTACATGACTCTCTGTGTTATAAGTAGGTGTACATGACTGTTTATGTTATAAGTAGGTGTACATGACTCTCTGTGTTATAAGTAGGTGTACATGACTGTTTATGTTATAAGTAGGTGTACATGACTGTTTATGTTATAAGTAGGTGTACATGACTGTTGTTGTTATAAGTAGGTGTACATGACTCTCTGTGTTATAAGTAGGTGTACATGACTGTTTATGTTATAAGTAGGTGTACATGACTGTTGTTGTTATAAGTAGGTGTACATGACTCTCTGTGTTATAAGTAGGTGTACATGACTCTCTGTGTTATAAGTAGGTGTACATGACTGTTGATGTTATAAGTAGGTGTACATAACTGTTGATGTTATAAGTAGGTGTACATGAATGTTAGTGTTATAAGTAGGTGTACATGACTCTCTGTGTTATAAGTAGGTGTACATGACTCTCTGTGTTATAAGTAGGTGTACATGACTGTTGATGTTATAAGTAGGTGTACATGACTGTTGATGTTATAAGTAGGTGTACATGACTGTTGATGTTATAAGTAGGTGTACATGACTGTTTATGTTATAAGTAGGTGTACATGACTGTTGATGTTATAAGTAGGTGTACATGACTGTTGGTGTTATAAGTAGGTGTACATGACTCTCTGAGTTATAAGTAGGTGTACATGACTGTTGATGTTATAAGTAGGTGTACATGACTGTTGGTGTTATAAGTAGGTGTACATGACTCTCTGAGTTATAAGTAGGTGTACATGACTGTTGATGTTATAAGTAGGTGTACATGACTGTTGGTGTTATAAGTAGGTGTACATGACTCTCTGTGTTATAAGTAGGTGTACATGACTGTTGATGTTATAAGTAGGTGTACATGACTCTCTGTGTTATAAGTAGGTGTACATGACTGTTGATGTTATAAGTAGGTGTACATGACTCTCTGTGTTATAAGTAGGTGTACATGACTGTTGATGTTATAAGTAGGTGTACATGACTGTTGTTGTTATAAGTAGGTGTACATGACTCTCTGTGTTATAAGTAGGTGTACATGACTGTTGATGTTATAAGTAGGTGTACATAACTGTTGATGTTATAAGTAGGTGTACATGAATGTTAGTGTTATAAGTAGGTGTACATGACTCTCTGTGTTATAAGTAGGTGTACATGACTCTCTGTGTTATAAGTAGGTGTACATGACTGTTGATGTTATAAGTAGGTGTACATGACTGTTGATGTTATAAGTAGGTGTACATGACTGTTGATGTTATAAGTAGGTGTACATGACTCTCTGTGTTATAAGTAGGTGTACATGACTCTCTGTGTTATAAGTAGGTGTACATGACTGTTGATGTTATAAGTAGGTGTACATGACTCTCTGAGTTATAAGTAGGTGTACATGACTGTTGATGTTATAAGTAGGTGTACATGACTCTCTGAGTTATAAGTAGGTGTACATGACTCTCTGTGTTATAAGTAGGTGTACATGACTCTCTGTGTTATAAGTAGGTGTACATGACTGTTTATGTTATAAGTAGGTGTACATGACTGTTGATGTTATAAGTAGGTGTACATGACTGTTGATGTTATAAGTAGGTGTACATGACTGTTGATGTTATAAGTAGGTGTACATGACTGTTGATGTTATAAGTAGGTGTACATGACTGTTGGTGTTATAAGTAGGTGTACATGACTGTTGGTGTTATAAGTAGGTGTACATGACTCTCTGAGTTATAAGTAGGTGTACATGACTGTTGATGTTATAAGTAGGTGTACATGACTGTTGGTGTTATAAGTAGGTGTACATGACTCTCTGAGTTATAAGTAGGTGTACATGACTGTTGATGTTATAAGTAGGTGTACATGACTGTTGGTGTTATAAGTAGGTGTACATGACTGTTGGTGTTATAAGTAGGTGTACATCGACTGTTGATGTTATAAGTAGGTGTACATGACTGTTGATGTTATAAGTAGGTGTACATGACTGTTGGTGTTATAAGTAGATGTACATGACTCTCTGTGTTATAAGTAGGTGTACATGACTCTCTGTGTTATAAGTAGGTGTACATGACTCTCTGTGTTATAAGTAGGTGTACATGACTCTATGTGTTATAAGTAGGTGTACATGACTGTTGATGTTATAAGTAGGTGTACATAACTGTTGATGTTATAAGTAGGTGTACATGACTCTCTGAGTTATAAGTAGGTGTACATGACTGTTGATGTTATAAGTAGGTGTACATGACTGTTTATGTTATAAGTAGGTGTACATGACTGTTGATGTTATAAGTAGGTGTACATGACTGTTGATGTTATAAGTAGGAGTACATGACTGTTGGTGTTATAAGTAGGTGTACATGACTGTTGATGTTATAAGTAGGTGTACATGACTCTCTGAGTTATAAGTAGGTGTACATGACTGTTGATGTTATAAGTAGGTGTACATGACTGTTGGTGTTATAAGTAGGTGTACATGACTCTCTGAGTTATAAGTAGGTGTACATGACTGTTGATGTTATAAGTAGGTGTACATGACTGTTGATGTTATAAGTAGGTGTACATGACTGTTGGTGTTATAAGTAGGTGTACATGACTCTCTGAGTTATAAGTAGGTGTACATGACTGTTGATGTTATAAGTAGGTGTACATGACTGTTGGTGTTATAAGTAGGTGTACATGACTGTTGATGTTATAAGTAGGTGTACATAACTGTTGATGTTATAAGTAGGTGTACATGAATGTTAGTGTTATAAGTAGGTGTACATGACTCTCTGTGTTATAAGTAGGTGTACATGACTCTCTGTGTTATAAGTAGGTGTACATGACTGTTGATGTTATAAGTAGGTGTACATGACTGTTGATGTTATAAGTAGGTGTACATGACTGTTGTTGTTATAAGTAGGTGTACATGAATGTTAGTGTTATAAGTAGGTGTACATGACTCTCTGTGTTATAAGTAGGTGTACATGACTCTCTGTGTTATAAGTAGGTGTACATGACTGTTGGTGTTATAAGTAGGTGTACATGACTGTTTATGTTATAAGTAGGTGTACATGACTGTTGGTGTTATAAGTAGGTGTACATGAATGTTAGTGTTATAAGTAGGTGTACATGACTCTCTGTGTTATAAGTAGGTGTACATGAATGTTTTGTTATAAGTAGGTGTACATGACTCTCTGTGTTATAAGTAGGTGTACATGACTCTCTGTGTTATAAGTAGGTGTACATGACTGTTGATGTTATAAGTAGGTGTACATGACTGTTGATGTTATAAGTAGGTGTACATGACTGTTGATGTTATAAGTAGGTGTACATGACTGTTGATGTTATAAGTAGGTGTACATGACTGTTGTTGTTATAAGTAGGTGTACATGACTCTCTGTGTTATAAGTAGGTGTACATGACTCTCTGTGTTATAAGTAGGTGTACATGACTCTCTGTGTTATAAGTAGGTGTACATGACTCTCTGTGTTATAAGTAGGTGTACATGACTCTCTGTGTTATAAGTAGGTGTACATGACTCTCTGTGTTATAAGTAGGTGTACATGACTGTTGATGTTATAAGTAGGTGTACATGACTGTTGATGTTATAAGTAGGTGTACATGACTGATGTTGTTATAAGTAGGTGTACATGAATGTTAGTGTTATAAGTAGGTGTACATGACTCTCTGTGTTATAAGTAGGTGTACATGACTCTCTGTGTTATAAGTAGGTGTACATGACTGTTGGTGTTATAAGTAGGTGTACATGACTGTTTATGTTATAAGTAGGTGTACATGACTGTTGGTGTTATAAGTAGGTGTACATGAATGTTAGTGTTATAAGTAGGTGTACATGACTCTCTGTGTTATAAGTAGGTGTACATGACTCTCTGTTTTATAAGTAGGTGTACATGACTGTTGATGTTATAAGTAGGTGTACATGAATGTTAGTGTTATAAGTAGGTGTACATGACTCTCTGTGTTATAAGTAGGTGTACATCACTCTCTGTGTTATAAGTACGTGTACATGACTCTCTGTGTTATAAGTAGGTGTACATGACTGTTGATGTTATAAGTAGGTGTACATGACTGCTGGTGTTATAAGTAGGTGTCCATGACTCTCTGTGTTATGAGTAGGTGTACATGATTGCTGGTGTTATAAGTAGGTGTCCATGACTCTCTGTGTTATGAGTAGGTGTACATGATTGCTGGTGTTATAAGTAGGTGTACATGAACGTTTTGTTATAAGTAGGTGTACATGACTCTCTGTGTTATAAGTAGGTGTACATCACTCTCTGTGTTATAAGTACGTGTACATGACTCTCTGTGTTATAAGTAGGTGTACATGACTCTCTGTGTTATAAGTAGGTGTACATGACTGTTGATGTTATAAGTAGGTGTACATGACTGT
The DNA here is from genome assembly GCA_034231615.1 of Meghimatium bilineatum. Classification (NCBI taxonomy): domain Eukaryota; kingdom Metazoa; phylum Mollusca; class Gastropoda; order Stylommatophora; family Philomycidae; genus Meghimatium; species Meghimatium bilineatum. The sequence goes on from CM067316.1 coordinate 60,348,734, forward strand.
TAGTGTTAAACCACAAATGTCAATTCTAGCAGGTATTTAGGTGTGTGAGCTATTTAAGAATGAGGTTGTTCTTTCGGTGTGTGTTTTTGATTTTTAAGGTTATTAGTTAGTTAGTCGTCGGATCATCATCACTGCAAACTGGACACGTCATAGTTGCTCCGATCCCTCCTTGAGTGTATCCGCCACTACACTTCTGCTGATAGTACCGGTCCTAAACTGGTTGACCATCATTCTTCTGCGTCCTCCAAAACATTCACTTTTATCAACACCGTATTTCAAACCATGATCTTTAATGCTGGTTATTGAAAAGCAATCATCATCCACATTAGTCTCACTCTCGCGTGCTATATCTCTTATGGAGCTCAAAACGTCAGCTCCATTCATTGCCCTATCGCTTTGGGTCACAATCGCGCATGACGCCAGTTGATCTGCTCTTTCATTGCTTCGAACACCCACATGTCCCAGCACGAAAATAAATGTAGCTACTTTCAAACTCGCCTTTCTCAAGACCTCAATCCACTATTCATGAACGATACCCACTTGTACCTTCCTATTTATATCAATAAAAATATTATTTTGGGTTAGTATTAAGCGACTAAGTAAAATAAAGGGTTACAGACCAAACTAAAAGGATTATGGATAGAGTTGGGTTGTAGTAGTTTTATAATAACTGTTAGGGTTAGGGTCAAGGTTAGTACATGGGTTATTGTTAGTATTAAGGGTTAGGGTTAGAATTAGAGTTAAGTTTATAGAGTTATGTAGATTGCCAATAATTTGTAATGTTACGCTTCTTGTAAAATACGTTTCATGGTTAGAATTAGAAATAAAACTCAAAGGGTTAGGACTAGGATTATGCTGTGTTAGTTGTAGAATGAACTGTTATGGTTAGAATTAAACTTATGTCGGTGGTCAATTTTGGGAAATGTCTTGAAGAATGGTGGCGGTAAAGGATACGACGAATAAGCGGTTGGAAATTGATTGTCGCAGACATATTTATTTTGTAAAGACATCGTTTTTAGAACCATCCAATAATTACGTCATATTATTGGCACGTGATATTATACTATATTTAAACTGTATGTGGCACGCGCAATAATGCTATATTTAGAATTGGGGAGATCTGCTGTCGTCACAGCTAGTAGAAACGTATATTATAATGTCTGTGGTCAGTTTACATATTTCTGTTTTAATTCATGTGGTCAGTTTATACATTTCTACTATATTGTGTGCGGTTAGTTTGCATATTTTTTTATTATAGATTACATGCTGTGGTCAGTTTTACAATTTCTGTTTCAGATTAGTTTCTCTTGCCAGTTCCTATATCTCTTGGTCACATCACAAATGTATGATTTTAAATATGTACCGTCAATAAGGAAGTACGTTTTCCATAACTCTGTTTCTGTTCACATTTGTGCCCAATTAAAAACTATTACTAAAATATTTCAGCTGCTGTACACGACACACTGACAAGAAATCTGATAACATGCATGACACCTGCACAAGAAAATAGCGCTATTTAGAAACTCGACAAATCGAACATTGTTTATACAAGTGTGCAGTCTTCTTACCTAACATGAAAACTAACGGTAAGCTGGATCAGACACAGTGCTTGCTCTGGGTGTTACAGGAAGTAGCCTGTACCCACAGGATTAGCAGCAACCCTGGGCGGGTAAGCTTATGCTTATTTTAGCTCATGTTTTCTTTCCTTCGTCACTAAGCTCTGGGCGGAATGTGACAAAAAATAAGCTCTGGGCGTGATAAAAAAATGATGTGAACTTCGATGTTTCTAAACATTCATTACAGGAGACTGCTGCTGTAATTATTAAGCGTATAAAATTAGAAATTAAAATCATCTATCTTAAAAAGGATGCCTAAAAAAAGAGTCTATCAAACACTAATTAAGATAAAATTCAAGATATGGAGTTCGATATTAAAGGGACACACAATAAGAAGATCAACAACAAAAATATGTAAGACGTGCATTGTTCTTGTATCCACAAGGAAAAAAGAAGGAAGAATGCCAGGAAATCCGTCGAGAAAAGAAGTTCAAGCAGATAGATGCAGAAAGGATGGGTAATCCATGACAGGAAATGTTGTAATATTTAAAGATAGAACAAGATGGTGGAGAAGATTAGCTCAGAACCTTACTTCCCAGAAAGTGGAAGATTACATAGAGGAAGATATGATAATGATGTAATCCCCATAAACGTGAGATGGATGTTCATGACAGCCAACAGCTATTCTAAGAACAGTATAGGTTTCCTTAGTTGAGTAATCGGGTTGACACTGGAACTCGTAAGTGGTTTGCTGTGTCAATGCATGTTTGTGTTAGGAGGGGGAAGGAAAGTGTGTTCATGCATGTGAAGTACTATAAGAAATGTATTCTAGTGTAGCAGTATCCATTAATCCTCACGTCCTGTCAGGGGCGTAACATGTTTCCCACAATCATCACGTTATGTCAGGAAAGTAGCATATGTACCCCACAATCATCACGTTCTGTCAGGAGCGTAGCATGTTTCCCACAATCATCACGTTCTGTCAGGAGAGTAGCATGTTTCCCACAATCATCACGTTCTGTCAGGAACGTAGCATGTTTCCCACAATCATCACGTTCTGTCAGGAGCGTAGCATGTTTCCCACAATCATCACGTTCTGTCAGGAGCGTAGCATGTTTCCCACAATCATCACGTCATGTCAGAAAGCGACATTTTCTTTGCTATCCATGGAAACCAATTGAGAGAAAGCAAAAGTAAGAAATCCAGAGAAGACATACAGTAAAAATGATGAATTTTTCACAAATGACATTTTGATAGCCTATCACCCAACATTCCGTGGTCTCTACCTACGATGTACCTGGAGAAATGGCAAAGGCTCTATTCGTTGTTCCATGAACTAGAAGCACAGGCATTGAATGCCAAAACGTGCGAAGGTTAATAAATAAAATAGTGTATTTGTTTGCTTATTTGTTTATTTGTTTGTTTGTTTGTAAGTCTGATTACTGCAACATTACATGTTTCCTTTCTGATCCTGTTCACTAAATTTTAAAACTACTATGCTGACACTGACTACCAGCTAGAATGTTGTATGCCATCATGATGTATGCACTTCGGTATTTGCTTCGGGAGACTCTGCACCTTGGATATGCCACGGGTGCAGCGTCTCCACCTTATAATAGAAAATACGCAAATTCTCATTGTGTGGGTATACGAACACAAGAATACAGTCACGTTAATAGTAAAAACAAAACTTCAGCTATAGACATGTTCCAGGCGAATGAAAGAAGAAGATTCAAAAATCTGTTTAATTTATGTTAAACTGTGTTTATCGTCAATTGCAGTCTCGTAGACGCATGGAAAAATCATACTTTTAAAGTGACGTTATTTGACTTTTCCCACGAATTTGGTTGGCTGCCGACAAATGTATACACAATGCGACCAATGAAAATTGCGGGAGAAATTAAAATGAGTCACTTTTGGGGAATTATTCTCAATGTGTCCACAGGTCCCCGTGTATTTTCGGGACCGGAAAAATAAGCAAAAAAGTAATGACATTTCTTGCCTTCCATGCATGTAGTAGGGGCCGATTGAGGCAGTTATGGGATGGAATTACCTGCCCCATCCGATGCTGATCCAAACACTTCCTGATGAAATGTCAACAATTGTCTTTCGCTTCATATTATCATCTCCCCAAGTAAAGTGTGTTCTGAACACGTATTCAACTAGAATGATCGAAGTTGGGACAAGACGCAAGAAGCAACACTGATTACATTTTATAATTGTATGTGCTTTGCGGTGTTTTTCAAATTATTATCCAATTTTTATATGTTTATATTTTTAGTGCGTATAACACAATATGCTAGAATCACAATTAAAAATGTGTTTTATGGGATAACAATTCGATGCGAGAGTGCTCGTCTGTGGATATGTCGTGAACAAAAAAGCGGCAGAAATTGTCATTTTTGCGTGACCATGATTAACTTTAAGATTGGTGACCAGCGAGTAAATACGACAACCAGTGCTCTCATACAGCTGGCTTAGTATACTGGCGATATGGTTATACTAGTCCGCCGTTTAGTGGAAGTGGTTTAAATAAACTAAAAGTTTTAGTTACCAACGATGAAGTAGGATGTGTCGGGTCATTTGACTAAATACAGCTAAAAATGTAGAAGGTTCGTTGTCATGCTATTAGAGAGGTTCTGTGTAAATTTGAGAACAAACGCAAACAGAAAAATATGCGGGAAATCTTCTGTAGGAAAATACTTTAGGCTGACTATCTCGTGAGTTAACGATAGGTAGAAAGATTTAACAATCGTCCAATTCTCTAAACTAATTTGTTAACATTTACAGCGATGTGTAATATATTCAGTAACAAACAGTAGTGAAAAAGAAATGTATGTTTATTGACAACAACATAATAACATTTTTAGAAAACAAAAATTCAGAAAAATGCATGTTATTGTATTTTCTATGTTTTGTCATTTACAGCTCGTACAACTGCCATTTTTGTGTGAAACGTCATAATATGTTGTGCATCACTACGTGAGTTTCGGCAATACTGATGCTGTGTTGTTTTTTTTTGCACAATATGCGTATAAATATATTTACATAACATTGAGCATAGTTAGCACCTTAGTGTGCATGCAAGTATATATAACTACTCGTATTTTGAGAAGATTTGATGAAGGGAAAAATGAAACACAAAAATATAAAAAGCATATACAGAAAATGTATTCCTGGAACAAGATTTACAGTGGAAGATGCATCACTCATTTACAAACTTCACAAAAAAATTGAATTATTATTCTGTACTCGTTCTGCATATCACCCGGATGTGCACGTCGATATATAAAGCTTTACAGCTTGGCAGCAGCATATGTGGATGTCTCTCGTCACTTATACAGTCCTGTGGAATCATTGGGAATCATCCTTTTAACGTCCTGCAATTATACTTATTCCTTTTTTTTCATTGGCTACCTTGTTTATGCTTTGTGTCGACAGCCAAATAAAATCAAGGGTGATTCTAGTTGCGTCAATTTAGGAGGAAGATTCCCAATGAGTCCAAAGACTATGAACAAAGAGAGACACGATATATGTTATGATATCTTATAAATAAATATTTCAATTCGGGTTTGTGACGTCACATTGACCTTAGTCGGAACTGAGCGCCAATCTAATGCCAACAGTCCTTATCCCTTTACTACGACTTACATGACATATCACTGCATTACTATTCACTTTTAAAATACGACAACAGGCGTAGAACAATATTAAATTTAAAAAAAAACAACGGTCTAATCTATATGGAATAGTGAGCACAAGTAAATATACGTTAGAGATAAAATAATATATATATAAGCATATTAAAACAATAACAAGATAACGAAATGGACTGAATCTACATCCTTCATTGAGATATGGTTCTGGACACATTCAAGAAGAATTGAGAGAATCAGCTACGAGACGGCAAATACTTAATATTGTTATAAATAGGACGAGTTGATATTCTGACGAAGTTGTGCGACAATGAGACTTTGATAAAACACTTACAACGGGTACGATTTAACGCAAGATCGAGGATGACAACTTCAGAATATATCAGAAAGTTTAATATATTGGCATGGAAAATAGTCAACACTGTTCGTGATACAAGAAACTAGAGATCCATATTCGAGCTGTAAATGTCATTGGACAGTTCGGGCATGGAATACCGCTGTAGATTCATTGTGGTCTATCCGTGACTTTCTAGCAACTCTCCGCTGTTGAGCTGCTGCATTTCTCATCTTTTCACAAGATGATGCGCTTTATTTGACTGTAAAGTGCTATTTTGTGGAAGTTCTTCCCGTATATCGTGGTCTATCTCAAAGATTTTCAGTGAAATTTTTAAGGTCCTTGTAGCTCTTCTTTTGGCCACCTTGAGATCGTGTACCTTTCTCAATCTCATCATAGAGAAATAACTTTGGCAGGATAATGTCTGGTATACGTACCAAATGACTTCCCCAAAGAATCTGTGTCTGCATCAGGATAGTGTCAATGCTGGGGATACCAGATCTGTCAAAGACAGTGATATCTGGAATCATGTCTTGTCATCTGATGTTCATAACTTTTCTAAGACAAGCTGTGTGAAAGTGATTGTGTTTCCTCACATGACGCCTATAAACTGTCCATGTTTCACTAGGGTATACCAGCAGTGGAAGTACCACTGCTAAGTAAAATTTGAGCTGAGTCTGTAGGTTAATGCCATTTCTATGCCACACCATACAGCATGATAGATTGCAGCAGTGAGTGTCCTTCTCTCACAACCATACAACATAAGAGATAGCAACCATCTTCGTCATCATCAAACCCATAGCCTTTTAGGGTCGTGGGGGTGTCACTCTGGAAACATCAACATATACATGTCACCACGCCTCTCTTTTATCAGTTCTTTGTTTGAGTTCAAAGAGTCTTAATCCCATTCAGTCTTTAATATTATCAATCCATACTTCCCTCCTTTCCCTTCTTATTCTTTCACCTTCAATTGTTCTCTGCAAGATATTTCTGAAAAGATAATCGTGCCTTATCGCGTAGCCAAACCGCACAATTTTCTGATGAATTCTACACAACATGCAAGAACTACATAGAGCATATTACATCGCTGGAACGGTGAGAACTAGTTTCTGACTGCCATATTTCTCTGTATTGAAGGTTGTTCAAGATGCTAACATAAAACTAGAAACATTCGATATACATTAATTTTTTAAATGATAAAAATGTGGGACATCGCAGCAGGATGTTGAAAAGGCAGTGAAAGTATTATGACAAAGTTAATCCGGTTTCCTTATTTTTAACCCAGAAAGAAGTCAAAGTAATCTATGATGAACACAACTACACAACGCTTGATAGCTACAGCATCTCAAAAATACAAAACTTCGATTTTCAATTTTACTGTAACGATAGTACTTTCAATACATAACAACACTTCGTTCGGTTTAAGAAAAATTCCATTTATTGATTGTAAGTATAGACCCCGGTATTTTACTGTTAAACTGGGATCTACGAACACTAATCAATATACTAGTAACAAAAAGTAAAGACAAAGGCATTTTATTCAATAGTAAGTTATCATAAGTGATAGTTATCTGTCAGAAATTAAATCTTCCAGCATGCAAGATCAAAGTGAATGACTCAATGCTCACACAAGTTGACCAATTCAATATTTGGGAACACTGATGTCATCATACGGAAGAAGTTAAACAGAAATAAGAATCAGATACACACTACTTCTGAGAGAGCAGATAGGTTGGCCGCACAGCTACTACTACGGCTGTTGGTGGAGCGATGGATCGGACAGACACTTTGAAGGCCTACGGGAAAACGTACGAAAACATGACTGTATAAATGACGATGAATCTTTTTCCATGACTAGAATAAGGGAACTTGGTTTGAAATGTGATGTTGCTAGAAAGGAGCGGTTTCGTGAGCGAGATAGACTGATGGTCAATCCACTGCGTACTGGGACCGTCAATCAACGTGTAATGGCGGATACACTCAATGAGAGATCTGAGCACATATGGACTTGTCTGAAGTGCAGTGGCGATGATCCAACGACTAAGTTACTAACTAACTAGAGAGTTATTCAGAACTACATAAAACAATTATAACATATGGATGCGAATCTTGGACAATAAATAATCAGCATAATGAAAAACTGGTGGCAACAGAGATTTGATTTTGTAAAAGAATGTTGACAGTATCTTGGACATCTATAACAATTAACGAGGAAGTGCGGAAAGACTCAAATGCGAGACGGGTGTTACTCAATAATATCGGGGAAAAGACTGCTATCACATGATGACTGTTTGATCACGTTATGAGATAAGGATGTCTGGAGAACATAGTTATAAACAGCAAACAAACTATAAGGCAAAAAAGATCAAGGACGACAGCGTGAGAAAATTTCAGATAGTCTAATATCCTGGCATCGCATTTAGTAAACAACAGTCGTGTTACAAGATACTGAAAGGGTGTTTGAAGTTGTATAGATCCATTATCGCCAATGATAGTCGATATGTCACTTAATGATGATGAAAGATGCTGAAGAGGATTTATATAGCCCAAGCACCGAGTTTAGCTAGAAAATACAGATATAACGATAGCAACCAGGAAAAATTTTCCTCCAAGGGTTAATTATTTTAAAAAAACCTGCTTGAGTTCTTAAGACTGCAATCCTGGACAACTAAGAGGTCTGATCCTCCTTGAGTACATCGTATCATCAGGGTACTTATAGATAAGGGAACATGGAAACCTGTGTTATAGATAATGTGAGAATTCGGTTTCAAGATAGTTAGCGTAAACAGATGTGAAAAATATATGTAACTGAAAGTAGCGTAACATCCCACGAAACACTCACTGTTAACATGACAGAAAATATACTTATAATCAGAGCAGATGTTTTATCTTTACAATAAAATCTTGTTATAATTAGTCGCCACAGAGTTGCACATAAATTTCATCAACAATTAAAGAGGATCGGAAAATCTTTGAAAGTTGCTGACAAGAGGGCAGGTTGGGATATGATGAAAGTTGACGTTAACAATAATGCTGTTATAAAACAACTAAATTGTTTGATTGTGACAGAACAAATGATAAAATTGGATAAATTTGATAATTTTAGTACTTTATTTGCTAACAAATGTTTAGTGTAGAAAAGGAGAGAGGGAATTATTTCATATATAACTAAGCAAGGTGGCCCCTTAATTATTGTCCGTGGGCAAAAACTGATAATAAACTGTTGATTAAATATATTCACAGATCCTATATCAGAGATTATAACCATAAAAACTAATGAAGGTTGAGGTTCAGGTAATCCTGTCGTCACTACCACTCCTCGTGTTATATCTGCAAAGCAAGAGATTATATAATGCAACCGAATGACTTTATATTACTGTAATGATGAACGCATCGGAGGAAATGTAATATAAATCGGCCCCACCAGAACAAGCATATAAAGATCTAACACCAATTCTAACAGTCCCCCCCCCCAACAACTAAACATCCTTCCCCCAAAATCTAAATATCTAACACCAATCGTGACACCGCCCCCAACAATTAACTAACCCTCCCCATTCCAAAAGATACGCTGTTTTCCCTCTAATCTATATTCCTCAACTGCGCTCGAAGAAAGGGACACAATAAATTTAATGTTCTTGTTAACACTGCTTATCACCTCCTACTGAGTGTCGTACACTAACGCCGATTTAATTTTTTGATGAGACTATATTTAGTTCCGTAAAAAACATAGGTCACATCTGCTTATCATGAACCAATATTGCTGACGTCAACTTTTGTCAAACCCCACTCCTTCCCCCTTGTCAACAACTTTGTAATATTTTCATACCACCTCCCTCCCCACAGTTGTTGACGTAATTATGAACAATCATTTTTAATAAGTTAAAAATTCAACTTGAAAGACATAATTAAGCGCCTAATATTCATGTCTATTGATCGCCATAAACAATATTAAACATTGGTATATCTGTTGGCTAAAACAGCAAAACATTTGATATGAAACATACTGCCGAAATAATTCCCATGACATTGTTGAATATAGATTCGAGAGCACTTAAAGGGAAGTTACTTGACTGTTGTAGCTCAAAATGTAGGATTGAGTTTGGAATCAAGAGTAATTTATCGAGACAGTATCTGGCATGAAGGCAAATTAAGGTAAAAGTGAGATGACGTATGATGTGTAGCATGTCATGGAATGGAAGAAATTGTTGAGCACAACAGGTACAGATAGTCGTAAATTTAGTTAAACATAGATAGCCACTTTAGAAATAAGAGGTTTAGCTTGTCTCCTGATGTAGAAAATGTTATAGGGAAATGTTCATTGGGAAGGATGGAGGCGTCAGTTCGTCATCGTAGTGACAGACGGTACAGGTAGCTCTTCAGGGGATATATGAATATATTGGTTGTTCAACAGATGGATACATGAAAACTTTGATTGTACAATAGATGAATACATGGAATCAGCGGTTGTTCAGCGAATAGATACATGGAAACTTTGATTGTACAATAGATGAATACATGGAATCAGCGGTTGTTCAGCGAATAGATACATGGAAACTTTGATTGTACAATAGATGAATACATGGAATCAGCGGTTGTTCAGCGAATAGATACATGGAAACTTTGATTGTACAATAGATGAATACATGGAATCAGCGGTTGTTCAGCGAATAGATACATGGAAACTTTGATTGTACAATAGATGAATACATGGAATCAGCGGTTGTTCAGCGAATAGATACATGGAAACTTTGATTGTACAATAGATGAATACATGGAATCAGCGGTTGTTCAGCGAATAGATACATGGAAACTTTGATTGTACAATAGATGAATACATGGAATCAGCGGTTGTTCAGCGAATAGATACATGGAAACTTTGATTGTACAATAGATGAATACATGGAATCAGCGGTTGTTCAGCGAATAGATACATGGAAACTTTGATTGTACAATAGATGAATACATGGAATCAGCGGTTGTTCAGCGAATAGATACATGGAAACTTTGATTGTACAATAGATGAATACATGGAATCAGCGGTTGTTCAGCGAATAGATACATGGAAACTTTGATTGTACAATAGATGAATACATGGAATCAGCGGTTGTTCAGCGAATAGATACATGAAAACTTTGATTGTACAATAGATGAATACATGGAATCAGCGGTTGTTCAGCGAATAGATACATGGAAACTTTGATTGTACAATAGATGAATACATGGAATCAGCGGTTGTTCAGCGAATAGATACATGGAAACTTTGATTGTACAATAGATGAATACATGGAATCAGCGGTTGTTCAGCGAATAGATACATGAAAACTTTGATTGTACAATAGATGAATACATGGAATCAGCGGTTGTTCAGCGAATAGATACATGGAAACTTTGATTGTACAATAGATGAATACATGGAATCAGCGGTTGTTCAGCGAATAGATACATGAAAACTTTGATTGTACAATAGATGAATACATGGAATCAGCGGTTGTTCAGCGAATAGATACATGGAAACTTTGATTGTACAATAGATGAATACATGGAATCAGCGGTTGTTCAGCGAATAGATACATGAAAACTTTGATTGTACAATAGATGAATACATGGAATCAGCGGTTGTTCAGCGAATAGATACATGGAAACTCATCATCATCAGATGCCATCTCCGCAATGAAGGTTGGCTGCAACAGATATCCAACATCCCCTGTCTCTTGTCTTGGTGGTGCACTCTGCTAGACTTTAACCTGTACATCGTGTTATGTTACTCTCCCACTTGTATCTCTGCCTACCTCTTGCTCGTTTCCCTTTGAATTTACCCTCAATTGAGGTCTTCAATAAGGTATCATGTCTTTGAATGTGTCCAAAATATTTTATTTGCCTGATCTATATTTCTCTTAGTAGTTCTGCAGCCACTCCCATTTATGTGATTTTTCTTATTTGTGATCAACCTTATCTCCTTATGCATTAATTTTGTCTTCTGTTGTATGAACATCTTCTCTATTTCATTGCATTTTGTTTCTAGCCATTGTTTTTTTCGTTGTTCTGCACATGTTACGTATCTGCTTGTCTATAATTGAGTATATTGGGGTATTTTTAGCTTTATTTCATTCTGACATTTTGTCTAATATTTCCTGTCATCCATGTTTGCTTGTTCTTGGCTTTTCTTATTGGTAAATTTTCATTTGCTGTTTGAATACTTTTCCTTAGGCTGTCCCATTTATTGCCTATTTTCTCTTCTGGATTTTCCCTTCTGTATTTTTCCATGCATTCTATCATTAGATGTTCATATCTATTCCTTACATCTACAAGGTGTTTTTGTTATATGTCTGGTTGCTTTAGTGCTGATGCGTCTATCTGTGGATCTTGAACTTTTCTATGTTCTATCTTTTTAAGTTTGACATGTATTTTTACACAGCACTGGATTATGATCAGAGCTGATATCTGCACCTGGATATGTTTTAGCATAGAAACTATGATTGTTCAATAGATGGAAACATGGAAACTATGATTGTTCAATAGATGGAAACATGGAAACTATGATTGTTCAATAGATGGAAACATGGAAACTATGATTGTTCAATAGATGAATACATGAAAACTATGATTGTTCAATAGATGAATACATGAAAACTATGATTATTTTTCAATAGATGGATACATGGAAACTATGATTATTTTTCAATAGATGGATACATGGAGACTATGATTGTTCAATAGATGATTACATGGAAACTATGATTGTTCAATAGATGGATACAGGGCAACTATGATTGTTCAATAGATGTATACATGGAAACTATGATTGTTCAATAGATGATTATATGAAAGCTCTGATTTTTCAATAAATGAATACATGGAAACTATGATTGTTCAATAAATTAATACATGGAAACTATGATTGTTCAATAGATAAATACATGGAAACTATGATTGTTCAATAGATAAATACATGGAAACTATGATTGTTCAATAAATGAATACATGGAAACTTAGATTTTTTTAAAGATTGATGCATGGAAACTTTGATTGTTCAATAGATGGATACATGAAAACTATGATTGTTCAATAGATGGATTCATGGGAACTTTGATTATTCAATAGATGGATACATGGAAACTTTGATTTTTCAATAGATGGATACATTGAAACTTTGTTTTTTTTAAAAGATTGATGGATGGAAAGTTTGATTGTTCAATAGATGGATACAAGGAAACTACGATTGTTCAATAGATGGATACATGGATACTTGGTTTTTGTAAAAGATTGATGCATGAAAACTTTGATTGTTTGAGTTGATAAGACTTAGGATAAGATGGCATAAAAACATATTAATTTTGATTCATAAAGCTCGATTATGTTTGCTTCCAATAACTGAAAGGTCACGTCTAGCAGATATGTTCCTTCTGTCAAATAAATATGACAACTGAAAACAGATACCAAAGGAGTATTACTAATTGGCTAAGATAAGACTGAATGATGTTTCGACTAAACATCCTTCATTTTGTTTGTATTCTCAGATATCTAGAAATTTAACACAATGAAATGATTTTTTTCTTCATGAAATGCGGGCGGAGGGGAGAGCGGTAATATGCAAGACATTCAAACTCCCAGTGGTATTCTGTATTTGTTTTTAGAAGACGTCTCTTCAGAAAGTTCAGCACTAATAGTAGTAGTGGGGAGGGTGTGCTAAGGGTGTCGTATCACTCTCGCTGAACCCAGGGTTAGCAAATAACCAGGAGCCCAAAAGTATCTTCTCGTGGTACATCATGGAAAGAAAATTACAGCGGCTCGTGCTGCTTCTGGCAAATACTTTTGGGATCGTGTCCGTTAATGTGGAGGTTTCAGATGGAATAAGAATTGACTGCAAACATACAAGCAAGAGGTTCCGATTGGAGAATTTCAGGGGCCGCCCATGCAATTGTCACGAAATGGGTAGGTATCACGACAAATTGTGAGAATCGAAAAGATAGCATATATAGAGTACAATGAGAGGGCAGCACAGCTTCAGATGGCTGCGCTACGTGTAATCGGAATGTGAACACGTTAAAAGGAAATTGGAACTACAAGTATGTTCAACTACAGAACTAGCTTCTAGTCGCAGGTTCTCCCACAAAATGTGTAGAGACTCAGACATTGACGAGGGTTTCACGATGTCCGTGAATGACACCTCGGCTAAGAGGGCGAACAGAACTGGATCCAACTCTACCGTTGATGATGTTCTGTATCGGAGTCATGCTCGCTGAGGGAAAAGGTTCAGTACTCCATGGACACGGTCACAATACGTCTAATTACGGGAGACGTGTCCACTGGCAGCGGAACACTAATGTACTGTAGCTTCCAAAGTGCAAATAACGCAGCTATACTGTAAATCAAAAACACAACGTACTTCATGCTGCTATGCGGAAATCACAAGAACTTTCGTTTTGGCTGTCAGATCGCGCGCAGAAGTAGAAGTGGTGGTTGTATTAGTAGTAGTAGCTTACACAAATCCAAGTGTGAGATGCAAGTAGTAGTAGTAGCTTATCTACGTCTCAACTCCGTATTGCCCAGTACTACTCCATGACATAGAAAGCAGAAGGCTCATTTAGACTAGAAATAGTTTGATCACAATCACGCATGCCGCCTTTAGTTCCCAAAATCTGATATTATTATCATTTAATAAAGCTGGATAGATTACTAAACTGTGGAACGAAGTACTATCGATTCAACTGAGAAATAAATCTACATTACGGGTCTAGTAAACCACTACGGGTCTAGTAAACCACTACGGGTCTAGAAAACCACTACGGGTCTAGTAAACCACTACGGGTCTAGAACACCACTACGGGTCTAGCTACATAACTGCATCGTCTTCTCGTGTATCGGCATAAATCAGTTCATAATTACTCCACATTCAACTAAACATACAACGTCGCATAAATATACCTGCTATGTCTGAGTGCAACCTGGGCGAAATCAGAAATCCATTTCACAGATCGATAATCTATTTCTAATTATATCATGAACTTTTGTTAGATCTGTGCGAGAACATGACAACCACAATCTAAACATTGAAGTTTGGTGTAGGTGAAGCTCTCTTTAAGATGGAGTAGACAAAACACTAGTGGGCGATTTTGGTGTTGCACGGAGTCGGTGAATGTCAGGTCCACCTCCAAGGCTGTTCCAGAAGGTGAACAATTAGTTATATGTTGATACTAACCTTTCAAAATGTTTATTTTATTTTTTGTTGTTCAGGCTTTCATTTACGTGCTAATTGTTGAACATTTATATCATTAGACTATACGGACGTGACTTTACCATTAGTTGTTTTTTTCTTGCACGTGATATTGTCAATATACTTCTTATCCGTGTTGTCAGCATCGTGTACCTTGTAGGTGATTTTCCTGACAGCAATTTTATCAATGTTTTCTCATTGAACGTGATTTTATAGGTTTTACTTGTGTGTGATTTCATCACTGCATTTGTTATACGTGATCGCAATAATGTTATTTTCTGTGTGCGGTTTCATTACTGTTTTTACTTTAGGTCATTTTCATTATTGTTTTTTCTTGTACACAGTTTTCTCATGATTTTTCTTCAACGCTGCTAAATGACCATTTATTGTACACGACTAAATCACTTTCTTGTACGCGACTAAATCACTATTTCGTGTACGCGACTAAATCACTATGTCTTATATGTTTGTTTTTGGTTCGCTCCATTGTAACCATCACGGATATCCGTGCGATTTCCGCCGGGAGCGTGATTACGTTGTGCCACCGTTATGCGCCTTGTAGGCCTAGCACATCCGATTTCGGCATGCCTTGACAATTCGGGTGGGCTACTCTTAGCCTGTGACAGCCTCTATATCTGTCTCCAGGCACGCGTAGTGGAGACTCTTCGCCCAGACGATACTTTGCTCTCGTCTGACTCGAACGAGGTGTTCCACTGTCTATGAACTTGCCTCGTGTAATTGGACGTGCTGTTCCTGTGCCCATTGGGTACTGAACCGTTTCTCATCCGTGAGCCTGGTTCCTTAAGGGGAAGAACTCAACAGAGGAGTTGGACCCTGGCTCTTTCGCCCTCTTAGCCGAGGTGTCATTCACCGACATCATGTACCCCTTGTCAAAGTTCGAGTCTCACACCACGCGTTTGAGAGCAAGGCGTTCTCGAGCTGAGCGTCCTTGTCCAAATAGCGCCTGAGCCCATCAGGTACTGAACCCTTTCTCTCTTCAAGTGTATTTCCGGTGTAGGAAAACCTGACAGTAGAGTTGGGCCAGGGCTAAATCGTTGTCCCTTTTGTGCCTGAGCGCATCGAGTACGGAACCCTTTCTCTTCGCGAGCATATTTCCGGTTTAGGAAGGCTCGACATTAGAGTTGGATTAGGTCTTCTTGCTTTTACCAAACGCTAATGAATGGGTCTGGGTCTCTTCCTGTAAGGAACACAGGTAACTAGAAGCTCGTCTCGAGCTGACGGAGCTTGTAGTTCCCCTTTCCTAGGAACTTTTCATTTTCTATTTGCAGTTCGCGCTGCCCTCTATCGCTGTTCTGCTCTTTCATTATTTCATTGTACTCGGTATGAAATCTATTTGTCTCTTGCCATGCATCTACCTTTACGTGCATTTTACATTGGCCGCCCCTCCAATGTTCGGACTGGACTGACTAGCTTCACTGTATGTCGACAGTGTCGCTATATGTGGTGCTGCTGGTGGTGTCGGAGATATTGTCTGTCTCTTGTGCAGTCAAATCTCTTTCCATCTGCTACCTCCACATTCTCGGACACGATCCCCAAATGATTTGGCCAGAATCAGCACGAGCTGCTGTATTTCTGTTTCCATGGTGCACCGCTTGGAGGTACATTTGGGATCTTGGTTATCTGCTAACCCTGGGTCCGCCTAGAGCAATGCGTTCCCTTTGCACCCCGTCTTGTATGTGATTTTCTCATTGTTTCTGTTGTACGCAAATTCATCATTCTTTCTATTGATTTCAATACCAAAGATCCTGCCTGTCAGAGATATTCATAGTAACTCAGCTCGGAAACATGGTCATGAACTGATGGGGCAGCCAACCATGCGTACCCTATCATCCAGCGGACTTACTAATTAGGCAGGGCTAACATTTTAGGTTTACTCTGAGATCCTCAATGAACTACCACGTCCTGCACAGAGCTCTATTCTACACGCCACATATGCTACCTGTTCACAGCCGGGGCACCACGCACATTTTTGCAGCTGGAGCTACAGTCAGTACTTAGCTCATATGGTTCCCCAAGCGTGATTTGCAATGCTCGAATCTTTGAATTTGGCGCCACAAAGGGGAACAATTGTACAGATGAAATGTTGTGGGATTTCCACAAGAGGAATGTCTCACTATATTGGCATGTCATCTGCGGCGCATATATTGTTGCGCAATTGGTGATCTGATAGAACAATAGTCAGTCCTTCAGACATTCAAGTACAATATAGATAAAGACAAACAGCAATTACATGACTTTTTGTCCCGAAAATTCTCCATAAAGGCAAAATTTCACAAGATGAAGAACAACCTATGTAATATATCTTTGTCGATTGAAGTGAGAGATTTCTTAGACGTTATGTTAAACCAATTATAATGTATGGAAGTAAATCGTGGACAATCAGCAAAACTGGTAAAATAATACTGAGGCAGCAGAGATGTGGTTTTATAGAAGAATATTAAATAGTTACATAGAGAAAAAAATATCAAACAATATAAAGAATGAATAAAAAAAGTGAGCTGCTTACATGAATCAGAAAGAGATAGTCCAGATTTATTTGGACACATCATAAGAACATACAGATGGAAAACATTCTAACAACAAATAAAGTTGAAGAAAAAGATTGGTTAGGGAAGACCAAGAGAGAAGATGCTTGACAACTTAGCATTGTGGCATGGGAGAACATTTACAGCAGACGAAGTAGAAGGCTGAGGAAAGACAAGATCCGGCGCCACACAGCATGAACCATAAGAAAAGCTTTAGCGTAAGAGACATATCTGACTAATGATCAAACAATTTTAGCAAAGCTGCAATGATGTCTTTGGTCGACGTTCAACTGTGTTATATTCAGGTAAGAGTTAATTCGACTATAAACAACTTCAGATTCTACTCAGATTCAAAACTTTCTTTACTGCCACTCTGTAAGCCTCTTGGTTCTATGCAAGTTAACCAGCTTCTTCAAGTGTCATGTTCACAAGGTCTTCGATGTCATGTGACCATCGTAGTCTTAATCTACCTCTTGTTCTTTTTCCTGGAATATTTCCCTCCCTGATTAATATTTCTAAACCAGCGCGCCTCTTTATATTCGAAATATTCGACATATGTTAGTTTGCATTTTTATTTGATAGTTTTAGAAGTCACTCTTTTGTGTTCAGGTCTTTGTGGTCGTCTGTGTTGGCTCGTCTTCTATCCATGATATTTTAGGACATTCTATAGCATTTCATTTTGATGACAGACATATATATATAGGTATTCGAAATGAAATATTTTCGAAATGATATATTTATACATACATAGATACAAACACAACACTCAAAGAAAATCAAGCCAGCATACTAAACTCGATGGTGCTGTTTCTGACAGAAAAACATGCAAAAAAGTTCTACAACATTCTTACCAGAGATTTGAACTGTTTTATGTCGTATATTCCATCAACAAGAAATCCTTTTCGTTCAGAAAAATCTAACAAAACCTACAACTTCCAATAACTGTATCAGAAATTCCCTGTAAATAGTTCATTAGAGATTATTCGTTCCGTGACGAACTATCATCATGTGTAATAGAGCAAGAAAGGTTATATAACAAAAGTTTATTTCAAGAAAATATTTATAACATTTACATGGAAACATTAATAACAAAACTGTGCGTCACTTCCTTCTAAACTTTCCACCAACAATTAATTTGAGCGATTTCGGGTAAAATAAAAAATGACCTTTCAGTCTGGTCTGTTTAATTTCAAAGTTAACTAGAATTTACAACAATTTAACATTAGAATGAACATTCAGCTTATCCGTTTAAAGTATATGAACATTCATTTACTTCAAGGGTCTACTTGAAGAAAGCTTCAGACAACTAGTCCACTTACATTTTCAAAATTATCTAACCGAATGACGCGGAGTTTCCCCACAAAACATTACTGTGAATTGAAAGAAAGCAGAAACTGTTATCTTTCGTCGACGCACCAGACCGTTGCGCGCTACGCTCTCTGCTTGTGGGGGTAGTAGCAACATAGAGCTCGCGAGCGGAATGAGATAGTTGCCAGTCCCTTTCTTAAAAAACAATTTTAAATCAATGTAATCTCCCCACCTTCGTTTGTGCAATGCTTGTCACAGAAATTAGGATTCCGCTATTTCTGAGAACTGACGAGATGTTGGGTGCCCTATACTTCCTGAGCCAAATATTTCTGTGTGAAATCTAATCAGAGGTTAGAAGATCCGATGTATACATTTCAGGAAGAGCGGAGAAAATTTGGCAGAACCGACGGCACGTGTGGATGTCAAACATTTCTTGGCAGAATGATATCCATGAATCTGGCTTCAGTGATGGTTTTCTGGGAAAAACCATGACAGCAAGAAGGAGGGGTAAAATAATTTTTGGACAAAGGCACAAAGACAACACAACAATGAACATTGCACGAACGGAGGGAACTTAATGGTAGAGAAGAAGGTAACATTGATAAACAAGTTAACTGCAAAACTGTTTAGGTAATAATGAAACAAAAACAGAGAAACGGGTAGGGGGAGCGAGTGTAGAGAAGCGGGAGTAAGAGAAACGGGGATATCTCTGATATATTTCTTACAACAGTTATTTATTTATACGAAGCGTATACAAGCGTATTACTTATACGAAGATTTTTAAACGATATACATTGGACTATCGATTGAACTACGGAAATTACATGCTATGGGTGGTGTTCCTGGCAGGGGCGTGTCGCTTCAGTGAGAAGTGCGGAGGGCATTATGGAAATACGAATACAATAATGCAATCATCTACGCCTTTCAAGCATGTTGAATCCTTTAATGTATGTAAAACACCGAGAGACAATTTTATAAAAATTAGAGAGAACGTGGTTAAATTGCAGCTTTATTATCTTCTTCTGTTTGTGTTCAGGATTCTTTTAGTCTTGCTTAGATTTTCCGGTCAGTTGCCTGGAAGAACCTCCCAGTCTTCTCCAAGTCAGAGAAATGTCCCGATGTTTTTGTCTCAGCTCACTCCAGTGTGACCATGTCTTACCTCGCAGTTCGTTGTAGTCTTGACAGTTTTAAGTATGTTCTCATGGGTTTTAATGTCTGTTCCGCGTAGACATTCATTTGCCTGGGCCACACTGATCCGGTACATGTGTCCCTGTAGTGTGCAGTGGTCAGCTCTAAGTCAAAAGATGATAGTCTATTGTTGTCTATGAAGTTAGTGTATGTCGTCTAGTTTCCGATCAATACCCGTATCTCTCTTCCAATGTGATGTATAATTGTTGTATTTTAGCGTTCTGGTCTTACTGCATGGCAAATAAGCTGAATTGTTCCATGTTTCCTCCTGTTTTTGCCAGGGCATTAACGCCTGTGAAGGTGTGCAGCCCATAGAAAGCCTCCTTGCGCTCCTTCATAGGAAAGCATGCAGTAACAAAACTTTTATTTGTTCTCTCATTTCCAGTGTTACCGCAATGATCAAGTAGCCATTGAATAATGATGTTTGATTTTTTTTTGCATGTTTATCAGTTCTAGTCTAATTGTGTGGATTGTGCTTTCAATTTAGTTGCATTGTAATGCTTCCAATAAAAATCTACTGTCTGTGAGTATTACTACATTGTAATGCTTCCAATAAAATCTACTGTCTGTGAATATTACTACATTGTAATGCTTCCAATAAAATCTACTGTCTGTGAATATTACTACATTGTAATGCTTCCAATAAAAATCTACTGTCTGTGAATATTACTACATTGTAATGCTTCCAATAAAAATCTACTGTCTGTGAATATTACTACATTGTAATGCTTCCAATAAAAATCTATTGTCTGTGAATATTACTACATTGTAATGCTTCCAATAAAAATCTACTGTCTGTGAATATTACTACATTGTAATGCTTCCAATAAAAATCTACTGTCTGTGAATATTACTACATTGTAATGCTTCCAATAAAATCTACTGTCTGTGAATATTACTACATTGTAATGCTTCCAATAAAAATCTACTGTCTGTGAATATTACTACATTGTAATGCTTCCAATTAAAATCTACTGTCTGTGAATATTACTACATTGGCTAGTGCTACAGAATTATTAATAAAACAAGCACACAGAACCAACGTGTTCCCAACAGTGACCGTCTTAAAATTTGATTCCCAAACTGAAGAGGGGGTGGACACTACCCTACGGAAACGTGGGATGATCTTAAGGGAACGGGAACCAATTTGTGAATTTAGTGCAATAAAGGAATTGCTGTTTTCCATTTAAAAATATAAGTATATTCTCTTAAAAAATATACGCATTTTCTTCTAAAAATATATTTAAGATAAAACAAAATAAATAGGTTAGACTAGGTTAATTATGATTTTTATTCTCTTCGGACGCTGGGCATGTTCCTATGTTGCTCAGATCTCGGTTTCAGTCAATCTCTCAAGACAAAACTGCTGATAGTTCCGGTTCTATCATGGTTCAGTGTTCTATTTGAAATGTATGTTATGTGTTCTCTACGGGCCACACCTATCCTCACTCCCAAATCGCACATTCTCGAGATTGTGCTCACGTATCTGAAAATCCTCCGATCATACGGACTCAGGAAGAGCAATGAGTATGTGTGCTCGGTCCATAGACTGACCATCTCTTATGGGGCATGGCTTGCTAATTGTCGGCACTTTCAAGATAAGCAATGACTATTGTTCCAAATACAAATAATTTTAACCATGGTAATTGGGTTGTGGACTTATTAAAATCTTGTACTGACGAAAAGAGACGCTTTGTTTTACCTATTACACCCTGCATGCCCAGTTGAACCTGTAGTTCAAGTAATTTTGATGTGATTGATATATAGAGGATGAAGCTAAAGTGAGGTCAAAAATTGGGGAAGGGGTACATAAAGCGTCTGCTAAGTGTCTAAGAAGTGCCTCAGCTCGAAACGTTTTGGGTCACTGATCTAGGTTCTGCTACAGTGATAGTCTAAAGCAGTGTTTCCGATCGTGGGGGGTAATATTATCCATATAAATAATAAGCAATAATATAACGGTGATAGGACAACTTAGTGTAGAGATCTGAATATATTAACCATATACATTTATCAAACATTTATCAAATATTTAAATAGTAATTGCATATTGAACACTCTTCCAGTAAAAGTCGCGCATGCCTGTTCTTGTTTTTTGACTCGTTTATCAGGCATCACTTTGCCAAATTTGGCCGGTTACCTCCACGTATATTTAGCCAAATTTATCAAACGTACTCCCATGCGCGTGCAAATCAGTCTGATCAGAAGTTGAAGAGTTCTCATAGCTAACGCCCTGGGGAAGTTTGTGCCAGCGTTACTTGAAATGTCATGAACGCACTTATCTTGGGAAAATAGCATTAAACGGGTAGAAAAAAAATCGACACAAAATACGTTCATTGAAAACAACAGTATTCACACGGAGGAACTCCAACAAATATGAATATTGTGTTTCCAACATGGCTTACCTCAAAATCGGAAAGATTATGCAGCAGATTATTCGCAATTTAGACAATACAACTTCTCATGCAGCGTGATTCTGGAATATAAATTTACCATGATCAACCCAATGCTGTCTGCTGTGGGTCGTCATTGCCAACTTAGTTTGATCACATGCGCCGACTAGCCAGCTAGTCAAAGGTTATGCTTATGTCTTGCTCTTTTGATGATTGCCATATGTCTCAAGGGAGAAAAGTTAATTCTGTCTGTGCAGAAATCTAATCAGGAATAAACATGTTCATGAATGCAAGCTAGATATGGTATTGTCCTGACGTTATGCTGAATAAATGATATTCCTAAATGTTATGCTTGAGAAGCTATTTTCCAGAATTTATGTTTCTACAGAATACTTATTTTTTCCTTAATTTATGCTCTAGAAGCAATATTCTGAAGCTACATTGAAAAGGCTACATTCCTACATTTATGTTGTTTAAAATGTATTCTTGTTAATATATTAGGGAAATTATATGTGTTAAGTTGTGTTGGAAATGTTTATGGCCAAAATTAATAGTTGGAGAAAATATATTTCTGAAGTTTACAGTTGGTGCAATATCTCTGAAGTTAAACGTTTAGTGTGATATATTTGTGAAGTTAAACGTTTAATATGCAGTATTTATGAAGTTAAACGATTAATGTGCTATATTTGTTTAGTTAAACGTTTAATATGCTGTGTTTAAGAAGTTAAACGTTTAATGTGCTATATTTGTTTAGTTAAACGTTTAATATGCTGTGTTTATGAAGTTAAACGTTTAATGTGCTATATTTCTGGAAGTTAAACGTTTAATGTGCTATATCTCTAAAGTTAAACGTTTAATGTGCTATATTTCTAAAGTTAAATGTTTAATGTGCTATATTTCTAAAGTTAAACGTTTAATGTGCTATATTTCTTATATTAATAGTTGATGATGCTTTATTTCTACAGTTAAAAGTTGTAAATGCTAAATTTCTGAAGTTCAAAGTTGAAGGTGCTATATTTCGAAAGTTGAAAGTTGAAAGTGCTACATTTCTGAAGTTCGAAGTTGAAGGTGCTATATTTCCGAAGTTGTTTGTCTGTTTTGCGTTCACTTCATTGTAATCTGCACGGATATTTGTGTGATTTCCGTCGGGAGAGTGGTTACTTTGTGCCACAGTTATGCGCCTTGTAGACCCAGCACATTCGATTTCGGCATGCCTTGACATTTCGGGTGGACTACCCTAGTCTATGACAGTCTTCCTATCTGTCGCCAGGCAGCGAATGTGTACTGACTCTACACCGAAACGGTTTGTCCTTCACATCGATCCTGTACGAGGTGTTCCGCCGACAGTGAACTTATCTCGTGTAATTAGACGTATTGTGCCCGTGACCATCGGGTACTGGGTTTTTCTCATCCTCGAGCCTGGTTCCTGGTTTAGGAAAAACTCGACGGATTCCTTCGCCCTATTAGCGGAATTGTCATTCACCAACGTCGTGAACCACTCGTCCACGTCTGATTCTATACACATATTTAGGAGCGTTGGAGACTAACGTTTGTTCTAGAGCTGAACAGTAGTGGTCACCTTGATCTTCTGTGCCTGTGCACATCGGGTACTGAACATTTTCTCACGGCGAGCATGATTCCGGTATAAGAAAACTCGACAGTAGAGTTAGACCCGGGCTGGGATCACCAGTAACTAGAAGCTTGTCTCGAGCAAACAACACTTTGGTTTCAATTTCCTTGAAATGTTTTCCGTTCTATTTGAACATGACGTTGCTCCCTAGTGATGTACTTCCCTCTTGGGGACAGCATAACTTGGCAACAGCTTATGACCTTCATGACACAGCTACACGTACTACATCCCTGCAACTCCCTAAAGAAAAACATGCAGTATTGACAGGATTTTTTTAACATATTGCTGTTAACCATGAGCAATGACACCTTCAATGACGAAGAAAACATCAGCATTCAACGGAAATGCTAAACAAAGGTTCTAAGAATATAAGGGATAGAAAAACGAAATAACGCAGTTGTCCGGAAAAACCCGAACCTGGTTCCTCAAAACTATTTTTTGTTTAAACACAAGTTAACATATTTTAGACATATAAACAGACAATGTTTTTGAAAGAGTGATCTTGAAGGAAAATTTCCAAGAACGGAGAACATGAGGCAGATAAATAATACCATAAACACGGGAGGATATTGAAGACCTTCTGAACATGACACTGGAAGAGGTTGTACAATCTGTGCAGAGTTTACAGAGTTGCAGTGAGGGCAACGTTTGTAAGAAAGTTCATCACATAGATAGATAGAGAAGTTTAGCAATACATTCCACTATCATATATCGTAATTTGATCAACACAAGCATCAGATTTCAACTTATATAAACATGCCAATAGATCATATATCTCATATAGCAGTGATACAACCGACAGGGTTTCAGAGATATATAAAACTCATCCGGGATAATCAAGACAAGAGGATGCACCAGGAAGGATCTTAACTTTGTCAATTAAATTATCTTTGTGTCGTTTTCCCTTAAATCTTGTAACTCCATTATCGTATTTCCTGATCATTTGTACAGGTAATTTATTGTAAAATGTGATTTCTTGTAAATATCTTTTGAAGAAAAAAATGAAGACAGAGCGACTTGAGTTCACCAGGCACATTTCGATCATTTATCCCAAAAAAACAAAATGGGGAAAAAATAGATTTAAAATGAATAAACTTTTATGTCAAAGAGTACAGTAAAAAAACTGTTTTTTTCTGATATTGATTTCAGGAAGATTTTATATACAAAAATGACAGCAAAGGCTCACAATGCGTGGAGGATTGACTTTATTGCACTTTACCTAATATGTACTGCCATTGTGCATATGTACCGCGTGTACGTAACTCCATAGCTTCAAGCGATATTCCAAGGATACTGAAAATCAACTTTATGAACAAGAGGTCGCAAGAGAGATTCGAACTTCGTCCTCTTGCGCATAAAATGAAAGGCTTACCAACTGCGCCAGTGAGATCCTTCGCATAACATAGAACAGAGTATCTCAAGAACAGTCCGTCTGTAGAACAGCTTGCAGCTGAAATCTAATCCGCAATGTTATGTTTCTAAGACACTCTCGCTGTCTTTCAGCCACATAGCCAGAAACAATTTATTGAAAAATTTAAAATAGATCCCTAAGTACACATTAATCAACAACTTTCAATACTAGATATTAGTAAACTATGATATTTCTTAGTAAACTATGATAATTATTAGTAAACTATGATTGTTATTAGTAAACTAGGATTGTTATTAGTAAACTAGGATTGTTATTAGTAAACTATGGTAGTTATTAGTAAACTATGGTAGTTATTAGTAAACTATGATTGTTATTAGTAAACTATGATTGTTATTAGTAAACTATGGTAGTTATTAGTAAACTATGGTAGTTATTAGTAAACTATGGTAGTTATTAGTAAACTATGGTAGTTTTTAGTAAACTATGGTAGTTATTAGTAAACTATGATTGTTATTAGTAAACTAGGATTATTATTAGTAAACTATGATAGTTATTAGTAAACTGTGATTGATTATTGCGTGAGCGGTATTTATCTGTAAATAAATTATACATATTGGTATATCAGGCTCTCATAAGTTGAACTGCATCCAGCTTGAAATCTAGTAGGACCATTGCCCTGCTTCACGAGAGATCCAATTGAGGTTCGAGAAGAAACGCTAAAGAAGAAGAAGACGTTGACCAGTTAAATAAAAGATTCCTTATTTTTATTTGTCACCGACCACTCAATCAGGTCTCCGAGTTGCCTAGATGCACCAATCAAGTAAATAATTTAATTGTAGTATTGGTCGTATGCTTCAGACATCTTCCTCCAAGAGCATGACGTGCAAATGTCTTCCTCGAAGACAACTGTTTTTGAGGATCAGATGGGGTTCACATGGATACTTTCTCCACTGATCACAAGCACTCAAGATGCAGGCTGGGATTCTTCATTCTGTGTTTGGGAATTTGATGTGACCGTGTGAAGTCCTGCATCTTGTATACCTTCACGAATCTCCCAAGTATTGAAGTTCTAGATCACTCACGAGTTTTCTGAACCAGTTTTGAATATCTCATGAGTAATAATGTTCAGACAGTGGATGACAGTCAGTTGGCAAGACCCTCTCACTGCAGCTGGGATATTGCAGAACCTGGACCCACTCAAGGTAGAGATGTTTGTTTATTTGTTCGTATGTTTGTTGGTAAGTGGAAGTTATTATACTACAAATATGAAAAAATATTTCAACTTATAATACTAAAACAAACAAAAAACACAGAAACTCGGGGGTTGTTATACTACAGATAATAGATCAAACAACAAGAAACTTGGGAGGTTTTATACTACAAATGAAAAGATTTGAAGTTATTATGCTACAAATGACAAAGAAACCTGGCAATTGTTATACTATAGGCAGCGCAGAAAATAAATTTAAAAAGAAGATTTTATTCTTTTTTTCCTGTAAATTGTTATGCTTTCTCTCTTGTGTTTTCTAGTGTCACATTCCGCGATGCTATTAATAAATCTGCGTTAAATATGGGAGAAAAAAATATCGTGTGCAAGTTGAGGTATGTGCTGTGTCAGGTATCACCGACGTGAGCTAACTGTTTTACCTAGAGAGATTCTTTGTTTTCCGTTGTTTGCTTGAGTGGTGATCTCAAATGGGAGATGTTTCCTTGGCGACAATAAACAATTCCAGGTTTGTTTCGTTGCGCGAAATTATTTCTTTTTTTTTTTTCCCGTGCCACTTTTTATGACACTCTCTAGAACAGAAGTTTATTTTCTGCTGCAGCACACTGGAACTTAAACAAAAGGTGAAATGTCCATATCAGCATGGAAAACTGGCATTTTTTTTTTCTTCTTCTTCTTCTTCTTTCGTTCACTTGAAACATGTCTATATCTGTAATTCTGTCTCCTTAATAAAACTCACTGTCTTTTGTAGTTCATACAGTGTCCCATAGAGTTTTGATTCCAGTGTTGTTTCCTCTGGCCAATATGTCTGTCTCAGCGTTTCATGCTCAGAACACTCTTGAAGTATATGTTTGGCACTCTGTGATGCCTGTCCACATGTACACATGGCTGTGTTGCCAATCTTGAAATTTGTATACATGTGACTGCGGAGTCGGTTGTGTCCTGTTCTGAGACGAATAATTATAACTTGTTCTGGTCTGTTCATAATATGATAGTCATCTTGTGTTGGTGTTTGTGGCTTTCTTATTGACTTGATCATCTGTGTTTTTCTGATGGTAGGTGATTGGTATATCTGGTTGGTCTTCGGCAGCACCTTCCTTAGCCAGTTGGTCTGCTTTTTCATTTCCTGGTATTCCACAGTGAGAGGGTATCCACTGCATGGTTACCCTATACTGGTAAGACAATTCGCTAAGTAGTTTTTGCAAGTCTTTTAGTTTTCCAGACTGGAGAAATTGAAGCACTGACCTTGCATCTGTCAGGAATACCACAGGCTGTAGGTCAGAGTTGGAGTTCAGCAGTTTTGTAGCTGCCACACTAATTGCCTGGATTTCTGCATCAATTATTGCAGAATTTTCCTGTCGGTGTTCTGATTGTATCTCTAGGCTTGTGTGGATATTCTATATATAATTTTCTAGACAATATAAATATGTTCAGTAACTTGTCATTGCTTTATGAACAGTCCATATGCACAATTGTCTGTGGTGTAATTAATATTAAAGAGACAAATTATGTCGCAGGTTGCCATCAAGCATTCACAAATGTTCCATGATGGTGATGAACTAGAAATAGTGACCACGATATATATCTATCATCTTCAGAAAATTTGTTTATAAACTCTTTATCGAATAAAAAACATCAAGATTGACAAGACATCTATAACAATAAGCAGACTAGGAAACATCAGGATTGACAAGACATCTATAACAATAAGCAGACTAGCAGAATAGGAAACATCAGGATTGACAAGACATCTATAACAATAAGCAGACTAGCAGAATAGAAAACATCAGGATTGACAAGACATCTATAACAATAAGCAGACTAGCAGAATAGGAAACATCAGGATTGACAAGACATCTATAAGAATAAGCAGACTAGCAGAAAAGATTCTTGTAAAACAGAAAATTAACCATAAAACTAACCCTATGGGTTACCCCTGAAGTCTGTACTTAGCACCCTCCCCTACTGCAGTGAAAGATGGGCAAGCTATTTGCACAAGGAGAGACGACTAAACGTGAGGTACATGTCTAGAATTTCTGGACTTAGTTGACAGGACAAAGTCACTAACACTGATGTATGGTAAAACAAAGTCACTAACACTGATGTATGGTAAAACAAAGTCACTAACACTGATGTATGGTAAAACAAAGTCACTAACACTGATGTATGGCACAGCATAGTCACTAACACTGATGTATGGCACAGCAAAGTAACTAACACTGATGTATGGCACAGCATAGTCACTAACACTGATGTATGGCACAGCATAGTCACTAACACTGATGTATGGCACAGCAAAGTAACTAACACTGATGTATGGCACAGCATAGTCACTAACACTGTTGATGCTGACGTATACAACTCACAAAAACAGTGTTTTGGACGGAACATACGATACTAAATAATTTTTTTTCTATGGTCAGTCTATGAAGACTCCGATGGCTGGCACACACTATGGGGATGGCAAATGGCAGATTATCGAAAAATCTACTTTATGAAGAATTAATCTGGGAAAATATATCAGGATCGACATCTACTTCGGTACAAGGACTTGTGCACATCCGTTATGAATGATACAGGCTTCAATGTGGGATTATGGGAACAGATAGTCATGGATGATGTCGCATGATGGGAAAAGTAACATGGAAGTTACTATACTACGAATTGTTAAACTACAATTATTATACTCAATGTTGCTAATGTCTCTATTATATTTTAGAGAATTGGTCTGCGAGTATAATCATTTCTAATTTGTAGCACAACCAACATATAGAAAGAAAAAGGAGAAAGTAACAGTTAGTTCAATGGCTGCACGTCCAACATGTTCTGCGATTTCTTTTGCATTCTGCATAGTACTGTGTGGCTCAGATTGTTCTTTCGAGTCCTATCATCATTGTCCTGAATCTTAAATTATATTTCTTGTTTCACAATAGTAATATTATCGTATGGAAAGATGGAAACAGCTTACATTTACTTTATCTCATGTCTTCATTTATATCTTTTAAGTGTAACGCTTTATCAACCATGTTCATTAATTATCAACATATGGAATGCAGTTTATTTGCATCTTCTCTATTCACAGCAAGTTGAGAAACTGTAACTTAGAGCAACCATTCTCAAACTAATTGCAAGTCGGAACACTTAACCTGTGACCATAGAAGCAATGTGTATTTAAATTCGAGAAGTAAATGTGAAGGTAATCTCAGTTATAAACTAGCGTCTTAGCACACTTTTTCCAATAAGTTCTCAGTTGTCTTTTCACTAATTAACCAGACGTTATCACATTTACCTTTTCGACCACAATCATTCACTAAAAAAAGATTATATTTTGGTCAAGATATTCAATGTGTATATTATCAATCTACTGGAAATATGCACACATACACTGAACAGGTATGTAAATTCCCCGTGAGCCACAAACATTTAATATGAGTACGTGACAGAATGCATCATTACTACAATGACCAATTATGTTTAAAGGTAAACATAATTTAAATATAAACATTAACGAAACTGTTTCAGAAGTGACTTGTGTGAATCAATAATATACAATATAGGCATCGAGCGTGTGATAAATTATGGATGCTTCAATATTATATTGCTCATTTACCAATCTATCTATTGTCTTTTCTCTGCTTTTGCTGCAAGGTGTCGCAGGATTGCATGTCCATTGATCTTCGGGCTATGTCACGTTTGGTCTCTTCATATGAAGTAATATTATGACGTCTCAGAATGATGTTAACTCCTCCATTCCATCTTCTTCTTTGAGCTTCTCTGCACCTTGGTGCTTTCATTTCCATGTTGTTTACTCTTGTTGCTAGTAACAATGAAGGACTAAGATATTGCAAGAGAGAATAAAAGAAAGAAAGAGAAGAAAGATATACAAAATTAAATCAAAAGCTAGATAAAGGAAGGAATAAATAACTAAGGATAACGAATGAAGGAATATGAAGGAAAGAAGTAAGTAAAGAGTGAAAGAAAGAGGAAATAAAAAAGAAAGAAATAAAAACAATAAAGAATGAAGGAAGAAAAGTAGGTTAGAAAGAAAAGTAAAGAGAAAGAAATGAAACAAAGGAATGAAACGAAAAATATGAATACAGGAATGAAAATAAGAAAGTATGAATACATAAGTGAAAAGAAAGAAAGAATGATAGAAAGAAATGAAAAAAATACATAATGAAATAAAGGAATGTAAAGAATAAAATAATGAAAGAAGTAATGAAATTTTTTTAAATAAATGAATGAGAAGAAAGAATGAATGAAATAAAGTGAATGAAAAGAGAGAAATAATGAATAAAGGAATGAAGAAAAGAAAAAATGAAATACAGTTAATGAAAAAAAAGAAAATTACGAAATTTCAAGAAAGAAAGAAGGAAATAAATAAATTTAAGAAAAGAAAGAATGTAATGAAGAAATGAAAAGTAAAATGTGTCAATGAAACAAAAATGAAGAAACGAAAAAGAATGATTGAAGGAATTAAAGAATATAAGGAAGAAAGGAAGAAAGAAGGAATTAAGAAAAAAGAAAGTCAAAGGAAATTCAAAAATGAAAGAAGAAAGACAAAGGGAAATCTTAAATTTAAAGACAGAAACAAAGAATGCATGAAAGAATGAATAAACGAATTTTTAAAAATCGAGAGAAACAGACAGACATAGAGTTGGAAAGAGAGGAATATCCTCATAAAACACGATCTGGTTGACAAGGTTTTGTAAAATGTCAGAATGATTAACCGCTTCGTTGATTGCAATTTGGATGCAGACCAGGTCTAAACATGTCGACGTTTTGGTTTACGCCAATAATAATAAAATTGTAGATATGGTTAGCAGCTTGATTTGGTGGAAGTAAACATTATTCTGAAGGTTGAAGGTTAAATGATAGCCGTTGTTTTTTTTTTTACATTTGGTTAAGTTAAATGTACCTCTAATGGTGAGGTTAGCTCTTTTAACTGATGAAGTTAGTCCAACTTAGTTATATCAGAGATTTACTAACATTAAAAATTAGTGGAGATCGCGGTTCTGGTAATCCAGCCGTCATAATCTCTGGGAGTGCTAATATAGATGTTTCTGATATTATTATTCAATACATATATATATATATATATATATATATATATATATACACACGCACACGAGTCTATGCGAGTTCCAAGTAAGTTGTACAGTCCAATAGACGCATCCTGGTCTTCCTTCAATGGTGACGCTATTTTTACTTTTTCCGTGCTTTTTATTGGTTACTTCTTCTTCATCTGCATTCATTCTTTAACTTCTGCAGATAAGAAACATGTAGTCGAGGAATAGAATACGATGGGTCATGGCTCACAGCTTAGCCAAGACCATTTCCAATAAAGACATTCCAACAGAATTAATTAGGGCCACATTCGGTAAGTTTTTTTATTATTGTAGGGATTTCGGTTGGTCACTATTTGCATACTTGGAATCGCATGCCAAAATTAGCCAAGGCCAACAAATGAGTTGCATGGAATTAATCTAGTTCTATTGAATTTTATCTAGTGATATCTAGTTACATTTAATCTAGTTCTATTGAATTTTATTTAGTGCTATCTAGTTAAATTTAATACTTTCTTCTTGATTCTTGATTAGAAACTAGCTTCATAGCACGCGGGACATTCCCATAAGTGCTCCGCCCTCCGCTTCAGCAGTCATCCCGGTGTATGTAGACTCAGAGTCCCGGTCAAGTGTTGATTGTGTGATCTTCAGAACTTTCCAAAAATTTACTTTTCCTTCCCTCACCTCTAGATACTCCCATTTCTAACATTCTCTATATGTGTACGTTCTCAGCCTCATTGACATTATCTGCATCTAATATATTTAATACTTTTTAGTGCTATCTAGTTCTATTTAATACTTTCTAGTGCAATCTAGTTTTATATAATAATCTCTAGTGCTATCTAGTTGTATTTAATAGTGTCTAGTGCTATCGAAAACTATTTAATAGTGTATAGTGCTATCGAATACTATTTAATACTATCTTGTCATATGTAGTGCAATCTAGTAATGTATAGTGCTATCTATCTAATGATATCTTTTATGAGGGTGTCAATCAATTATGTCCATAATTTTGGAGCAACTCCCTTTCTACCTTGTCAAAAACTGTGTTAAGAATTAAGGGACAACCACTACTTAATTACGTCAAAAAATACTATTCCCCTACAAATAATTTTGATCAGTAAAAGTACGTAAAAACTATATTATTTGTTACATATTTTATAAAAAAAATGTTTGTATTCAAATACTGTAATCAGTGTATATAAACATAACAAACAGTATTACTGATGTAAGATCAAATCTCAAACTCTTCCCTTGTTAACAACTCAAACATTTATTTAGATCCCACGTGCAATTATTGACGTAAGTTATGGACAAGCTGTATGATGTATAGCTGTGACAGTTGAATACTCAGGGAAGGCATGAAGAGATTAGTACAGGCTTTAGAATACAAGTATTTCAGACGAATGTTGCTCATTTCTTTCAAAGAGAACATAAGATAAATGTGTTGCTTAAGAAATAAACTAGAGATTCTTGCGTGTTCGCAGGAATCACAAGTTTCACACACAGGAATCACACGTTTCACACACAGGAATCACACGTTTCACACACAGGAATCACACGTTTCACACACAGGAATCACTAGTTTCACACACAGGAATCACAAGTTTCACACACAGGAATCACAAGTTTCACACACAGGAATCACTAGTTTCACACACAGGAATCACTAGTTTCAATAGCAATACGATAATATCTTGCATAGTTTGGACGTGTATGCTAACAAGATTCCTTGTACCTTAAATGTTACAGGTGAGGGTGCAAGAAGCAGGTGAGATAAAAATCATAGACACGCAAAATGAAGACCTGGACAGATCAAGATTCTTCATACACTCATTGGCAACGCTGAAGATACAAAATGCTGAAGGACTGTATGTTGAATCTGTATATATGATACCAAATGTGGTTACCTCACCCCCCCCCCTAATCCATCCCATGACTCTCATGGGTTTTTAGTTTATGGATGAGTGGATACCATAATATGTTTGAATTAAAACACGTTAAACAAAATATGTAGCGTATCTGTGAGGGACGATAACAAACCAAATTATGAACAGTACAACACAATAATAACGCACTACCAGGAACAAACTATGAACAGTACAACAAAACACAATAATAACGCATTACTAGGAACAGGGTGTTAAATGTAAACATAAAGGTGTACAGAATTTCACATTTGGAATCGTTATTCATTTGACAATAATATAAGGAAAAGACAATTTTCATTTTATGGCCACTTTATGACAGGGAGGTTTGGAGAACATGCAAAATTGAAGGCAACAGAGAGGGACAACGTGAGAAAATATTAGACAGTTTAACAAGCTGACACGGCAGGGAAACAACAACGATCGTGATACATAATACTGAGATAGAGAGCTGTGGAGGGCCATGATCACCAACTCCAGTCGTCATGGCACCTAATGAACGAATTAATTAATTAACTAACTTTTCTATGACTCCACGCTGGTCATTATTATGTACATTGGGATTGTTTTATGAACGTCATTGATAACTTTGCAGGCTTGAGAGAAAATAAGAAACACAGCAATTCATTCAAGCTATTCTTAGTGTCCACCTCGTGCTTAGAAACAAGCTATTCTCAGTGTCTGTATGTTCACTTTGTGCTTAGAAACAAGAAAGTCTCAGTGTCTATATGTTCACTTTGTGCTTAGAAACAAGCTATTCTCAGTGTCTGTATGTTCACTTTGTGCTTAGAAACAAGCTATTCTCAGTGTCTGTATGTTCACTTTGTGCTTAGAAACAAGCTATTCTCAGTGTCTGTATGTTCACTTTGTGCTTAGAAACAAGCTATTCTCATTGTCTGTATGTTCACTTTGTGCTTAGAAACACGCTTGTCAGCTGCTCCGCGTGGAACGCAGAAGTTTCTGCAGGATATCTCATACTCGTGTAAGAGCAGATTCGAACTGGAGACGCTTGCATGTAGACTCTGCACTTAAGCGCGTCCGACTTACTATTTTATATAGGGACTATGTCTATAGAGAATGCTACATAATCTTGACAATGTTATATAGTTACAGTTCATCATCATCATCACGTGACATATTCTTCCCAGAACGTTGTCATTGCAATTGATGTCCTGAACCAGACTCTATCCTGATCCAATTTTCCTGACTCCTCCAGTGATATCTTCATACAGTTTTTGATATCATCTGTCCATCTCTTAATATAATCTATAATCTGTTGTTATAGTTACTGCTGCGTAATAATTGAGAAGTAATCACTTGCATTATCCTGCTGAAGAAGATACAATTGTAGATTATACATGAACGAGATGGAATCAATGCATCCACACCCTCATCTTGATACTTCGAAGCATTAACATTTCTACGGAAGACATGAAGAGGCAAGCGATGGTGAAAACTGAATCCTCTCCAAAATGTGAATGCTGTAACCATTAAATTGGTTGTGCTGACGAACACAACAATCAGCAAAGCGTTGTTCACACAGTCGCCATATCTTTGTTCACACGGTCGCCAA
The DNA here is from genome assembly GCA_034231615.1 of Meghimatium bilineatum. Lineage (NCBI taxonomy): Eukaryota > Metazoa > Mollusca > Gastropoda > Stylommatophora > Philomycidae > Meghimatium > Meghimatium bilineatum. Next base: position 60,383,723 of record CM067316.1, read on the forward strand.
ATCTTTGTTCACACGGTCGTCATTACTTTGTTCACACGGTCGTCAAATCTTTGTTCACACGGTCGTCAAATCTTTGTTCACACGGTCGTCAAATCTTTGTTCACACGGTCGTCAAATCTTTGTTCACACGGTCGTCATATCTTTGTTCATACGATCGTCAAATCTTTGTTCACATTGTCGTCAAATGTGTGCTCACACCGTTGCCAAATCTTTGCTCACACCGTCGTCAAATCTTTGTTCACATCGTGGCCAAATCTTTGTTCACACCGTCGTCAAATCTTTGTTCACACCGTCGTGAAATCTTTGTTCACACCGTCGTGAAATCTTTGTTCACAGCATCGTCAAATCTTTGTTCACAGGATCGTCGAATCTGTGTTCACAGCATTGTCAAATCTTTGTTCACACGGTCGCCACATCTTTGTTCCCACTGTCGTCAAATCTTTGTTTACACCGTCGCCACATCCGCATTTGCTCATCATGAAAGTGTATGTGGAATCTGATGTAGTCTATGAATAGGACAGTATTCCACTGTTGCCTATTCCATCTAACATGTTGATCTGCACATTGCAGATGCTGTTCATGTTGTCTGTAAGTTCGGCCTAACATACAGTCGTATGATTGTCATCTGAGAGACTTTACCACTTCTACTCACTTTTGTTCTTGCTGTTTTGATTACTATGGGAGACTTAAGTAACACATCGCAGAACGGCAATCTTGCCCATTGGTATTCACCCGTGGTTGGTCACTATGAAGTCTCTTACGAAGCACAATAAAATCATTCAATTTCATTTTTCATTCCTGCAACCAATTTCTCTCTACCTCAGTGCAGGACATTAACTTGACGAACATTAATTGTCACATATTTTTACCCAACTAATTGGCATCTCTGTATGTATAATAGCGCGGTATTTTTTAGTGTGCTTCAATATATATATATCAGGTAGCTGGTGTACGAAAAAGAAACGAAACAAACAACTCCTTATCTCCGGCAAGCCGATAAAACAGCTAATTAAGCAGACCCTCAGCTACCGGCAATTCGGGAACATTGACAGTATAGAAGACCTTCCAACAGAATTAATTAGGAACTAATATGAGACGTTTATGATTATTGTTCGGATCCTGTTGGTGACTTTTTATATAAACGAAGTCGCTTTGGCTATTTTTGGCATGCGATTCCAAGTATGTAACTAGTGACCAACCGAAAGCCGAATAATAATCGTAAACGTCACGAATGAGCTCCTAATTATTTCTGTTGGAAGGTCTTGTAATTGGGAAGGTCATTATGCAGTCTGATAAAACAGCCAGTGAAGAAAAACCGATTTGTTAGCAAGTCGATAAATCAGTCCACCTCAAACCGACAAATTATCCAATTAAGCTGACATCATCTGCGGTCAAGCCGTTAAACAGCCAGATAAACAGACACTATCTGCCGTCAAACCTACAAAATAATTGGTTAAGCAGACCCCCATCTGCCGTCAATCTGAGAAAACAGCCAATTAAGCAGACCCCATCTTACCGGCAAACCGATAAAACAGCCAGTTAAGTAGACCCCATCTTACATGCAAACCGATATAGCAGCCAGTTAAAGAGACCCCCATCTGCCGCCAATCCGATAAAACAGCCAGTTAAGCTGAACCCCCAACTGCCGCTAATCCGAGATAATAGACAGTTAAACAGACCCCCATCTGACCGGCAAACCGATAAAACAGCAAGTTAAGTTTAGCTCTACCTGCCGCCAAGCCGATTAAACAGACCCCCATCTGGCCGACAAGCCAATAAAACTGCCACTTGAGCAGATCCCTTCTGCGGGTAAGCTGATAAAACAGTCAGTAAACCATAACCCTACCTGCCGTCAAGCGGCTAAAAATCATTATTTTTACATATGAAAACATTGAAAAAATATTATAACATATTATAAACACATTATGACAAGGCAGGAAACACATTAACGAGATAAAATATTTAAAATAATATTTCAGAATATCACCGAAACAAATTCTCTTTTGCGCTAGGTAATTTACTACGATCTGCACATTTTGTCCGTTTACAATTTCACAAAAATACCACAACATGAAATAAATTGATATTGTGTTTATTAACTCACAAAACTAATTAAATTAATATACATTTCATCAAAACAAGTACAAACCTGCTTATCAAATAGTTTCACAAATTCCCAAGATACAAGCTTTATTTCTGTGAGTAATGCTTCTAGAAATAGCGCCTTTATTGAAAACACAAGTGTTGGCTCGTCTAATTTTTTTCTACATCGAAACTGATGTTCTTCTCAAGCTGGTATTAATTTCTCCATGTTACACTCCTACAAATCTTTCTGTTTCTTATCTCTCTCTCTCTCTCTCTCTCTCTCTCCTTCTCTCTTTCTCTCTTTCTTTTTCTCTCTCAATCTCTCAAGGGTACAGGCTTTCACATGTTTCTTCCCAATCCTCAATGCCAGAACATCTAACATTTCTTTTATCCTTGTTCCTATTACAATCTCATGCAGGCACACCCTAATTTATCCTGTCAAATATCCTGCTCTACCAAGCTTTATCTGTAGGATGCCGTGATATGCCAACTTTTGTACTGGCTTCGTTTGAAAGACTGAGGCTGAACAATTTTGACAGAACATGAAATAAATAGAACTGTGATCTCTTTGGCTGACATCTCTCTCTGATATAGAATTTGCTTCAATCTCACATCGCTGGAAACGAAATATTAATAAATGACAGATCTAAGAGAGAAATCTTACGGTTTCTTATCTTTGAACGAAAATTATTTCATGTTTGACACTTTTAGATGATTCTTTCCTAATACAAATATTTGAAATCGAAATCTGTCGTAATTTCCAGTCTCGAATTATCCAAACGGGATAGTAGTCGGTGAAGTATAGATCCTAGATCTTCTAGGAGCTTTGCTCACGGATTATAATAATATATTTCAATAATTTTAAAATAATATCTCGTGTCATTTTTCGTGATAGAACCCAAGATCTACATTATCTGGAACAGCGGTTCTAAATCTCTTTTAGCTTGTGGCCCTTTTCTTTGATACCTTTCTTCCGCGGGCTGCCTGGTACCAAGGAAATAAATATTTCACTGACTTTCCTTACATGTCACTAGTCTTTTTTAATGGTTTGTTTTTTAATTTAAAATAAAATGTATTTTTCAATGTAAGATACGCTGATTTCAACCGCGGATGTTAGTGTATGTTTCTATCTATCTATTATCATGTCCATTTGTTTCGCAAAGCGTTCTCTTTTTGGCCATTTTGATCGCATTGTCCACGGTCTGCCCTTTGCCTCTTTATGGTTTATTTTATTTTCTACTCTTTTGTCTTCCTCGTGCCTTGTAGTCCGATCTTCTGCTGATGTATGCGCGAAGGGCTGATTGAATTTGTTCCATTCTAATTATGTGGTCACACCACCGTGTTTTATGTTTCTAGATGTAGTCTTGACTTCTGATATCTTGATTTCTCCGCCGGTCTCTCCTGGTGACATTTATAGCTTTCTTCAAACATCTGATTTCATACAATGCATTTGCTTCGTCTGTGTCAAAGGACATGTTTGACATTCGTAACAAATAGGTAGTATAAAAATACTAATGTTAGTCTAATTTAGTTACATCAGAACTTTTTAACCATTACAAATAATAGAAGTTGTGTTTCACTGACCCACAACCACTGAGGTATATTAAACGCGTAACATTTTTCGCTACAATACTCGCTGTTATTGCCCAAGTGCTTACTTTTCTGTGCCCCTCCTTAAACGTGTATGTGGCCCAACTATTTCAAAATGTTTCTGTGTTCCCTTCACATCTCCGTGGTCCCCCACGTGGGACCTACGGCCCACGTTTAGAGCCAGTAGTATAGAGCAGTGAATTCCATCTCTGATCATTACGCCTATACAGACACACATGTTTTCCGGGGAGGGGTGCGGAAAGTGAACAATTTGGAAACCCAAAAAATTAGCCCCTCCCCTCAATTTCTAGCAATTTACCAGCATATTTAAATTGACTAGTTGCCGAAGCCTGGTGTAATGTGTCATTTATGAAGAACTATATTTGGATAACTTATTAAATATGTTTCAAGCAGATACCTTCATGTGCTTTCCCAGTCCCAATTTCAGTCTGTTCTCTGTGAACTTCAAGAAAAACTTTGATCTACAGGAGACCATATTGATCACATTGAAAACCACTGCCATATTGCATTACTTGATACCTGATGCCGAATGGAGTCGGACGCCCTTAGATTGTCCGACAGCCTTCAAAGTAATGATAACACTCAATAGAGAATGCAAGGAATTATATTCGACAGTGGTGGAGTCGGAGGTGCAGGCTCTGATCTGTGAGAATGCCATGGCAGGGGATATGAGTATATCTACAGATGGGTCGGTTGAGAGACACATCAGAAGTGACTAGGCCTTGACGGGTCAAAGGTCGGGGGGGGGGGGGAACCATTAGAGATGAATGTGGTGCATTCGTTCAGACGACAATGGAGATTTTGGCAGTAACCAAAGTTTTGAAATGGGTGTATACTCAGCAGACCTGTATACTCAGTGACTCGATGAGCGTGACTGTGAAAGTTCAGGCGGGGTACGTTCGAGAACAGTGGCTGGATGCAGTGAAGAACTCCTGTAGTGTACGTAATGTGACTTTTATTTTTGTACCGGACATGCAGGAGTCCGGGGTAATGAGAGAGCAGATAGATAGGCTGCACACGCTGCTACTGCGACTGTTGGTGGAGCGATGGATCTGGCAGACATTTCGAACGCTTTCGGGAAAACGCATGAACAAATGACTGTATAAGTGACGATGACTCTTGTTTCATGACTAAATTTGGGGAGCTTGGTTTGAAATGTGGTTTCAAGAGAAAGGAGCGTTTTCGTGGTCGAGAAAGAATGATAGTCAATCAACGGCGTACTAGGACTGTCAGTCAACGTATAATGGCGGATACACTCAATGAGACATAGGAGCACGTATGGACTTGTCCGGAGCGCAGTGACGATGATCCAACGACTAACTAACTATTAATTGATAGTTTTTCAATTCCTTTAAGGCATCTATTTTATCAGGAGTGTCTACATTATAAGACCTATTGGCAATTTGGAAATCCAGCCCTCTGTAATGAATCATTTGACAAGTGTCTTGATTTTCATTGATGTCACACAAAGTATAATCAGAGTACCCAATAAAAATGATGGAAATAATCAAATGAATCATTAAGAAGGTTTGAATGGGAACTGATAATGTTTGACAATTTTTGACAAGACAAAATATGGAATGATACTAGTTGGCGTCAACAATACCTATGTTTACACATCAATTAAATTAATAATTTTACAAAAATAATTTAATACTGTGTAGTAAATCATGTGGTCGACCTTTGTTATTTTTTAATTTTTTTTTGGATAAATATTTTTATTTGTAATAGGGGTACTTTTTTTTAGAGAAGGGGATTACTTTTTGAAGGACGTGGGTACTTTTTTTTAAGGAAGGGTTACTTTTTGAAGGACGTGGATACTTTTTTTGAAGGAAGGGTTACTTTTTGAAGGACAGGGATACTTTTTTTTTTGCTGGAAGGGTTACTTTTTGGAGGACGGGGATACTTTTTTGGAGAATGGACAAGCAAACCCAACTGTCCTTTGCTACTATTGGAGGACATCTCAAGGCACATGCCATCAATCGCATTCATAAATTTCGTATTTTTTGTAATTTTTGTAATTTTTGAAGATTGCTTCTTGCTGCTGTCCCCGATGATCAACTACCATATTCCACGGCACACCTAAGATAACTGATGTAAGTTTTTTTCAGGACCAAGGAGTTAGCACACGACTAATTTTTTCTTTAGGGACAAACGTTTTTCATGTATTTATTTTGATTTCTTCCAATATCGTGTTTTCAAGTCAGCCTGGGATTAAAGTTGATTCCAAAATATTGCTGTCTTTTTTCCCAATCGCGGTTCCATTTATGAGTTCTGCTTTTTTTTGGTTTCTGTAGACAGTAGTAAAAATATGGTGTATTTTTTAAGTATATTGACATACCCCATTCTTTGGACCATTTTTATAGCTTGTCCCGATTAACTTGTAGACGATAATGTGATGTGACTACATATTCTTCCATACTTAGTAGTGCTGAGTCATCAGTATACGTGCTAGTCCGTACTTTCCTGGTAAGGGTTTGATGTATATCATTGACGAAGATCATAAATACATGCTGTAGGACCCATCCCTACTTAAAATTCATGCATTATTCAGACCAAGTTATTTCTTTTGCCTAGTAATTAAACTAACGCTTTTCTCCCTGTCAGGTACAATCCAGGATAGCAGTCTGCGGGTGTTGTCATTATGGAGTAGTTGGGTAATTAGCACTTGATTCCATACATTTTTTTGGAAGGTTTTTGTTTTACTTTGAAACCAAATCACTACAGTATGCTTTTTTCCCTGAAAGTCGTACTCTATTTTCTTGGTGATGAAGTTGTTGTCCTCAATTGATCTGCACTTGCTCAAACCTGCTTGTTCGGACATTATAGGTTTTTGGTTTTGTAGGAACTATGTGAGCCTGGTGTTGATGAGTTTTTTCCATTAGCTTGACACCTGGTGAGACTTATTAGGCGGTAGCTGTTGATATGTTTTGAGGTGTTTGCGCTACAATGCAATATTGTGATCTTTCTTTGGTTGTTGGCCAGTATTCAGTAACATCTGTCCTCGACATCTGGCTCCTCACGTGGCTCCTCAACATCTGGCTCCTCACGTAGCTCCTCAACATCTGGCTCCTCACGTAGCTCCTCAACATCTGGCTCCTCACGTGGCTCCTCAACATCTGGCTCCTCACGTGGCTCCTCAACATCTGGTTCCTCACGTGGCTCCTCAACATCTGGCTCCTCACGTAGCTCCTCAACATCTGGCTCCTCACGTGGCTCCTCAACATCTGGCACCTCACGTGGGGACACTGTAACCAGCAGCTAGCTAATGTCGGCTTTTTTGTAGGCTTAGAGTCAGACGCCCTGTCTGCGTCGCGGGATTTAACAGACAAGACATCATATCTTTCATTAGAATCTTTGCTCGACATTGGGAGGGGGGAGGGGAATATGATTATGATATCGAGTTATGCGCTATAGAGGCCAGAGTCTCTTGATTCTGTCAACTTTACGTCATAGATGCCAGAGTCTCTTGATTCTGTCAAGTTTACGTCATAGATGCCAGAGTCTCTTGATTCTGTCAACTTTACGTCATACAGGCCAGAGTCTCTTGATTCTGTCAACTTTACGTCATAGAGGCCAGAGTCTCTTGATTCTGGCAGCTTTTCTTTCAGAATTTACTTCCATAGCTGTGGGTCGGTCAGACCAAACTACAAGGCAGCTGCATGTTTGTATACAGTTATTTCTCATTTCCTTTGATACTCCAGTATCTAGTCTACAATGCAGCAGGTGGTTTGTAATCAGAGTTTACCATCTCCTAGACGAGCTACCACCAGGTTTGTCAGAGTGTACCATCTCCTATACGAGCTAACTTTAAGGTTGTCGAGTCTAGTCTAGTCTGACCGGGGTAGCACAAGAAAGAAATGTTCTTTTATGTCCTTATCCATAAGTTTTTTTCTATTGATCATTTGCTATTAGGAAATCGTTAGAAATGACCCATCATCAATATCAAGAGAAAATAAGCTATGACATAATTTTCTTTTTTTTTCGGTTACTATGACGTTAAATTTTTAATAAATTACTTATTAGTGTTGAAAAGATGAAAGTAATTAATTATGCATGGCCTACAAAAATGGAAAGAAATTAGCTGAGAAGGCACCTGCATACCGTGCTACAACATCGAGTATGAGAATGGAAATAGATGCGGTGACAGCAGGTCTCACTTGGCTGGCGACACAGCCACCAACAGACTCAGTGATTCATTCGGACTCTCAAAGTATGCTGCGCAAGATAGAAAAGTGTATGATCAGAACTGAATGGGTCACTCTTCTCAACAAACGCGCAGAGAATTACATGGATCTACTGTCCAGGTCAGGCTGGAGTCCGGGGAAACAAAAGAGCCGATGTGTTGGCTGGTAAAGCCTTGGTGAACGGCACCGATATAAGAAGTGAAGGATTTAATTGATTAGAGCAGTCATGGATACCATACGAGAAGACGAAGAGAAGGTCGAACGAGACAATGAACATATTCAGAGATTGGTAGAAATGGAGGTGACTAGAGGAGATGGAAGAAAGTGTTCCCTCTCCAGAAAGATCAGAAGAACACGTAATCAGTAATTGACTGGGACACTGAGCTTATACACTTTTATATGGCTGAGCTGACGGAACGGCAAGCAGAGCATATATGGGAATTCCCCCAGTGAATTGACGCTTGCTGAAGTCAAGAATCAAGAATTAATTATCAATACGAAACAAGTACAGGAAATTATCTCTGGAAGTGATCTATATATCTATGTGATGTGTCCTGTATAATCCTGTGTTCTCACTACCAGTCTGTAAACCTCTCGGTTTTATACAAGCTGTACAGCTTCCTCTAGTGTCATGTTCTGAAGGTGTTCGATATCATGTGCCCCTCGTCCCTCGGTCCCGGTCCCTCGTAGACTTTTTCTATCTCTTGGTCTCTTTCCTGGAACTCCCCCCACGCCCCCCCTCCCGCATTATTAATCTTTCTAAATTAATTTATCTATTCATATGTCCGAAATATGTTTTGTTTGTGTCTTATGATAGTTTTGAGGAGCCAGATGTCTTCTAGATTCAGGACTTTGCGAACGCTCTACATGAATGCAATATTGTACTGACATAGAATAAATATAAATTGTGATTTATGAATACCGTTACATTGAGGAGGAAACGTGCCAGGAGATGTATTCCAAATCTTTACGAAACATCACACACAAAAAAAGTCAGAAAATGAGAAGATTAAGTGTGAAGGTATAATTTGGCTCAAGCTGAACAAATATCTGACATTTCTTGTCCGATCATATTCTTCCGTCAATCTCCATTACTTTAATTCTAACGAAACAAAAAGGAAATTCTTCATTTAAGAAATGCAATCCGCTCAGATTTCTCTCTTAATCTGCAAAAATCAAACAAAAAAGTTAGGATAGTATTGAGAAATCGAACTGTAGCAATTAATAGGGACCTGTTCCGTGATTCATGTTAATTGCTTTTTTGTTTTCAGAGGAAGTTTTATAATACTTGAAACCTAAGGGAAAAACGTGCGGTATTACATAGAAATTATTATTAATCTTATATAACAGTGTGGTATTTTTACAATAAACTAATTCGAATCAAGTATTTGGTCATTTTTGTCCACAGTTTTTACGGTTATTTCCCTTTAAAGCAAGATTTTTACGTTGGGTACCTGAAACGTTCAAGTTGAAACACTATTTGTATGATACTCTGCATGTATTTAAATTTGCAAAAACAAATTTTTAAACGAATTACTTAAATATAAAAAATTTTATGAATTTTTGCAAGGCATATGTTTCTTATTTAGTGTAAATTGAATTGGTTTTGTAAATGAAATATTCAGTACGGATACCACTTTAGTTTATTTCTGCATTCAATTCTTGTAAACTTGAACTCTTTTTCCCTTCCAAAATGACATTAAAGAGATAAAGGTGCCACGTATATAGAAATACTAATATGTAGATTTTCCGAAATGTTTTAACATATGCATACCAGAATTAATATCAACAGGCATAAATGCACACGACCTGCAATCCCTAGCAACTGACCGACAGGAGAACTATGACACTCGCCCTATGTGCCACACTTGTTAAAAGAGGAACTGACTGACTAACTGATACCAGAAGCTAATACATTTGAAATATTCAGTAATCATATTTGTATCATGGAAAACCTAAATTGATGTAATAGAGGAAAAAAACAGAGGTGTGTATAATTTTCTAATGAAATCCGTTTTTTCCTCGTCTTTTGCCGGCATTAACTTGAATAGTAATAGACGTCAATATCACAAAAAATGATGACAGAAGTTTCAGACTTGGGTTTCATCTCTCTGATATGGGACAGGACTGAAAAGTCCGATCGTGGAACAGAAATACCCTAACACATTTGGGACACGTATGATCATAATCGTACGTCTGTGTGTTTGTTCTGCTGGTACAGTACAAGTAGACGCCACCACGTGTTTAATTATTTCCCGTGTCTATTTTTGCAAATTTCATGTTCATCATTTCATAGTTTAAATGTTTATTTATTTAGGATTGGGGTTAGGGTTAGTTATGTAAAACACAACTATCCTAACCGTAACACAAACCCAAAAATAGATTATTTGCCATTATATTGAGGCTCTGTTATGGAAGATTTGGATCATGCCATCAATACAAGTATATACCCCTATGCGTAGAATGCTTCTTCAATAGTCATTGCACTAAGCCGAAAGCTGAGGTCTCTTAGGTATGAAAGAAAGATCATAAAATCCACAAAACTGTACATAGGAAGTAAGAGCTAATAGCTGGAGTTCTCAAACACAAAAAGAAACATGCTACAAAATGGATATTTTCGGAGATCCCTGAGTCATCGCTTGAAGCTATGGAACTACGTGCTATGGGTGGTACTCTTCGCAGACACGCAGAACGGCACGTTTTGCTAAGAGACACAGAGTAGATATAAGGAAATCTGAGTACAGTGAATTAACTTAAAATAATGCATATCAATGTGACAATATAAGACACATTACGACATGTAGAAGCCTAGGGTTTGAGAACAGAGTAGAAAAATATATAGCGATGGCGCATTACATGTTTTCTTACTGAGTACCACTTGAGCAGTGGAAATCAAATATTCATAGGATAGCTTCATTACAGCTTCACAGCAACAGAGATCATTTCCGATAGTAATTTTTGCAACAATATATTTCCATAATAGATAAATATTCTGAATATTAAAACTCAAAATAACAGTTTTATTGTGATTAACCTCAATTTCCTGACAATTCAGTTTTTTTTACCAACTCTCTCAAACATAAATTTATTTCTTTAAACGAAAATTTGAATTTTTTAAAAACTTAATTAGAAATTATGTGCTCAGATTTATTATCAAAACGTATCAGCTGGCGGCACAGTCGTCGGGTATCTTTCACTATAAAAATAAATAAGCAAACTCATCATTTTTATGATGAGATATTCTGTGCAATAAAAAGCTTACATAGAAAAAAGTAATCTCACTAAAAGATCTTAGAATGACAGTAAATTTGTAACAAACCTCTATTACACTCTCAAACGTGATAATAGATGTAAATGGGTAAACTTTTGATAGACACATTTCACATTATCTGTAGCTGAGAGCGGGACCAATCTCTTGATCGGTTACAATTTCTAGCTTCAATCAGTTCCTTTAGAGATCTCCGGGAAACAAATTCCGTTCTTATAACACATGATGATGCCTCTTTATTTATTCCTTAAAATAAATAATAACAATAACACGCAATAACATGAAATCGTGCATACAATAAAACGTAACTATACATGCAATAATAATTAACTGTGAATATAATTATCCATTCTTTTCCAGACTTGATGATTCACCACTTTCACCATCGTCACAGGACTTGGTGTGTTAGTTATACAACAGATGATGATGATGATGATGATGATGATGATGATGATGATGATGATGATGATGATGATGATGATGATGATGTGATGATGATAGTTGATTCATGACTAGAGCGGAATTGTGTTTAAAATTGGTATTTTAAGTGCGGGTAGTATGACCATGGAGACTATGCAGTGACTAGGGCATTTTAGTGGATATGCACACAGAAGGTAACGCAGGTGAGTGACTCTATGAGTATGATTAGGAAGGTTCAAGTGGATCTCGTTCGCACACAGTGGATTGAGGCCCTGAGAAAGGCGAGGCTGAAAGTGGCTACATTTATTTTCGTGCTGGGACATGTAGGTGATCGATGCAATGAAAGAGCGGATCAACTGGCGTCATGCGCGATTGTGGCACAGAGCGATGGGGCAATGGATCGCGCTGACGTTTTGAACTCCTTAAAAGATATAGAGTCGCTTGACTATATTTGCGTGCAATTCCAAGTATGTAAATAGTGACCAACCGAAACCCCAACAATAATCACAAATTGTCATGAATGGAATCCTAATTAATTCTGTTTGAAAGATCATTATTGGAAACGCGCATGGTTCCACGGTGCTCTTCTGGCAAGTTCCTTCCAGCCCGTTGAGCATCAGATGTTTCATCCGCGCTGTCGACCCTATACAAGTTTTGTATGCTCGGTCAAACATGCCCTATGTTTATCTCCAGGTCGGAGCGCCTAGATTATCCTCACCTAATTAAGCCGTTACCGTAGTGTGGCCATTGTCGCTTCACGGCAAAAACTAGGAGGCATAGGTGAGAGTTGAATGTCAGATGGGGATCAAGGGTCTTAGAAATACCCCGAAGGAGTAGCAATTCATTATATATATTTACAAGGGAAGTCTATACACCACGTCACCAATTTGTTGATAATTTATACCTCTATTCCCTGGTCAACAACTGTAAAGATCCCAAACACAACCCCTCCCCCCCCCCCCCTCTCTCCCCCAAAGCATGGCCAAATTTATATAATAGATGTAAATTCTCTTTTGCAAATATGATGAAGATTTGTAGACTTATTGAAGGCTTCTATCTTTACAAAATACTGAAAATGTCAACGTTTAAAAACTAAAACAGATTATAAAGAAGATTGAATTTGTAGAAGATTCATCTTTGGTCGGGTTTTCAGAAGCTGGCTTGGTCAACGCGAATTTGTAAAGAATAAAAAAAAGGGAGGGGGGTATTTGTACAATTACCCCCATTGCTTTCCATCACTACCCTACCCCATACCACAGTTTAAAACACTCGCTGATGTTGAATTCTTGAATTGTTTCATTTGAAAATCTTTATTTGAAATTATGTGTTCAAATTCATATGCATGTTTTTTATGTAAAATTAATATATATATTATTATGTGTAAAATTCATATGTATATTTCATAAGTAAGATTCATATGTATATTGCATATGTAAAATGCATATACATATTTCATATGTAAAGTTTATATCAATATTTCATCATCGAAGAGGGTGTGGTCATAGGTGAATAAAAATTATTCTTAAAAAAATCAAAACTACGTATTTTCGTTCTCTAAACTACATTCTGCTATAAATCTAAACGGATGATTGTCCTGCTGTAAGAGAGATCCACAGGGAGTTTGAGAACGAACGTTAAAAATATGTAGTTCTCTGACTTATCGCATAACTTACTACTTGATATGCGAATTTCTGGAAAATATTGTGTTTTCTTTTTGTTTATTGTCTATACCCAGGTAAATGATGGCTAGTTAGTTAATTAATCGTTGGATCATCGTCATTGCACTCCGAAAAAGTCCATAGGTGCTCAGATCTCTCCTTGAGTGTATCCGCCATTACACATTGACTGACGGTCCCAGTACGTCGTTGATTGACCATCATTCTTTCTCGTCCACGAAACCGCTCCTTTCTAGCGACATAACATTTCAAACCAAGCTCCATTATTCTAGTCATGGAACAAGACTCATCGTCACGTGTAGTCATTTGTTCGTGGGTTTTCCCGTAGTTGAATGATGGTTGAAAGTATCCACACTTGCATTTTAGCGTATCGATGGAGCCTCAGATATCCTTTCAAGGTCAAATGTATCGTCTTGGTTGTGTTAAGTCCATGTTTTTTCAAGGTCATCTTGATGTTTTCTAATCACAGTTTTCTTGGTCAATTTTTGTCTTTGTGTTATATGGCGTGCTATAGGTTAAGTGAAGGTCTCACCAATCACAAGTTAAACCAAACACAATGTTAAGTGAAGGTTTCACCAATGACAAGTTACAGGTAAACCAACCACAAGGCAATAGTATAACATTAGTAGATTGTATGCTTATATAATGATCTGTCCTCTCCCATTTCAAACACTTAACTATAATCTATGTGATTATGTACCCCCCCCCCCTTTCCTGAGTAATAGTTTTTTTCTCAAAGTATTGCATTCGGCTGAAAGTTATAGAGTCTGTTGGGTTTGAAATAAAGCTCCGGAAAACTTCCCAATTTCTCAAAGTAATACAAGAGATCTATTGCCCATAACCCTGTTGGTGGAAACAAACTAACTGATTTTAGTATTACAGTAACAACGCGAACGGATTCAAATAGGGTTTCGAGAAATTAAGCAGTAATTCTGCTACAAATACGTTACTGCTAACAATGAGGTTTATGGTCCTATTGAAAATAGGTGTACACTCAGTTTAAGGTTTGAGGCAACGAATGTGTTAAATGTAGATCTATAATAAATCAAGATCAGATAGAAATTATAAACGCATAAATCATTAGCATTTTCTCAAAGACATTATTTCAGAAATCTAGCTACATTTCTATAGAATTCACATATCGATTATTTCATTTTTAGCCACGGATAGTAAGATATCGATTACACAATCGATCTTGTTTGGAACTAGCAGACACAGGATATGGATCAAGAAATGATTTTAGAGAGTGTGGACTCTGGAATAGAAATGAGTCAATGCGTCCGCGGTGCAACAGATTAAAGTACCAGCTTCAGTCATTAGCATCATCAGCATAACTTGAGGTTAGCAATCACTTGACCAGATAATGCTTCACTAAGAAATAACAGAAAATTAAGATATGATTGCCCGGTTTATTCAAGCTTGTTGCTTGTATCTTAGCGATCACGTTACGTTATATTTCAGTGGTAAAATATACACTCCTACTGGAAGATATGTCGTTCAATTTGTTTCTTTCTTTCGCTGTCTTAATGAATTTTACTTTCTCACTTTTTACCCATATATTAAAGTATCACTTTACCGGTGTATTGATTTATCTATCGATCCGTCAATATATCTATATCTTATATATATATGTGTGTGTGTGTGTGTATGTGTGTGTATGTGTGTGTGCTATATCCCTTTTTTATCTTTCAGTCGATCATATTTAATCACTTATCTATTATTTATCTATTTATTACTTATCTATTAACATATATGTTGATCTATCTATCTAAATATATATTTATCTATTTACAGATTTATCCACTTATATGTTATCTATACACATTTATCTGTCTATATATCTATATGGTTATTAATATATTTAAATATGTATTTATCTATGCGTTATGTATATATTTACATAGTTATCTATCTATGTTCTTTTGCAGCGTTCATTCTCAAACTCCCGCTGGATCTCTCTGTAGCAGGATAATGGTCTTTTTATATTTTCAGCAGGATGTAGTCCAGAGAATGGAAATGCGTTGTGTCACTGTTTTATTTGCGTCAATAGCCCCACACATCCGATTTTAGTGGGATCTATCTATATATACATTGGGTGAATGAGAATGCTCCTTGGTGTGTAACGTGGCTGAATCGCGTCCCTGAGTCGGAGATTCTTCAAAAGTATGATGGTGATGTTGTTCATCCTCCGCAAGTTAAGATAAGAATGCCATTAAAAAGCTCTAGTTTAGGTTTGTTTGTGAGTCATCACATTGCTGATGCGTCCAATCTGGGTGAATCTTTCTCCTTCTTCTTCTTCAGCGTTCGTTCTCAAACTCTCGCTGCATCTCACTTGTATTAGGACAATGCTCCTACTAGATTTCCAGCAGGATGTAGCCCGAGAATGGAAATGCGCTGTGTCGCCGTTTTAGTTCTGCCATTGTCCCGACACATCCGTCTTCGGCGGTATTCCTGTATATAACTTTGCAAATCTATATATGGCATATATATCTTTGTATAATTGTATATATCTGCATATACCTGTATACATATGTGCATACCTGTATATACCTATATATGCATACCTGTATAAACCTGTATATACCTATCTAACCTTCTTGTAACAGGCACATTATTTCTCTTATACTATCTTGTAAGATCCACAGATAAAATCTGTGAATGTTGGCATATCTCTCTTACATTCCTACAATTATCACCCATTATAAATTACGAAGCTGGGTGCTTCATCGATGCTCCACTAAACATATTTAATGAACAAGCGAAGACACACTTGCAACGAAGTATGACAAAAATCAAGCTTCAAGCTCCATCTTGTTAACTGGGATGAGACAATTGTGAAGAAGATTACCAGATTTAAGTGCTGGTAGTCGCTGTGGGTAATAGCTTTTTCAGCTATGCTCATTAGTTTTCAAGCAGAGATTGTTAACATTGAATGTGTTGTGTTTGTTTATAAGTGAACTATAGACAAAGTGGGGAGTCTGAAATATTTTGTGATTAAATTATTTCTTTGTATCTGAAATAGACGGCGGGTAGGTAGTGCGATGTTTTCGTTGTTTTGTTGGCTAAGATCCAGTGGATTTTTGAGTTTCTATTGTCTATCCTGCGATGGGCAGATAAATTAGAACTTGCGATGTTTATGTTGATTAGATTATCTCTTGAGCTGTGAGCAGATAACGTTTGACAGCCCAGTGGGATGCCCATAAATTACGTCAGCACATGGAGTAAGGTAGTCCGAAAAATGTTTCACAATTGTTTACGGAGGAGTGAGGGGGGGGGTAGAGATATGACAAATGTTGCTGTCAGTGTTTATTGTGCAACAGGTAAATTGTTTTAATTTTTTTTAAAATTTAAAGTTGAAGGAAGAAAACTAAATTTTAGTCCTTTTTTCAGCTGAATACAATGTGCGAGGGGAATATAAATTTAAATACCTAGGAAGAGAGGTCCCTGAATTCTGGACGGTTGTTGACAGGAAGGGTTAAGGATTTGCCAAAAATATTGTTGATGTAAATAATGAACAGTCCAATATCATATCTGATAAACACACAAGTATTTCTCAGGTAAGTTGCCATTTGTTTTCCTCGGGTAAGTTTCCACTGGTTTTCCTCAGGTAAATTGTCACTGGTTTTCCTCAGGTAAGTTGACGTTGGTTTTTCTCAGGTAAGCTATCAGTGGTTTTCCTCTGGTAAGTTACCACTGGTTTTCCTCAGGTAAGTTACCACTGGTTTTCCTCACGACAGTTTCCACTGTTTAACTCAGGTAATTTGCCAAGAAGATACCTTAAACTCGTAAAACATTTGTTGGCTCAAAGGCATGGTTGAATTTGGGGGGGGGGGGGGGGGTGTGAAGAGTTGTGGATGCATGTTTAGTCCCAAAGTTACGCATACACAGTGAGGCAGTAACACAGTAACATTGTAAAATCAAGAAAGAAAATCTGCAGTAAAACTGTCTACCACGTTGTAAACATATTTTCATTCAACCTAGTTTTCTTGTCTATTCTACTATTAGTCTCCGTGTTTGTCCTTATCTTGACAAAGGACTAATGGTCGAAACGTTAAATATGTGTTATTGTCCAATTTGAAAAACTGATATTTAACCATTTTTTTCATTTTACTAATGTTCATTAACCCAGTAAAATCACGTTCTGCCATAAGCACAGCATGCACTTCATGGTCTAACTATTCTGTCAGACTTCTCTCAGATCTGTTGACTCACCCGCAGTGATGGCAAATCCAGCACTCCCCGTCACGTCAGTCTATTAGAAAATCCAGCACTCCCCGTCACATCAGTCGACAAGAAAAGACCAAACATGCAGTGTCCGCTATCCTGCATCTCTTCATTATCCATGGGGATCTTTGATAGACGACACAAGTCTGAAATCAAGACAGGACAAGACAAGAAAAGACATGACAAGACAAGACATGATAAGACAAGACGAGACATGACAAGACATGACATGACAGAGAAGGTAAGACAAGACAAGACATGACAAGAAAAGACAAGACAGTACATGACAAGACATAACATGACAAGACAAGACAAGACAATACATGACAAGACATGGCATGATATGACAAGACAAGACAAGACATGACAAGACATAACATGATATGACAAGACAAGACAAGACATGACAAGACATGACATGGCAAGACATGACAAGAAAAGACAAGACATGACAAGACAAGACATGACATGACAAGACAATACATGACAAGACATGACAAGACAAGACAGGACATAACAGAAAATGACAAGACAAGACATGACGAGACAAAACATGACAAGACAATTCATGACAAAACAAGACATGACAATACAAGACAATACATGACAAGACAAGACATGATAAGACTAGACATGACAAGACATGACGAAACAAGACATGACATGACAGCACATGACAAGACTAGACATGACAAGACTAGACATGACAAGACATGACAAGACAAGACATGACATGACAGCACATGACAAGACTAGACATGACAAGACAAGGCATGACATGACATGACAAGACAAGACATGACATGACAAGAAAAGTCAAGACATGTATTGAGAATAATTATTTATTCACATTTGATAGGTCCCCCGGGCGGTCTTTAGTCCCTTCCTACGACATGCCTGGAAAAAAGACTAATTCTTTGCATTCTAAACTTGAAGTCCAGATTTCGGTTACCACATCGGCAGTATTTTGCGATACTTGCAGTATGTGCTTCCTGCAGTATGTGATACTTGCAATATGTTTCTCTTTGCGATCAACTTGTGTATCTATCCGTGTGTAACCAGAACTGAAAGGGGGGGAGATGTGTGTATTACACAATAGTTCATGTCCACCTTAGCCACAGGGGCACGAGCCCTTATGATGTGGGGTTCCTTCTTCATCTAATTTCCTTCTCAAACTCCTGCTAGTTAGTAGAATTAGTTCGGATATATAGTACTACAATATATAGAAAGACAGCAGATCAACCGGTTCGGACACCTTATGCGAATGGAACCATCACAACCAGCCACCCAGGCTTACAACAGCAGAAAGAACGTCTAAAAACAAGAGGAAGACCAGAAACAAGATGGGTAGATTCAATCCGAGATTGTTAAAAACTGCAGTCTGACCATGTTAAGCGCAACATAGATGGCCAAAGACAGAAAACTTAAACTCCCCTCGACTCCTAACGGCATTTGTGGGGAAAAAACAATAGCTAGATAGATAGATAGTCGGATTTACTAAGATGTATCATAGTTTATATGTTATATGCGCCTTTCGACCTGACATCTCCAGGATTTGGCATAGCTTTTGTGTCATTTTATCCAATGATATAGGCAGCCAGCTCTTTGATCCTCCTCAGTCTTACGTTATGACATTAATGTCAGGTCACAGTACTGTTATTTGGTGTCCCTTTCTCAGTTCATGCACCGACAGAGATGGGATATGGGACAATTGAGTTCTTCTGCATTACGTATTCTCGCCACAGAATTTCATGTTTAACCATGAGACGTCTTCATATGATGATAGGGTCGATTATTTGTTAAAGTTAGTGGACACTCTATTACATTTGTCAAAGTTAGTGGACACTATTACACCAATTCAGATTTTCCATGATAATAATATGTGTACTGAATAGTTGGTGTATTACGGTCGTGTATGAATAATATGCAAAAGAAGAAATGTAAACGTTCTATTTTCTGTGTTTAGTTCCCTTTTCTCTATAATGCGAATTTTGGAGTGAAATTAGGGCACAGGTAAAGCAAATGTGGCCTCTTATTAAATGAAACAAATACGTATATTATTTAGAGAAACAAAATATCGATAAAGACGTATTTCACAGAAGCTAAATCCACTTGTGGCTCTACTGATCTGCGCGCTGCACACTGAGAGCTATCCCCCGCCTTTGGGTGACCGTGGGCGAAGTGGAGGGGGGAGCTCTCAATGTGTATCCCGCATTTCGAAGCATACCAGGTGATGCGAGGTCAGCTAGGTCTGAATGAGACTACGCGTAATATTAAAAAGTTGGACTTATCACGTGATGACGCCACATTTGCTTAACCTGTACCGAAACGAGTTTATTTTTACAAGACTAATTGCAGAAATAAACTAAATTGTTATCAATGCTGAATATTTCATTGTAGAAAACTAAAGTCAAACTAAAAAATGTTTAAAAATATATCGTAAAAATGCACGAAAATGTTTTATTCGCAAAATATTTTGACAAAAATTGCTTTAACAAATTTAGATACATGCAGAATATCCCATCAATCATGTATCATCTGGAACATTTAAAAGATCCATTAAAAACGTCTGGTTTTAAATTAATTAAAGAGGTGCCTATTTTTTTTTAATGATGTGAGAGTTGGACAATTACAGCAGAAATAGAGAGGAGAATACAGGCTTTTGTAAACAAATGTTGCAGATGAATATTTCGTATTCATTATACAGAACATAAAAACACTATATACGTGAGAAGAAAAATAAATAATCTTGCAGAGTGTTGAGGCGTCGAAAACGTGTGTGGTTTGGCCACATAAAGAGACGCGATTGTCTTTTCAAAAATATCGTTCAGGGAACAACTGACGTGGAAGAAGAAGAGGACGTTAGAGGAAAGTATTGATTGATTATATAAAAAATTGGACATGATTAAGATTCTTCACACCTAAACACGGAACTGATAACAAAGAGGTTTCGCTAAATTTTTGTGTTGATGTTTCCAGAGAGAACACTCCCACAAACATGAATGGTTATCGGGTTGATGACGATGAAAGGATTATAGCCGTTCAATTGTGAACACAAAAATGACAAAGAAATGTGATTCGAATTGGTTTGTTGTAAGAACAAATAAAAAATACACCATGTCATAAAGGGTGAAGACGAAGCCAACATATTATCACGTTCTTATTCTAGTGTACAGACCAGTTCTAGACTAACCACAATGTTGTTTCAGCGTCTTCGAAAGGTTCATCCGTGATTCTAATCTAACACATTCATAAAAGAAATCACATATTCTATTTAGAAAGTACTAGATATAGAACTTTACTTACATTTGGGCAAACAAGGTAGCAACCGCCATCCCATGCCTTTAGCAGGATTTTCTCGGAAGAATTCTCGAAATAACAATAAGGGACAGAATCAAAAACGAAAACATCAGACGACTAACAAACACAACGTCAATCCTGGATTATATCAGAAGACAACAGGTCAAGTGGTTTTCACATGCTTCCAGACTACCACCAGACAGTGCCCCTCAAACAAGCATTGCTATACAGACACGATAGATACAAAGCCAGGAACAGATCTTGCACACAATGGATAACAGAAATAAGAGTCAACGAAACCAAACATATATGAAACACACACACAAAAGCCATCTACAAAAAACTCTTCTACCCCTGACTCTGCAAGGCATAAAGGGATATAAAGTGAAAAGAAACAGATTCGCATGAAGATTTTGTAGCAACGATATATAATTCATGTATTACTAAAAGATATTTAAATATGATTGTTGTCTCCCGTTATTAAGTTTATATTTTATTCATTGTAGGGGAATGATATATCACAGCAACGTTCCATTGTTGATTCGGTGGTTGAGTGGTTAGAGTGACTCGCTCACTAACACATGTCGGTCGAACTTGTAGTTCTAAAACGCATAGTCTACCCCGTGCTTGCTACGCGATTAAATGTATTCGTCATCATCACGTGTCGTCTTTGCATCGAAAGATGGCTTCAACAGATCATTAATTTGTCTTGGTGGTGCACAATGCTCGACTATACTTTGTTCATCTCATGATGTTTCCTTCCCCCTTGTATTTATACCTATCTCTTTCTCGTTGCACTCACCTTTACTGCAAATAAGATTTTTAACTCACTATTTTTTATTATGTATAAATTGTTCATTTATTTGGTTTGTATTTCTTTTAAACACATCAATCCCGATGGAAGTATAACATTATCAATATGTCGGACACACAATCACAAATAACGGCAGATGTGAAACATAAGTTAAATGTAGAACAGGAATCGCTAAAAGTATTTTCAATGACGTGAGGAAAATATTAACATCTAAACAATTAAAACAAACTAAAAATGAGAATTATAAAATGCTACATCTTTCATATATTAAAGTATAACTCAGAAATATAGATAATAAACAAACAATTAGAAGACAGAATTGATCTCTTTGAGATGTGGGTATATAGAAGAATAGGGAGGTTGACTATCACGTCAAAGAAGCTGATGCAGATGAAAAACATACGGCTGAGGTGCTGCCAAAAAAACAAATACATTTCTAAGAGCGTGCATATTCCCAGTGGCAACATATGGGTGGGAATCCTGGACAATCACCAGCAAAGTGAAAAATAAAATAGCAGCATTGGAAACAAAATGTTACAGAAAAATCCTCAAATTTACCATGGACCAAAAAAGATCACCAATGTAGCCACCCTGAGAGAAATGAATGTAAAAGAAAAATGGCTAAACAGCATGGTTCTTTCTAGAAAACTACAATATTTAGCCATATCAAATGCGATGGTGGTCTAGAGAAAACCATAATGGAGGAGATGTTTCCAGGGGGACGAACAAGTGTCAGACCAAGAAGAAAGTGGGCACAGTACATCAAAGACCACCTGAACATGACTAAATAACAGAAACAGGAAGACTGACTCAAGATAGACAGAAGTTTCGAAAGGCTGTGATGACTGCAACATCCTGTTCAGGGTATGCGACCTGATGAGGTGTTCTGATAATTCTTCTAGAACAATTTATTTCAAATGCTGCCATTCCATTTTGTTTCTCACTGAACACTTTATTGGTATATCGTCAAAATATGAGGACAAGAAACACCATACAAAGAAAATTATAAACGGAAACAGTATTTTTTATTTTCGAAACCGGATAGTCATCACTTTTTATATCTGCAACGAAAATATTCATATTGTTTATTTACCATAAAACGTATTTATTCAATAAATTAAAACTCGTATATAATTCGTTTTAGCTCTCAGAGATACTTTACTCTAATTTTTTAACATTAATCTGAAATATGAATAATAAATTATTAGTCAGCAAATTCACTGCTGTATGAGATTTTGATGGCGGCTGTCTAACAGGGGTGTCATCGTTTGTTGGAACATTGACAACTTGTTGGTTGAGCAAGCGATATACACATACCACAATGCTAATCACACTTAAAACTCTCCAGCAGCAGACTTTTAAAGTAGACGTTTCACCAGAAATTACAGTGAGTTGTTTGTTATGTCACTTAAATTACCGTTTGAACGCTGAAGGCCTATCTTTTTCAACTTAAGTTAGGTAGATCTACGACCGACACTAGCTGCATAGACTTAATTTAAAACATAAGGCTAGGCTATGCCGGGTCTCATAGAAAATGAGTTTTAGAATAGTATATTCAATTATTATAATAATTATTAATCTTCGTCTATCTCAAGAATACTAATGGATTTATGTCAATTATTCTAGCGAATTACTCCTTGTCCTCTGTAGTTTGTGTCCAAGTTATAAAATACAAAATTAGACATCATGATCAACTCAGTCAAACGAAATCATGATTCTCTTCAAGGACTGCGAATTGAAATGTGAAATGACTAGAATAATTTGGTGATTATTTTATATTCTTCTTGACAAGCAAAGATTAGCATGACATTGAAAAAGGTCAGGTTGGGTGAAATTATGGGCCTGGCTTAGGTTTGATTTGAATTTGATTGTTTATCAGATCATTATATTAACTCTGTCAGGACTTGATTATTTTTAGGTTTGCACCAAATTAATTTTATAAAATTTCCTTATATGTGTTTTTTATTGTCACTTGACATACTAATATTGATAAATAGTGTATGTGTAATACATCATTGGAAAGGGGAATGGATACAGAATTATGAGAATATGAATATATTATAATAATATAAGTACAATGTACTGTACATTGATGATATTTGATTGCTTCACAAGGTTACAGTTAGCCTTGTGAAGTTATCAAAGTCAAAGCCAGTAAAGTGGTGAAAGGTCATGTAGACCCATGCTATAAAGCCAGTATATTGGTGATTGGTCAGGAAAGAGTTAATATATGAGTCCTCGGATGACTGATGAGTCTAATCTGGGCTCTGAAAAACCTGTTGCAATTTGAGTTTCATTTTCCATATATTCCTTTGAGCAGGAATGTAGGACAGATGAGGAAAATGTATGATATCTCCTTTTGTTTTTATCTCTTTTGAAAAAAAACCTGCTCTGCTTTAACCTTTAGCAAGCCAGATTAAAAAATACGAAACGTCTCCCTGCCACCGGATTCTTTTTTGAAAATTTTCATTATTGATGGTGACTGTTTTGAAAATGTGATAATTTTTTGGTTGTTAGAGATATTTAAATAATATTTGCACATATAAATAAAGAATTGAATTATGCATATATTGGTGTAATTTATGTACGTGTGTGTGTGATACCAGACGTATGAGAAAGTGGTAAAGATGTTTTTCACAAAAAACATATTTTATAACAAATAAAGAGGGAAAAAATAAGGAAAAAAAATAACTTACCTTACATATCGAATTCCTTGGCAACACTGTCAACTAAATCACGTAAATCTGTTGTATTTATGTTCTTTTACTGCGAAATTATCAAAATATAGCCGGGGGAACTGTATAAAACATGTAGATTTGCAGTAAAATCGTTCTTTGAGCTTAGGCCTAGAGTTATTTTTTCTGCCACTTCAAAATATTCGATATCAAACGTACAAGTCCCCAAACCAGCACGGCATTCTGTATATTCACTGCTGTGAAACTAAATAACCTAATAATCCATGATTCATTCCACGATTCAATGTTATTTTATTCGAAATACGATGAAATAAAGGTCTGTAAAACCGATCCATCATCATGGCATCGTACCGGTGTACAGATGTGGTCAGATTAATTGCTCTTAAACTTTTACGAATAGCCAGCCATTCTCAAAAACGATCATGTCGGAAGTGGGGTATGTACCGGCTTCAATTGCGCATGTTCCCAGCTATGTGCACGGACTGTGGTACGTGTAAATCTCACGATAATCTCGCTGGGTGGGACGGCCCACCATCAACGCGCGTGGCCATTTTGTTTTTCGGCGGCTGGATATCATATCGGCTCGGTGAAGGTTAACCTTTAGGGCCCTGAATTAAAATTAAGAAACATCCCCTTGGGCCTGAATTATTTTTTGGAAAATTTGCGTTATTGATGGTGGATGTTTTGAAAACGTGATAACTTTTTTGTTGTAAAAGATATCAAAATAATTTTTGCATATCTAAATAAAGGAGTGAATATAGTCATGTTTTTTTGTTGTTGTATGTATGATATGACAGTTGTGAGAAAGTTGTGAAGTTGAAAATTTGGGGGAAAATCGCAAAACGCCATTTTCAAATCGCACATATAACTTCTTGACGACCCTAATACTTCAGCAATGCATGGAATCATTGATAAAATCCTCATAAATACCTATACTTATTGTATATATATTGTTTTATATAAAAACTAATGTAATATGAGCTAAAAAAATTAATAAAACGTGAAATCGCATATATCGTCCGTCCGGTAAACACTAGGTCTATCCCGACACGCAGCGTAATTATTGTCTATGCACACACGTGGCACCCCTGATATATATTATTTTTGTGTTTTTGAACGACTACACAAACATTCTTATCAAATAACAACATATTAAACACAAAAAACAACAATTAAAACATGTAGTGTATAAGAAATCGCATATAACATCCGTCCGGTAAACACTAGGTCTAGCCCGACACGCAGCGTAATTATTGTCTAAGCGCACACGTGGCACCCCTGATACATATTATTTTTGTGTTTTTGAATGACTACACAAACATTCTTATCAAATAACAACATATTAAACATAAAAAATAACAATTAAAACATGTATTCGCGATCACTTAGCCACGCCACACGGTACTCAATTTGATAGTAAAATATGGCTAAAAAATGGCCAACGTCGTTCCAGAAATTCGTTGACAAAACCAGCCGGTTTTCTCTCTTCTTGCAGTCGTAATGAGTAAAGGAATTTGACCTTTAAACTGCGACGTATTCCTAGCTTCGTTTGGCGTGTTTTATACATCACAGGATCATTACTTTGTGAAGTTCCGTACTCGGGAATCGGGCGATATCCTATGTAGCGGGATTGCGCCTGCAGGCACAATGGATCTGTGCTCATAGGCGCATTATTGCGACCGCAGAGTTGTAAAGGTTAATCTTCCTTTTCAAAACATTTAATACCCACAGTGATCTGACCTTCCCAAGCTGGGTCGTCAAGAACTTGGATCAATCCTGCTGTGCTTGAGACATGTCATCACCACATAGTATAGTCCTTCAAACAGTAGTTCTGACTTCCACTTTAATGCTTACCTACACACAGTTCTCTATTCTCTTTCAACTATTTGGAACATGCTTGTCTGATGTGTACAATGTGATTTCCCAATGAAGTTGAGGCCAAATCAAGGTGAAGATGCTTTCAATCATATTTTTTGAGATTCTCTGTCAGCAATATGATCCTGAAATCACATACCAAGAAGCTTTTTCAGACACAGAAAGTGAAAATAATTAAACAGTCTTGTATGCCTAACATATAGGCAGTCCAGGATTCAGTTGCATATAACAGCGTAGGCAGAACGACTGCACATTACCACCTTCAGTTTAGTTTGCTGGTTCCAGACAGTTGCACAAAGATCGTCAAATACTGACCAGATGTGTCACCTTGGTTGCATTGAGTCCATGTATTTTTAACAATTTCAATCCCAAATGATCAGAAAAAACTCTGTGCTTCATTCCCATGACAAGGGGAATAACTTTGAAAAAAAATCAGAAGTGATCATGCAAGAAAATTAATATTAAATACAATTTTGAATCAATTTTTAGGATTCAGTCTCTAATTAATAGATAAATGGAAGAGGTACTGATCTGTGAACATATTTTTGTAAATGTCATGTAAGATAAGTTTACTTGTCATGTAATATGCGAGGCCAAAAAATAAAATGAGTACCTGTTTCCAGTCAGCTTCATTTACTTGTATCAGTTTGTTTACTGATACATGTTCAAATGAAAGCTGTAAAGCAGTATCCCTTACAGACCCTTCTGAGCGTTGTTTTTGGTCTTCCCTGTTTTCTTTTCCATTCTGGTGTCCACATTAAGGCATGTCGTGGAATTCTTACTATAACATCCATTACGGAAACACTGGGAGTTTTACAATGACAATTTGTTAAATCATGGATTAACGTATCCAAAGGAATCAAGAACAGAAACATAAGTCCGCCATCTTGAGACTGGTAACCGGAACTGGGATATTACTGCACTGGAATGATTCCCTTTGGGGACTAATCATGCATCCATAACCTTTCCCCAACACAACCATGCCTTGGAAGCAGCAACCTTTTATGAGTTCGTGTGTCATCTTAGTTACTCACTGAGGGTGTTCTGTGTTTTTGTCAGAAAGGCTATGGACTGTCAAAAGCTGCTTGCTTGCGGCTAAAGAGATTATGATTTCATCATCATTATCCAAATTAATAGCATTACACACATTTTTAAGTTGTAGTATAACTGTCTTTGTTTTTAATTTCAGGTCAAAGAGTTAAAGGATAAAATTGAAATAGAGAGGGGAAAAGAGTATCCAGCCAGTGGTCAAAAACTCATTTATGCAGGTAGAAAGTGTAAATTGAATCTACCACCATTTGCTGCTTTGTTTAAATATGTCCTATTTATTATCTGTTAAAAATCAGTTAGTGGAACAGAAAACAAAGGCCTCAGTCTAAACAAGAAGAAAACAGAAGTAATGGTTCTTTCAAAGAAATACACACTGCCAAAATGCAGTATTACTATGAATGATGCAAAATTAAGTCATGTATCTTGACACCATTTTAACATCAGATGGTCGATGCTCCAATGATATTAAGAACAGTATAGCACAGGCCAAATCAACATTTCATAAAATGAAAAACATTTTATGCAATGGAGTTATATCAAAACATACACGAGTTCAAGTGCTATGATGCTATATAACGCCAATACTTCTCTATGTAAGCAAAGCATGGACAGTAAACAAAAGTGCCAAAGATAAGCTGGAGGCGACTAAGATGTGGTTTTTAAGAAGAAGGATGAAATCATCCTGTTCAAATTCTATAGGCAGCCAAGAAAACAAAACTAATGTAGAAGTTCTCATAGATGCTGGAGTAAAATGACAAATTATAGCAAAAATTAGAAACAGACAATCAAGATTTTTGGGGCATGTGATTATGAAAGTAAAACGAACATTTGGTAACCACCAGAAAGATCAAGGGGAGAAGAGTCAGAGGAAAACAGAAATTTCTGGTTGGGTTGTGCACAAAAAGAAGTCACCAACTGAACGTATTAATAAGACAAGAGACCGAGAGTTGCGGAGAAGCATGATCGCTTATGCTACTCTGCATGGCACTTGATTGATTAATGTAGAACAGAGAACAAATATATTAGTTTAGCACAAATATGGCTGCATTCTGCCATGTCTTCTTTCCTGGGCGATACCCTCCTAACAATGTTGGTATAGATCTTTAGGATGCGTACAATAGAGTGTCCTTGGGTATCGTGATGGACCAGCTGTTAAATCTTGCAGTAAATCCTTTTGTCATGCAGTGGGTTGGTGCCGCCCTTATGCACAGGATAGAAGTTCTTAAGTGTGGTAACTGGATATCGTCACTGACGGTTATTAGCCCTGGTCGGACACAGGGATTGCCTCTATCTCCTGTACTTTTCAATGTATACACAGTACATTTCGCTGTCAATCAAATCACAGGTGCTGGCAGAACGATGTCATACGCTGATGATATCCTGGTGTATAGACAGGACAGAAATCGAGAAGAGTGCGTTGTGGAACTACAGAAGGAGCTGGACAGACTGACAAATTGGTGTCGAGATACGGGAGCAGTGGTTAATCCTTTTAGGGCATTCTTGATGTGGTTTTCCTTTAACAATCACATGCCACAAGTTTCGTTGTCCGGAAAAAGTTTAGAAAGAACTAGCACAATGAGATATCTGGGTGTGTTTTGTGACAGAAGTCTTGGCTTCAGGGAAATGTTGTCATAAGGGCAGGCAAAGGCTTAGCAGCAATGAACGTTATAGCTGCTGCGCAGTGTGAGCAGAGGTTGTTATTTATTTTGTACCAGGGTTTGGTTGTGGCTGTGGTGGAATATACACTGGCAGTTCGGACTCTTAGTCAAACTCAGATCGAAAGACTGGATAGAATCCAGAATGCAGCAATGCGTATCATACTTAGGTGCACAAGAGACACATCGATAAGAGCTATGCGATACCTACTTGACTGTCCAACAGAGGAGCACAGATTACAGTATTTCAGTGCACTGGCGTACCTTCAAATATATGCAGATAAAGAACACCCGTTGCATTCCGAAATACAGAAAGTTAAAGGAAACAGACTTAAGAGAGGGAAGTCGTGGATGGGACGTGCTGAGGATGTCATACAAAGCGTGTACAGATTGCAGGGTGTAGCAGCAGGTGCAGAATGGATAAGTCTACCCACAGATTTTGAAACTTGTTTGAGAGTAGTAATATCACTTAGCAGGGAATGCAGAGCATGGTGTCCTACAGTTGTGGAGAAAAAAGTGCAGGCTTTGGTCAGTGAGAATACCAAAGAGGGGGATGTGATTATATACACTGGATCTGTGATTAGACATGTTTGCAGTGCTTGGACCTTCACAGTTCAGTGCGCATGTAAAACGATCAGGGAGGAGAGTGGTGTCTTTGTGGTCACTATGAGTAGCATGACCATGGAGAATTTTTGGCAGTGACCAGGACATTTGGGTGGGTATGCACACAGAAGGTAACGCAGGTCTGCATCATGAGTAACTCTATGAGTATGATTAGGAAAGTACAAGTGGGTCTCATTCGTGAAGAGTGGATTGAGGCCTTGAGAAAGGTGAGACTGAAAGTGGTTACATTTATTTTTGTGCTGGGACATGTGGGTTTTCGAGGCAATGAAAGAGCGGATCAACTGGCGGCGTGCACGATTGTGGCACAGGGCGATGGGGCAATGGACCGCGCTGACATTTTGAACTCCTTAAGAGATATATATAGCACGCGAAAGAGAGACTAGTGTAGATGATTCCTTTTAATGGCCAGGATTAAAGATCAGGGTTTGAAATGCGGTGTTGCTAGAAGTGAACATTTTGAAGGGCGCAGAAGAATGATGGTCAACCAGCATAGGACTGGTACTGTCAACAGAAGTATAATGGCGGATACACTCAAGGAGAGATCGGATCAACTATGGGCATGTCCAGTTTGCAGTGATGATGATGCAACGACTATCTGTTCATCGGCAGTACTGTGTTCTACTTATTCTCGGTTATGTTTTCTTGAAACTTTTGGTTGAAATGTAAATTGTGTATGATATTAACATTTCCTAATACTTCATTATCATGTGTTTTCTCTTTTTGCTTATAAAAACATAGTTTTACTGCAGTGACACATCCATGAAATAGAGGAAGACCATGAAGAGGATGAGCACAAGATATCAAAGATCACCTGTACATGATAGAAATAAAATGTTAAATAATTATTATTAGAACAATCATTCTGCAACCTCTCCTTCACACATTATTTTCAATAATTTAGGGAATGATGCCAGGACAATTAAAAAGTGGTAGACCACGAAGAAAATTAATGAAAGATATCAAATACCCTTGAAGATGACACAGAAGAAGAAATATCGGCTGAAGTTTTGTACGGTTGTGATGATTGCTGCGTCCTGTCCAGGATATGTTACCTAATGATAACAATAGACTGAGGCAGAACATGCAAACGATGGGTTACAGAAATAATAGAGTAACTAAAAACAAACATCTGTAAAGCACATAAAATGTCGCCTCCGAGAACCCTTCTACCACTGAAGCTGGCTGCATGGCATAAAGGGGTATAAAGAAATAGAAGAAAGGAAGAAAAGATGATGGGAAACACAAAAGTAATATATTTTGATTTTCTACAGGAAAAATCCTTGATGATGCAAAGAAAGTTGATGAATATAAAATTGATGAAAAGAACTTTGTTGTTGTGATGGTGACGAAGGTAAATGTAATTCTTGTGTACGTGGATATCATGTTCTTTTTATGTCGGTGTAACACAGCAATGGTTCTCTATACTCAATGACCTGCGTACAAGTTTCAGATCTCCCTGGTATTGTTGATTCCTTGGTGTGTCCAATTAAAGATGGGTACCCAGACTTTCTGGGCTTGGTAAACTGTGAATTACCATGACAGCAGTTACAGTGTAACTATCCTATTGTTACTAAAAGGGGCTGTTGATAACAGATAGTACTCCAGCAAAATTAATCTGACAGATTTGTGAGGAGGGTAAAGTAATCCCTTTAGCTGTGTGTGAGCAGGTACCTTTCGACATGACAACCGATGGCTTTCTGACATACGGTTAATTGCTGAAATAGCTTTGGGGAGGGTGGGGTTGTGGGATTTTCACATCCTGCTAGGAGCGAAACATATATTGTTTGGGCTAACTATTTATCACTCATTCTTCTGCTAGAATTATTGACCTATCTGCAGTGATAGTACATCTGGCATTCTCCATCACCTAGGAGCATGCCACTAAAATGTGTAATGTCCGCTGAGCTGAGCTGCATCTCTTTGGTATGGGGATTGTTACTTGTGTGATAATGTCACAATAGTCAAAATTGAGACATCCATTTAAGCGATGCAGGGGGGGGGGGTGTGTGTTTTGACAGTATAGTCATGAAATATATAATGTAAATATATGAAACATACATTGTAAATAGTGAAACATATACTGTAAATGACTGCCAAAAGCCTGACTGTGATACTGTGGAAGGTCCTGTAATCCGCCTTAAGAAATAAATTAGAATTGCTACATGGAACATCAACAGTATGTACCAGGGAAAACAGCATACTGTAGAAAGTGAAAGGAGACAAATGACAGAGCATGCAAATGATCAACAGGTAAAAATAATACTCTAATGTGGTCATAGGCAGTATTATGCTTTGCCCAATAAATGTCTTGGTGAAAGGCCTAAATGTTTATGGCACCAGAGGAGTTCCCTGAGTACACAGAGGTAGAATTTGCCCAGTTTTCCGTGTTTCTTCTATGTTAATAATAATAAATTAACAATTTAACCATAAGTCTGCAGTAGAGTGATTAGTGGGCCCACCTCGTAAGCCTAATCATCCACGGTGTACTGGCAATACATTTTGATGTGTTAGTGGCACTTAAAGCTTCTTATTCTTAGCTCGTTCTCAAACTCCTGGAAATATGCAGGATGTAGTCCGGAGAACGGAATAAGTTGTATCATGATTTAAAACTTTGCTGCGATATCTGCACCTTTTGGCTTGACACATCTGACTTTTGGGTCACTTTGACCCTATACAGGATTCAGCCTTTAACGACATGCATGGAAGAGTGTTGCTGTTCTTTGTTCCCTTTTCCGGCGCTGGAATTCATGATCTAGTTATAAGTAGCAATCTGCAGTGGTCTGAAACATTTTGTCACTCACAATGAACCATTCATCCTAAAATTACATGGTACAGTATAAGTAAAGTTATATATATATTAAAACATTTTATAGACAAATTGTACATTCATTTTGTATTTGTGAAATATACATACATAACATAAAAACTATTTGATCAATATACATACATAACAAAAACTATTGAATAAATTTATTG
The DNA here is from genome assembly GCA_034231615.1 of Meghimatium bilineatum. Classification (NCBI taxonomy): domain Eukaryota; kingdom Metazoa; phylum Mollusca; class Gastropoda; order Stylommatophora; family Philomycidae; genus Meghimatium; species Meghimatium bilineatum. The sequence continues at coordinate 60,416,184 of CM067316.1, forward strand.
CGCATGTTCAAATGAAACTCATCTGTACTGCATCACCTATGCCAACATGCAAGGAGTCTGAAGACATTCAAATTTCACATGTTCCATTTTCTGGATGACATCCTGTTAAGCCAGCAGATATCACGTTTGAGAATGAGCAAAGATAATATATTTATAATGTCTAAAATATATTCTGTAACTTGAGTAATATAACATGTGTGCGCCTCTCTCTTTGTCATTTGGCACTTAAATATGTCACAAAAGTGTAAAATTGCTTCTCATGGTCAGGCAAAGGCGGCTACACCTGTGAAACCAACTGAGGTACCGGCTTCTACAGAAACCGCTGCAAAGAGTCCAGCAGCAGCGGCTGCAACGCCAACTCCGGTAGCACAGAGTGAAAAACCAACAGAAACAACCCCACTTCCAAGGTACTATTTTTAGAATGATCAGTTATTGCAAGGTGAGCATATATATATATATACATTGTAGGATGGTGACGAGTGCATTTGTGAGGTGACCAGATATGTATAATGTAGGAGGTGACGAGTGCATTTGTGAGGTAGGTGACCAGATATATACATTGTAGGGTGGTGGTGAGTGCATTTGTGAGGTAGGTGACTAGATATATACATTGTAGGGTGGTGGTGAGTGCATTTATGAGGTAGGTGACCAGATATATACATTGTAGGGTGGTGATGAGTGCATTTGTGAGGTAGGTGACTAGATATATACATGTGTAGGACGGTGACGAGTGCATTTGCTTCCTTGTACTATAGTTTACGGTACAATATCTAGTTGGACTGGTATATTTTTTATATTACTATTTCTATTCAAACAATCTAGATAAGTCACTGTAGCAGGCACAGTGCTGACCATATCACAGTAGACACGCTCTTTGTTATATTTGAAATGGTAGTCTGTTACATAGGTTCCAAAAGTGGTCTATATGGACCCTCAATGGTCGCTTTTGACTTGCTGAAGGTTCCTGTCAGTGAGAATAAATATTGGGGTGCACGAGATATGTTTTCTTTTTAATAAAGGAATGAATAAAAGTTGTACATGTTATTTTTTTTTACACTTGTCCACACTACAAAACTCCCGATCAAAATAAGAAGTATTGTCAGCTGACAAAAACATATTTGCAGTTAATATATTCAGGGAAATTCAATATTAGGCAGGCAGGGGTCTATAGAAAAAAAATGGGCAAGAGGTTTGCGGGGCATCAATGGGTCTAATACTATATACTCCATGTGTCAGTGTTGTGAAAAAGTGTTATACTTTTTATCTGAATAAATTAAACAAATTTATGCTAATATTGAATATGCCAGAGAATATTCAACAAATAGGCGAGGGCTACAGTAATACAAATAGATAGTCTTCTTCATTTGTGTTCATTCTCAAACTCTTGCAGATCAGCAGGATGTAGTCAGCATGGTGTCTGTATTTTGCCTTCTAACACATCCTACTTCAGTGTGTAATAGTAATATTACCATTTTAGCTACTAAATTCTTTCCTGAATGACTCGCCTGTGCTGAATCTTTCTCTAGTACTACAAAAATAACAGCTTGAGTGGGATGGTTCACATGTGCGGACGCTTAGTGATTTCAAAGTGAAATCATTTTTAGCAATGAGTGGATAGAAAACCAAAAATTAGTTCCGTCGTCCGTAGCAGCTAAAGGGTTAACAAGGATAAATATGGGAAGCAGTACCAATAATGATGGAGCTAATAAATGAATATAAATAGTAACAGATGGAAAGTGATACTGTCAATGTCGTGACCCAATTAATTGTATGTTGAAACCAAAACAAAATGGCAATATATGTTAGCGAAAAGGAAAAATCTCACCGATGGTTTATTTCTGTCTGATTAGTTAGTAATGTTTCTAAAAATGTTTGTTTCATTCTCAAATTCCCACCTGAACTCTCTTGTTGCAGGACGATGGTCCTACTAGATTTCCTGCAGGATGTAGTCCAGAGAATGGAAATGCGTTGTGTCACCATTTCATTTGCACCAATATCCTGACATGTCCATCTTCTGCTGGAGATTTTTGTTTAAGTGTGGAGGGTATTATTTCTCTCCAGTCTTTAATATCATCAAAACTTTTCCTTTCTCTTCCACCTTCAACTATCCTCTGCAGCATAGTTTTTGAAAGATAATCATTCTTCATTACATGACCAGACCACACAGTTTTGGAAAGAAAATCATGCTTCATCGCACGAATATCCTAAAATATTGCAGACATAGATATGATACAAAAGAAACATTCGTAGAGATCCGAACATAGAGGACTTCCTCCTAAAAACTATTAAAAAATGCAAGCTAGCATATTTTGGACATATACAATGACAATGGATTAGAAAGATTAATCATGGAGGGAAGAGAACATGAGGGGACGACCCCCCCCCCCCCCCCCCACTCAAGATGTTGATGGACATGAGTTATTTGAGAATAGAATATGTGACTGGAAGAAACAAGACAGATTGCATAGAATCGAGGGGCTTACAGATTGACAAAAGGATAACATTCTGTAAAGGACATGTCACAGTAGAAATTATTGAATGATGTGTACTGCTTTTGATAATTTTGCAGGTTATCGAGAACCACTTCTGGCAGTGGTGAAAACTGTAAACTTGTTTGGTTTGGGCATGCAACAAGACACAACTCACTTTCTAAAACTATTTGTGCAAGGAATGGTCAGAAGTGGAAGGAGAATAGGCTGCAAAAGATAATCCTGGATGTGTACCATCAAGGATTGGTCTGAGCATGATTTTTCTATTCTCCTCTAAATAGATACGGATAGAGGTGTTTGGAGGGCCTTTTTCTACTGATATCTCCAGTGCTGCAGCCCTGTTGAGCTATGGGTCATTATATTATCTGCAATATTAGAGTCATGTTATATGTTCCCATGTTACTGTTGCATAAATATGCCATTAGTTTTATGCGTCAATGTTTTTAAATATTCTAAAGTGCTGCCACAACCACACCAGCAGCGGCTTCGGCAGCTGTTGCAGCCGCCTCAGCAGTCAGCACAGATGCTCGAGGTGATACCCTTCAGTTTGCAGAGAGCAACTTGGTTACTGGACAGGCTTATGAAAATATGGTGCAACAACTGATGACCATGGGTTTTGAGAGGGAGAATGTTGTCCGGGCGCTGAGAGCCAGCTATAACAATCCTGACAGAGCTGTCGAGTATCTATTGGCGGTAAGATTTTTGTCATCATTTCACTGTCTGTAAGTTTTATTCTGTCATATGAAATCAAATGATGGAGAATAAATAAAGAAGATACCCATTTGTTTTCGGTGTCTAAAAGAGGAACGAAGAATAGTGATATTGTCACCTGCCATGCACATCATAAGAGGCAACTAAGGATTAGTTGGCTGTCTCATCTCATATAGGATCAGTGACCCAGAAATGATGGTGAAGTCGGGTATGTCAGGCTGAAAGGTGTAGATATCAGAGCGAAGCTGTAAACCATGATGAATTATATTACCATTCTCTGGATTACATCCTGCTAATATGCTAGAGTTTGAGAACTAACACAGAAGAAGAAGACTAGGTCACAGAGATTGTATCTACAGAAGAATGTTGAGACTCTCAAAGATAGATAGCTTGAATAACTAAGTAGGTGTCAATAGAGTGACATAAAAAAGAACCTACTTACCAACATCAGAAAAAAACTATTGCAAATATATTGTCACATGATACAAAAGATGTGAAATAAAATGTAACAATATAGAGAACTGATTGGAAATGACAGGTTGTTGAAGAGATAAATATATTTGATCATTTTACATCATGTTAACAGTTAGTTAACATAAACACAGAACTAGAAAAGGTTAGTTAACATAAACACAGAACTAGAACAGTTTGTTAACATAAACACAGAACTAGAAAAGGTTAGTTAACATAAACACAGAACTAGAACAGTTTGTTAACATAAACACAGAACTAGAACAGTTAGTTAGCAGAAACACAGAACTTGAGCAGTTAGTTAGCAGAAACACAGAACTAGAACAGTTTGTTAACATAAACACAGAACTAGAACAGTTAGTTAACATAAACACAGAACTAGAGCAGTTAGTTAATATAAACTCAGAACTAGCACAGTTAACATAAAACAGAACTAAAACAATTAGTTATCTATGCACTGAAAGAGATACTGAAATGATGATCAGACCACCTATGACATGTCCAGTGTGAGTGATGGGTTACATGATACTAAAATAACGCCTGACCTTGAAAAAGGAGCCTACACACATTTCTTTCTCTAATACTAAGTGTTGTATTTACCTAGTGGTGTAGGTATGTGGGAAAAGCATGTGTTGTCTTAATATCTACACATCATTATTTTCGTGTCATTCCAGCTACACATTGTAAACACATCTAGTATTTCTATTTATGTCCTATCATCGTGAATTATGCAGAATTATTGAAATCGTCAGGATTTTTCACTTGAATGATTTGTTTTTATTATGTGTATTCCTTTTATAATAATAAATCTAGCATTTCTGGAATAATTTATAACCTACCATGTGCACTCTACACACAACAGAAGTAAACAAAAGAATGGTACTATGATCGCAGTCCAACCCCCGTTTTAGTTCTTGTTTCCCATTAGTGCCTACCTATGGATTTTGTGGTTAATTAATCTAAATATTATATCAATAATTAATTAAAATATTCCATTTTTAGGGTTAGTTATGTAAAATATAGCTAACCTTAACCCTAAATAAAATTATAAATAAACATAAACGTATAAATATAGGCAAGGGAAATAATCACACAGATGAGTACTACGTGACACAATGAGGATTGGACTGCGATCATTGTAGTATAGAATACCTATGAAAAATATTATGCCTTCTGAACGTGACCAACAATTAATTATAGAAATCCGTATAAACGTTATCAAATTCAGGTGTTATATTAAGATCACATGACGGTGATCTGACTAGTAACATATTGCGATATAGATTTGTATATCTGAAATTTTTAGGAAAATAGTCCTTCAAAGTCTGTTATGTTTTGTGTCTAAATAGGGTATCCCAGATCATGGCAATGAAGCTGGATTTGGAGGTCCACCACCACCGCCAGCAGCATCTAGACCATCAGGAGGAAGTGAATCTAATGTTTCTATGTCTTCAAATCCTTCAACAGAACCAACAGGCTTGCCGAGGGCAGAAGGTAAGATCTCAAACATATTGATTATGGTGATGTGAAGATATCTATATATCTATCTTACTTCAGTGCCGCCGAATACAGTGCATATGATAGATACCAGAGCTCTCCAGATTTAGTGATTTCTGGTTTCCAAAAATGCATTGCCATTTAATTAAAAAAAATGAATGCACTTAATATAATTGTGTCATTATTTTCTGTTACACATCAACTTATTCTAATGTTACAACTTCATCAAGAACTGTGTTTAACTACTAGCAACTGTTTTAATGAGAGATAAATGCATGATTGGGTTCTTTTTATTATCATTACTAAACTCATTCATTCATATTAATCAAACTACCATTCTGGGTCCTATGCTGAACACAACAAAAACACTACGGGAAATAATTACATTATCTACGCTTTCCCACTAATGCATTCTATGGAAACTCGGGCATGCCACATTTGGACGCATTTTACACACATTATTTTATTCTGCAAGAACCCAATAGCTTTATTGATCATAATTCCTGTGGATCAAAACAAATCAACAAATATCTTTCGCTGAGACTGATTATAATTTTGTATTAATTTATTTTTTATGTTGTGACTCATTATATCATTACCAGGTACTGACCGAGAAGATCCATTGGCTTTCCTGAGATCACAACCCCAGTTTCAAAGAATGCGTCAGGCGATTCAGGAAAATCCAGAGTTTCTTTCAGCTCTCCTGCAGCAGATTGGTCAAAACAACCCACCTCTCCTTCAGGTACTGAGGATTGCTCATTATTTCAGTACTGTAGAACTATTCTCATTATTTCAGTACTGTAGAACTATTCTCATTATTTCAGTACTGTAGAACTATTAACTCAATATTTCAGTACTGTAGAACTATTCTCATTATTTCAGTACTATAGAACTATTCTCAATATTTCAGTACTGTAGAACTATTAATTGCCACATGTAGTAATTTTTATTCTTTGGCGATCATTACTCAGTCAGGTTGGGACTCTGGATTCTATGATATAGGCTGCTGTCTGTTTTAGAGTTTCCGCTGTGCCATACAGTTTCTCTTTGACGCTGATTGGGGTGGGCCATGTTTTGTTCCTTAGGTCTGCATGCTGGGGACACTTGTAAGATATGTTCTGCTGTCATATTCGCAAGACTGCATGGCAAAGCCCAGTTGTACATATTCTGAATTTGGTGTACAGATGATGTCTCATTTTGTTGTGACCAATTCTAAGGCGCAGCAGGATAACCTGGTCTCTTCTGGATATTTGGTAATACTCATCATCTGCAATATATTTGGTGTGGTTTTCTTTCCACTTTTTGTTATAGTTGCCTTTAATGATAGCCTTCACTTCTTCATAACTGACCAGATAATCTTATTGAGGGAAATTCCCTCCTTCTTTGACCAGTCTATCTGCAACTTCCTTCCCTTCGATATTACAGTAACTAGAACTGGCCTCATTTCATTCAGTTCGGTGTTCCTGTGTAGCTTCAGTGCTGTTATGACAGAGTGTACATCTGTTAGTAGTAGAATATTCCTGTTCTTTATGTTGTAAGATCATTTCTGCTGCTTTCTTGAGAGCATCCATTTCTGCCTTAAAATTGGTTGAGAGCTTGCCTGTAGCTAAGGCTAGATTAACATCTTCCCCTTTTTTTAGTCTGAGTATCACTCCACCTCCATTCTCAATTGCATTTATGGCGGAGCCATCTGAATAGACATGAGTCCATGCATCCTGATGGTAATTAACTGCAATCTGATGTTCTGTGATATGCTTTCTTTCCAAGTCTGTCTGAGCTCCTTTCTTTTAATTCTGGGAGTCTATGCCCAAGGGGGGATGGTACTGATTTGTTGTATGTGCATTGGTTTCTCTTGCTCTAGCGTTGGTGTCTTCTGTATCAGTTTCTTTGCATTTGCAGAGAAGTTGCTCTTCTCCAGCCTGCTTCTGCCATAGCCATTAATTCTTTCGTGCATATGATGGTTCAGGAGTCTCTTGTATTTTTCTGCTTGTTGAACTACTTTCATGACTCTTCTATCTTCCATTGACTGAAGGCCAGTTATTGTTTCTAATGTATTTATGGGTGTAGATTTCATAGATTGAGTGATAATGTGTGTAACTTGATTCTGGGTTTTGTTTATTTTGATGCTGTGGCCCAGGTTGCAATACCATACTCTAGTATTGGCCTGACTCTACCTGTTTATAAGCTTTTCAAGATTTAGCTGTCTACTCCCCAGTTTGTGCTTGCTATCTTTTTATGCGCATTCTGTTTCTGGCTCTTTTCTCTGCATTTTCTGTCTTGTTTTGCCCATGTCATTCTAGAGTCCAGGGTAATTCTGAAGTATGTTGGGTTCTGCTCTAGTGGGAGTGATTGTATATTTTTAACGTTGTTGTCTGTCTGTACCTTGTTGGATAGGGTGAATATTGTGTGTGGTTTTCTTATTAATTTTGAGAAATCATTTCTTGGTCCAGCTTTCTAGTTTGTGCAGTGCCCCTTGCATTCTATTTTATTTTATGCAACCGCTAGTGCCTCACCTCCTGTCCACAAAGCCAGGTCATATGCATGCATTGCAGAGTGTACCCCAGTCGGTATGCCCTCCATAATATCATTTATGTAAATTGCGAGGAGTGTAGGGGATAGTACACCTCCTTGCGGGACACCTTGTTCTAGTATTCTCTTCCTGTTACATTTTCCCTATACTTACACTCTGGCTGTTGTTTTTTTCCATATAGTTGCATATCCAGTTATGTAAGTGTCCTCTGATTCCTAGTCTAAGTAGCTTGTTCTTGAGTCCTTCTTGTCAAACTTTGTCAGATGTCTTCTCCGTGTCAACCTACACTGCGTGTTTTTTTTTTCTTGGTATGCATCTTCAATTTCTTGGGCTATGTAGCCCATCTGGTCTTTTGTTGATCTGTGTTGTCGGAAACCACTCTGTTGTGCTGCTATTAGTTGTTTTCCTTCTAGGTGCTACATGATTTTTCTATTGACCATTTTCTCCATTAATTTGCCCATACAACTGAGGAGACTGGTCTATAGCTACGTGGGTCAAGTTTGTCTTTTTCTTGCTTTAGAATGGGTACCATGATAGCTTCTTATTATGCAGTGGACACCTGTTCTGTTCTCCAGCTAGTATTTACTACCTTTAGAAGCTTTCTTTGCTTTAGGCCACAGTTTCATAAGCATCTCATTGGTAACCCCATCTTTACCTGGTGACTTCTTGAGTTTGAGGTTCTCAAGTGCTTCTTCTAGCTGTTTCTGTAAACTTTAACAACATTTGCTCTTCTATCACCATGGACATATCCTTTAGTCCATGGATTTATTTCTTAACTCTTGGTCTCCGTAAGCCACAGTAAGGTTGTCCTCCTATGCCGGGGGACATTTTAGAATATTTTTAGTAATTTATGGTAGTATTTGTATTTTTACAATTTCTCTGTCACTATTCTATTCACATTATCAATTCTGACATCAAAATATTCAGAAATGGATAGGCAATTATATTATATTTAGTATATGTGCTTATTTGCAAAATTATATTAGGTATATAAAATTTAATTAATAAAAAACAAGAAAATATGGGGAAATAACAATATAAATTTGTACATACCCAAGCTTGTATCCCAGAAAACCGAATCATAATCTATTTATTGTGAAATAAAATACACCTACATGTATCCTGAACCATTTTGTACTGCATACAAGTATTTATATATACATAATTACTTATAAATGTCACATTGTCTTGAAGTCAACAAATGTATACAAAATGCACATTTTCCACAAAATTTTCTAATGATTAGGCCTACATTTTTGTGCCCAGGACTTATTATTTAATCCTTATATGCATAATACAAATCATTATGCCTTAGATAATGTTTGAAAATTCACATTCGTATATGATACTACTAAAATAATGTTTTTGAATATAGATAATGGGGAAAGCAATATATATTGCATTGGAAACGCCCCTCCTGAGCTTCATCAAAACTCAAATATAAATCAGAACTTCCATCAAAGTCAGATCGTAATAATAATTATAATTCAATATTAGGCCTACAATCATAAACTAAGCTAATGTTGAAATTATTACCGAACGTATTTTAGAACATTTCCAAAGCCTAGCTAAATTAAAAACATAGAGGGTGTCTACATCTCATTACTTCAAATTCAAGTAGCAATAAGTTACACAAAATGAAAATGTAAACACACTTGTTTATATGAAATTAAAGCTAAAATTTAACAAAATGTCTCCGACTTTCGCCACGCTTCCCAAGATAGACCTATCCTTAATCGGAAGTACCGAAAATAATGACTGTTCGTTTGATTTTACGGTCGTCGTAATGTTTATAATTCATAATAGTAAATTCATATAAAAATGTAGATTTAAGCGGCTTTTGGCATAGCTGTTCTCCCAAATGTAGATATAAGCGGCTCAGTGGATATAAGGAGTTAACTTCTTTTTTTTCTTTCTTTTGGTATGTTTATCTGGTTCACGGTTGCATAATTTTTATGAGAATGTTTGCTGCTGCTTTTCCCGTGTGCATCTTTTTATCGTAATCAAGTGTTATATTGGTGGTTGGCCACTGTTTTCATCACTCAATGCTTTGGCAAGTTTCCAGAGTTTGTTTTCATCTTTGTCCATGTTAAGGCTCTCGGTTTTTTCTATCAAGCTCTTCCTTGCCAATGTTTTTACCTCTTTCTTGTATCTAGCATAGGCTGCCTTGAGGACTATTATATATATATATATATATATATATATATGTGTTATATGTGCATATATATATATGTTATACGTTGCAATCTGTTGTGCATCCGATTTCCGCCAGCTATTTCTTTTTAGGTTTACTTTCCTTAGCCGGCCTGCCTGACAGGGCTCATGAGCAGCACCATCTGTCTAGGGTTTGTGTAGAGTTTTCCAACTCCTTGGTGTCCGGTCTTTCTGGACTCTTGAGCGCCACCTCCCCAGCATAGTTAATTAGAGGAGTTCTCAATGTTTTTCCTGCCTTTTTCCTTTCTGGGTTGGGGCATTAGGGGAGTTTTGCTGACTTCTGCTCCCTTTGTGTATTTAGTAAGTTAATTTCCTATGTTTCCCTACCTAATCTAAATGCCCCCACCCTGGGGATGCACTAGTTTGGGGTCAATGACCCCCAGATGTTGGCTTGAGCGTATATCAGTACATACTTGCTTGATGCTATCATGAGATGTATGGGGTATTTCAGTGAAGATATCAGTGCCACCTGATATTCCACCCTGTCCTGATGGGCAACATTGCAAGTTTCTCCTCAACTGCTTATGCGTCCAGAGATCTGGCTTATATAGCAGCCAACCACCAGATATGGAGGTTAGCTACCCCTCTCTGTATCTGGCTGACATTCCACAATCCGCATCCTGTGTATGCGCCAGGTGGGGAGATGGACGATGACCTCTTCCTCCCTCCCATGATGTAGTAATTAATTATACCTGAATTAAATCAGGCAACAAGCAAGACTGAATCTGTTTGATACGCAACACTTTGTGATAAATATAACTTAAATATTGAAATAGAGAACGCTTTTATAGAACCTTTTGTGTGTGATGGGCATCACATTTGTTGCTTATATGAAACTTTGATGTATAGGGTGGGATGGCCAACCTCAGTCCTATTTCTCAATTGTTATTTACAACATGCATGAGAGATCACAGTGTGGCTGTTCTTTGCTTTTCTGTTAGGCCGTGGAAACACATGGTAATGAAGGATATTATATTTCTATTTGAATACTGATCATCTCAATCCTCAGATGATTAGCCAGAATCAGGAACGTTTCGTGCAGATGTTGAATGAACCTGATGATCCAGCTGATCAGGAAGCAGGTCAGGGAGCTAGGGGTACACAGCCGCCGCCTCCAGGTTCAGGATACATATCAGTGACACCAGAGGAGAAACAGGCAATTGATAGGGTGAGTTTTAGAACAGAGATCATAGGTTCTTCTGCGTTCAGCATATGGTCATGCTATACTGTCAGACCTGTCGTCAAGACGAAGTCCACTGTCTTCTCCAGGTCAGAGTGGCTGCCCCATAGCTTTTGCCTTTTCGAGGCAAGGGGCCCGGCTCTGCTCCTCCCCGGTTTTCGCTGATAGGAGCGACGCCATGATGACAGGGTTTATTGTCGCATGACCACATTTCTGTAAAAGCGTGTGTGCCTAATTTATCCCAGTATCTGCGCCATCGCTGGCTAACACACTCCGTCTTCAGCAGGCTGGGTTGTGATTTTTCTGTCTGAGTTGTCTCCCATAGCCTTTACATCTCTCGATGGTGATTGCAAGGCAGCAATTTAAAAAAGAAAAACAACCCTCCCCTAGCACTCTCCTGACTTGGAGTTAATAACTCCATGCCAGCAGCTTGAGCTTATAGCGGCTCATACTCGCTTGAAGCTGCCCGTCACTGGACACATGGGGTATTTCAGTGGGGATATCAGCGCAGACTGATATCCCGCCCCGCCCTGGTAGGCAGCAACACCGGTTTGGTCCGCGGCTGCTTAATTGCAGCAAGCACTCCATATATGGACGTATATGGAGTGCCCTCCACATCCGCCACCTGTGGACACGCCTGGTAGGGGTCGGTAGCCCCCCAGGAGATCATAGGTTAATAATTATGTTAATTAGCTATAAAAGACAAGTTTGTAAAGTAAATAAATCTGCTAATACCTGCACATTCCAGATGAATAAATGAAGAAGTAGGTATTATATGCACTGTTTTTGCTTGCAAAGACATATTTTAAATATTTATTGAGGCAAAAATGTTATGTGGAGCCCACTCTGATCGTTTTTTTGTTCTTGAACATGGCTAATAGAATTTATTTTGTTTGTGATTATTACTCCAAATATTGTTCATGATATTGGCCCTGATTTATTTTTATGTTTTCTCTCTTGATGCTACTAATGTCACTGATTTTAATCATGACATTGGTTTTGTTTTTGACATTCATTCTCATAATTTTATTTTCCACAAAATTATCTTTCCTTTCTTTTATGACATTTCTCTCATGTTTTTGCTTCTGTTATTGATTTTCCCATTTTTTCATGACATTGCTTCTCTTGTTTTTATTTTTTCTCCAGACAGGAATTCCCATGTGTTTTGATCATGTCTATTGTCTAATTTTTGTATACTTTGACATAAACCATGACACACGGAAGATGCTCCATCAAACAGAGCAATATGTCGCTCTGCGATACAAAAATTGGGCAACATGTCGCTCTGTGATACAAAAATCGGGCAACATGTCGCTCTGTGAAACAAAAATTGGGCAACATGTCGCTCTGTGATACAAAAATCGGGCAACATGTCACTCTGTGATACAAAAATCGGGCAACATGTCGCTCTGATACAAAAATCGGGCAACATGTCACTCTGTGATACAAAAATCGGGCAACATGTCGCTCTGTGATACAAAAATCGGGCAACATGTCACTCTGTGATACAAAAATCGGGCAACATGTCGCTCTGATACAAAAATCGGGCAACATGTCGCTCTGTGATACAAAAATCGGGCAACATGTCGCTCTGTGATACAAAAATCGGGCAACATGTCGCTCTGTGGTACAAAAATCGGGCAACATTGTATGATGAGAAATGCATCAGCTCAACAGTAGAGACTAGCTAGTATGTTCCGGGCAGATAAAACACTATCATCATCCCATGTCCTAGCACCTTTAATAACACCGCCATATGGCTTATAAACAAGGACATATCTATTCACTGAATTTCATAAAATGGATATATCAAATGGGACGGATGAACAACTGATACTTATTTTCTAATTTTTTTGCCCTTGACATTGTATCTTAGACCATAGCCTCTTAAATGTTTATTTTACACATTTAAAACTTCAGTTTTTTTTTTTTTTACTCCACAGTTGAGAGCACTAGGTTTCCCAGAAGCCATGTGTGCCCAAGCTTACTTTGCATGTGATAAAAATGAAGACTTAGCCGCTAATTTTTTATTGTCTCAAAATTTTGATGACGATGACCTACCAAGTTGATTTCTTTGTGTCCTTGTATTTAAAAAGAAAAGTTATATGCTTGCCGGACATTATCAAAGATAAATGTCGTTGTTTTGTTTTGTTTTATAATTTGTTTTCTCACTATGTAATAATTTTAATTTCCATAAAAGGTTGTTTAAGCTATCAAAAAATAATGGATTCTTTAACAGTCTGCATCTGAGTATTTAGTCATTGTTTTCAGTGTAACATGTATGGTGCATGTGCATTCTTTCTATTATCTAATGGTTCAGATTGTCTGGCAGTAAATATTGCATAAGTTGAGGAAGTTTTCAGGATATTATATATTGAAAACAGTTTTCATAATGAATATGATAAAAATTATATACAAGTGAATATTATATTTTAGACAGTTTTTTGGGATGAATATAGTCAAATCCCATTATAACCACTTGATCAGGGCCTATGAGTATGTAATAAAAGAAATGTGCTTTATACAGTACAAAGAATAAATATAATTAGGGATTTTGAAAAGTTGTTGAATGGGGAACTTTGTTATAAATGTATGTGTTATAGAGGGAGCCCACTGTATTAGATTTGAGACAGTTATCTGGAATGAATATTGTATTTCAGTTATACGGTATGTTCAATGTTATAAGACCATTACAACAGAATAACTTGAGGCCTGCACTTCGAGTATTAAAAGATAAAAAAGGGAATACCCTAACAGAGAAAACAGATATTCTACATAGATGGAATATTGTCAAGAAATGTATAAAGGAACAACCCAGTCGCCTAATCAGAGCATCAATGAATTAGAACAAGAAGCAGAACCTACAATGGAGAGATCAGATATTCAATCATACATCTGAAAAAAGGAAAAGCTCCAGGTAATGATGGTGTGACATCAGAGATGATACAAGCCGGGGGAGATTCCAGTGTTCAAATATACCATACTTTATGCTGAAAGATATGGAAAAGCGGAATATGGACAGAAGAATGGAAAAAATCAGTATACATACCCTTGCCAAGGAAAGGAGACCTTCAACTATGTACCGACTATAGAACAGTAGCACTAATTAGTCAAGCCAGCAAAATACTACTGCAGATCATAATGAAAAGAATACAATACAAATTAGAAGCAGAAATCCATTAAGTTCAAACCGGTTTTCGAGCAGGAAGAGGAACAAGAGACCACATATTCAACATGAGGAATATAATTGAGAAATGTAGATAATACAGCTTAAATCTACATATGTGTTTCATAGACTACATCAAGGCGTTTGATTGTGTTAAACATCGTCAGCTGTGGTCCATCATGGTAGGCATGGGCTTCTCCAAACATCTAATACATCTTATTGAAACACTATATCATGAACAAGCAGCAGTAAGAGTGGAGTGAGACAGAGGTGCACTCTATCCATTTATCTATTTAACATCTGTGCAGAGAATATGAGAAATGTAAGAGAAGAACTAGAGGAAAATGAGTTTCATCCAATAAATATCGGTGGGTACAAGATTCCAGAAATAAGATATGCAGATGACACAGTCCTCCTTACTACACTTCCTGAGGGGACTAAAACAGCTAATCACAACAACAACAAAATACAGTGAGATCCAAAATCTATATCTAAACGCACAGATAAAACAAATACCAAAACTTCAAACCAATAATAAACATAGACAATATAGAACTAGAATGTGTCAACAAATTTGAATATCTGGGAGCAAATATAAACAGTTCCGGAGATTGTTCAGTCGAGATTAGAAGACTCACAATTACAGCACTCAAATTAACACAAATGATAAAGCTTTGGGAAAGTAGTAATAATGACACTAAAGTAGCCCTTTTGTGATCATGTGTTTTCCCAGTGGCAGCATATGGATGCAAGACTGGACTTTAAACAAGACAATATCCAAAAGAATAAATTCATTTGAAATGAAGTACTGCAGAAAGATCCTATGAATATCGTGGATAGAGAAAAAGAACATTGAAGTTTTGAAATTACTGAAACTAAATGAAGGGTAGCTTCTAAATACCATCATAAGAAGGAAGCTGCAGTATTTTGTACACTTTAAGCGACATGTATCGAAAGGCTGATTCTATAGAGCAGAGTGCCAGAGAAGAAGAGGAAGACCATGAACACGATGGACCAGCAGCATCGAAAAATGTATGCACATCTTTGGTGAATGCAGGTCTGCTTACCCGGAACAGAGAGGTGTTCAGAGTATCACGATGAAGACAAGTTTCTGGAAAGAATATGTTACTTGATATATATCAGCAATTAATATTACATTTGAAATAAGTTGTCAGGCATGAAGATATGTTTGTAACAAGTTATCAAATATGAAGATGATATGTTTGAGCCAAGTTATCAGAAAGAATATGTTTGTGACAAGTTATAAGAAATAATGTGTTTGAGATAAGTTATCAGTTGTGACTAGTTATCAGAAATAATTAAAAATTACAAATAAATTACTTAGACAAATCACAGCTAGGATGTATTTAACAGTGTATGATTTTTACATTAAATATAGTTCAGACAGACACAAGAGCTGCAGCTGGCAATTAGAAATTAATATTGGTGATACTCAGCAGCAGACATTAAGATGAAGATGGGTGGGTCGTGTGTGAAGAATGGATGGCAACTATATCCCACGTTAAATATTGTTTGGAAATCTTTTGGAGTGATGAAAATTCCATTGACAGCCTAGAAAACTAATTTAGAAGTACGGGGATCTCCCTAGCGTAGTGGTTTAGCTGTTCGCCTTGTGTTCAAGAGGTCATGAATTTGAATCTTGCTCGTGTCGTCTTGTTTATAAGGTGGATGTTTTCGGAGATCCCTGTGTATTATCACTTGAAGCTACGGAGTTACGTGCTATGAGTGGTACTCTCGTCAGGCAGCGTGCTGCTTCGTTGAGAGTGACGGAGTACATATGGGAAACAAAGTACAGTGAAGTCAATCCTCTTTGACTTTTGAACCTCTGAATGTAGAAGTTGTTGGAGTAGAAAGACAAATTATAGCAAAAATTAGAAGGAAAAGTCAAGAATTTTAGGGCATATGATGAGAAGAGCAAAAACTTGAATATTTAGTAACCAGCAGAAAAGTCGAGGGGAAAAGAGAGGAAGTATAGAGGAAAATTTCTGAATGGTTTGTCACTGTGGCACTTATTAACGATACAAGATACAGAGAGTTGTGGAGAAACATGATCTCCTATGCCACTTGATAGATTTAACTTTTTGGAAGGTAAAAAGTTAGACAGATCACCTCTGAGGTACAAAGATGTATGCAAGACTTCAATGAAAGACTTTTCTATTGCCAACAATAGCGGAGAAAATGTGACCAAAGACTTGAGCTGAATGATGGTCAGCAGTGCAGAAAGATACAGAAACTTTTAGTTCTATGTGCAGTCTGGAATGATATTTATACCAACTAATGTTCTACTTGGGATGTTCTACTTGGGATGTTCTACTTGGGATGTTCTACTTGGGATGTTCTACTTCATGACGATACACATAAATTAAATAGATTATTATTAAGCTACAGTTTTGAGAATTGTTGTGTTGACCACACAAGTATATTGAATTGATGGTCAGAATAAATATGAGATTTGATAGTAGAAGCTTTTAATTTGTTGAATTTATCTCTGATCTTCTCTGAGATGTGGATTGTGAGAAGAATGGTGAACATTTCATCAACAGCCGAGGTAACTAATGTAGAAGTCCTCAGAGATGCTAGAGTAAAATGACAAATTATAGCAAAAATTAGAAGCACCAAATCAAAACTTTTTAGGAAATATGACGAGAAAAGGAAAACATGAGCATTTAGTAATCACCAGAAAGATCATGGGAAGAAGAGACAGGAGAATTTCCTAGATGAGTTGTCATTGTGGCAAGAGAGTTATTGAACTTATTACATAGTAAGATTTCCAGCTGCAGACTTCGGACCCGGTACAGACTGCTATGTACCTAATCACCATAGAGCCATATATATATATACACACACACACACGCACTATTAGAAATGACACCTTAGGCTGTCTCTTTGTGCAATCATGTAGTACATAGTCTGTTTCTTTGTGCAATCTCTTAGTCTAGGCAATCTCTTCGTGCAGACACTTAGACTGTCTCTTTGTGCAATCATTTAGGCTGTCTGTGCAATCAATTAGGCTGTCTGTGCAATAAATATTATACTGTCTCTGTGTACAGCAAAATAGACTCTTTGTAAAGTTGATATGGATGTCAAATAAGGTATCCGCTATGTACAGTTTAGGAGGCTGCCTCCATTAAATGGGCTAGTAGACTTGTGCAATCTAGTTAACTCTCCACTCTGTAGTCAGGTAAACCTTTGTTTTGTGTATAGTCCAGGGGAGAAAAAAGAAAGCATGTCCTTTCTGGAAAGATTTGCAGAACCAACTCGGAGATACTGAGAGTATATACTCATAGGTGACCTAGGAGCTGGTGACTTGAGCACTTATGGGCATATTCCCTGTACAATGTTCCCTCTAATTTTCTTCTGAGCAGATCTGAAAATGTCTGAGCAGTGAATATTTCTATGTGAAGGTTCCTGCTGACTTAAAATAGGCCATTGGATTGTTCTTTATATGTAGAGACGGTACATTTCATGAACATTCCCTTCTAATTGCGTGCACTGTAGCTCACCCGTGCATGTTAGGGGAATATTGCTCCTGTGCCACGATGCTGTTTTTTAATCAAGAATCTGTGTAGTCCAGAAATCAAAATGTACACATCATCCATGTGTTCCCATGTTCGATAGAGAGCAAAACATAGTGGTACTGTTACCCGCCACACATGTCATAATAGACAACTAAAGAGGTTTTTACGAGTGTGGTTGGCTGTTTCATCCCATATGTCAAAGCAACCCCCATAAGATATGATAAAGTCTTATATGTCAGGCTGAATTTTGCAGATATCTCAGCCAAGCTGTAAACCACAAAACAGCTGATTCCATTGTTTAAACTACATTCTGCTAACCGTCAGGAGTTTGCGAACTTGTACAGAGGGAGAAAAATTTACACACATTTGTGGAGTAAGTACAAGCAGTAATTTTGAATAGGAAAAACAGACATTTTTAGAGTAACAACAATCAGTAGTTTTGAATAGGAAAAACAGACATTTAAAAAAAGTAAGTATTCAATTGATAATGAATGCCATATTAACTAGTATTAAAATAAAAGATATAGTATTATTGATGAGTTTCCTGTGTGTGCCACTGCCTTTAATTATTGCATGCTCCATCAGTGATAAGCATCTCTGTTATTGCTTGTTTTGTGCACATGTGTGGAAGATTGAAATGAGTAATTGTGTTTGGTGTAATGTACAACTGTCAAGATTCCCTAAGAATATATATATGTGAATTGTGAAAACTCAAAGATAAGGTCAAATTTATATTAAAATTTCATTAACTTTGTTGCCTGGGCTATATCCTGCTGGAAATCTTGTCCCGCTACAAGAGAGTCAGTAGAAGTTTGAGAATTGTATATTCACAATGTTTTTCATTTTGTAATTTTCAAGTTTTGTAGCTTAGAAGTGTTACGACATAATACCAAAACAAACTCTTTCTGGAAGTAAAGACATACATTCTTGTGTGATTGTTGTTATTTTAAGTTATCTTGTCTTCCTGTGGATTAAATTTTGGTACTCCCTAATCAGATGACTGCCGGTCTCCCCTAACTTTACTGCAGGTCTCTCCCACTCTGACTTCTCGTGCCAACAATATGAGGTCAGTTTTGTGCACTTCAACAACAGCTTCATTGTGAAGGAAATGTGTCTTCAACAACTTTTTTCGCTGTCTTTCAGACCAAAAAATCTTAATTTTCTTCAAGGATATAGCACTTTACATGTCTCACGGATGTATGATCTAGACACATGCTATGTTATAGTAAGACCCTTTCAAAGCTAACCTCAAAGATAATTGCCAAATATTGACCATCTACGTAACAGCCTAATCCTAATTGCTCATTCTATGACTCATACAGCCTAATCCTAATGCTATTAAATCCTAATAAATCCATCGCAAAACATACCCCAAAACAACCCCACCAGTAAGCTAAAGCCCACTAACCTAAATTCCTGCTAGAAACGATAACCGTGATTTAACACCAACAACCATGCACACCTACTTTACAACTAATTAAATCAGCGCACCAAATAACACATCAATAGACAGATGTAATTATTGAAAACTCCTTTACATTATATTCATTGAATTATGTTATAGGACTTTCTGAAAAATGACATCACATTGTTCACTTCCTGCTGTCTCGTAGATTAGGTAGGGACACAATTCCTTATTATGAATCACTTCTTAGCTTGTACTCTACAGTTTTTAGATCTGACATTTTAACCATGTATTAGTGGATATGTGAAGTGCTTCTAGCGGGGGGGGGGGGGGGGGGTCACTGTTGGATGTGTGTTGCTTATTGAGGCTGTCCATATTCAAACCAGATGAGATGATTTGATGTGAAATTTGGACAGAAAGAGGAAGTCCTGTCAACAGTGAATTCAGTGCCTTGTTGGGAAAGCAAGAAGTAGATTTCCTGATGTTGTCTGTTTGTGTATGGTTATCCGATGACTGCAACATTTATTGTTAGTGTCTGTGTAAGCAAAGCTAATATATCATGCTGTTTATTATTTCCTAGTTATTTTCTTTTATTGCCATAATAAAAAAAAACAAAGCTATAATTGTTATTTTTATTTATATTGATGTTCTAGAAGACTAGATTTTTGTAGCCACATAATATTATTTTACAACTTTTTTGACACTTGTGAACTTCACTTGTCTGATCCCTGGGGATGTGAGCTTTCACTCTTATTCCCTGTACCAAGTAGTGGTAGGCGCATGTCTTCTTCAACTGTGTTGTGTCTGTATAGAGTGTTAGTGAAGGAGGGGTTTGCGGTACTAGTTGTTTTCGTAGGTCTTGTAGTGCAGGATATCCAATGAGATGGTCTTTATTTCCTTATCTTGTCTGTTTTAGTATGGTGTATGGTCAGCTGTAATTCTTTGTTAGGGTTTTTTTTAAAGTTGTACATGTGTTGTTCGCAGCCTAAATACAGTTTTGTTGTTTGGTGGTGAAGTCTATTTATGATGTTATGTAGTTTTAGTTAGTACATTTCTGGCAAACTTCCCATGGGGGGCCTATATATTTTGGTTTTTAATACACCAGCACATGGTTCTGGTGCTGTGTAGCAATCAGGACCTGGACTTATAGTTCAGTGTGCAATGAATAGAACCACTGTCTTCTCTCCAGGCATTTCATGGGAGGCAACTAAGGAAAGTTAGGGAAATAGGCTGACATCTTGTCACCTGGGGAAAAGTCATTGCATCTCCTGTCTTACTTTTGTTGTACTTATTCATCCACTGCTTTATAAGTAAGCACAGGAGTGCTCTATGCTAAGAGAGTCAACCCCTATAGAAAAACACCACTGCCTAGGAGTTATCTTGGTATCTCAAGCCAAGGAAGTAAAGCACAATAGAAATTCCGGAGGCGAGACCCTAAGGCAGTAGATAGGTGTATCTTTTTGACCATCTTTCAGCATCTCCTGCAGTCTTGCTTGTTTCCAAGCATATTGGTATTGCCCTTTCCTTGGAATTAATAAGAGCTGAACAAATGGGCACAGCACTTTCTCCATGAAACCTGCCTGTGGAAGCAATCATGTATGACATTTTGAGGGCTTCAATCCATTTGAAATTTTTAAACTGACCATCTGCAAATATGGAAAATTCCATCATCATGATACAGTTCTGATTCAGGAAAAGTGGTAAATATTGTTGGCATATGTAGATAAATGCATATATAGAATCCTAAACATTAGGGGCTAGACAAGAATTGAAAATCTGAAGGTGAATCGAGAAGGTTCTGGTGGTAAATTAGTATTCAGGTCATCATCATGGTCCTCCTGACATGCCTATGAGTGCTTCTGTTCAGTAAATGTTATGTCATGTGGTAACTAACTTGCGGTTCTGTGATGGTTGATATCTTTTTAATAAAAATCCTATATACTTCTTGTTTCTTGCAACATCATGCTCCATTTCCAGGTCCTGCATTCTAGCTATAGACAGATGAAGAGACATAAACTGCATCCCACGATTGGTTTACCTCCCTGATCACATCAGTACAGTCCATTGAGCCACCACTTCCAACACACACATGCCCAGACACAAAAATGAAAGTCACTCCACCACTGCCAGCTCATATATCCATACGGTCGTGACCTTTGACAGTATAAGAGACCTGTACACAGAATTAATTACTGGTAGGCCTTGATTTGTTATGTTTATGATTATTGTTATGTTTCCATTGGTCACTATTTATATACTTGGAGTCGCAATGGCTATTTTTGGGATGGGATTCTAAGTATATAAATAATGACAATGGAAAGAACAACAATAATTTTAAAAAGTAACATATAAAGACCTAATTAATTCTGTGCAGAGGCCTTCTATGCAGATAGTCATGATAATGCTCTGACTTTACAACCACATCATTGGTCAGTCATCACCCCCATTGTCGTACAACTAGTTGTCGCACTGAAAGCACCATCCTCACCTTTGCACCGAGCCACTAATGCGCAGAAACAGTATGTGCTGAACCACCCATCCAACAGTGCATATAAAAATATGTCTATCTGAGGAATTTCCAACCATAGACTTTGATCTGTAAATCCATCTGGACTTGAATATCATTGCCCCAACAATTGTGTTGACCACACCAATGTAAGCAATAAAGCAGATATTCACAATTTTCCAACTCCTCGCGATGTCACTCTGTGCACCTACCCGTCCAAAACTTATCCTGCCCTACCACATCACCCCCTCACTGCTTTCAGTTTGTTTCTTCTTCTTCAGCGTTCATTCTCAAACTTCAGCTGGATCTCCCTTCTAGCAGGAACGTCCTACTAGATTTCCAGCAGGATGTAGTCCAGAGAATGGAAATGTGCTGTGTCGCCATTTTATTTGTGTCAAAAAGTGGAGTTTGTTTCTTCAATTCTTCCAATATGTATTTTTTAGTCTTCCTCTTTTTCTTTCAATTCTGGTTCCAAATCAATGCTGTCTTACAATGCTCTCTGTTGGTTTTCTTGATGTGTCCTATCCATTGCTGTTTCTTTAAACTCATCTTCTGAGTTTGTTTAGTTCTTTGTATGAGTTCCTCATTGGTGGGTCTTATAATTATTTAGTTAAAAAGTTGAATAACAGTTTTACATTGAACAATAAACAGGGTTGAAGTTTTGACCAAAAGGTCTTCATCAAGAAAGTGACGAACAAACACAGAATGGAACCACAAAATCAGACTACATACAACACTAAAGCAAAGTGGAAAACAGTATAGAGAGGCAAAACAACAGAAATGTGATTACATGACGAAAATGTTAGTAGGGCACACAATAAAAATGCACAATTGGAAACAAAAGTATTAGAATGTGTATCATGTGACATATTCTTTCCAGAACATGGTCTTCCTTATGGATTCTCTGAACACTCCACGATTCTGGGCGAGTTGATCTGTCGCACTAGAGACATGTTTAAGCAATCTGATATATCACTGCACCACCGTCGTCTTGGGCGCCCTCTTCCCCTGTTGCCATTAACTCTTCCTTCAGCTATTAATCTTTCCATGCTATTATGTCTCTTTATATGACAAAAAAAAAACACAGATTTCTAGTTAAGATATTGTTACAGAGCTAGCCCTCTTCAACCTTTATTCATCTTAACACTTCTTGATGTAACATTCTTCTGTAAATCTCATTAGAGTTTGTATATCAACAATAAAATAAAGTAGAGTGGAATTCCTCTATATAAAAAAAATGTATACGGATGTTATATGTTTGTTGTTACTGAGGATACTTCAATACATGTACAGAATGTTTGTTGTTTTTGTATAGTCCTTGTCTTGATTAGTCTGTTGTTAGTGACTTGAGTGCACAGTTTGAATGTCTTGATAAAATCGCATCTTTTTGTGGAGATGCAGTTAGTCAAGTACAGAAAATATCATGTACGAGAGTTGCTAGGCGATTTGGTGCTGTTGAACGGACTGCTTCAATTCCCGTTACACTCAACGTCAGGAGTATAAGAGTTCTCTGGAGATGGCTTTTTTTTGTGTACTTCATATATATTTGTTTTTGTTGACTCTTTTATTTCTGTAATCCGTCATTTGCAAGGTCTCCCCCTGAATTTGTATCCATCATGTCCGTACAGTAATGCTTTTGAGGGGCTCTGTATGATGATTGTCTAGAAGCATGTGAAAACCACTGAATCTGTTGTCTTCTGATGTAATCCAGAATTGGCTTTGTGTTTGTTAGTCTTCTGATGTTTTCATTTCCGATTCTGTTTCTTATTGTTACTCTGAGGATGTGATGTAGACAAGTCATTTCTGTTGTAACAAGTTTTCTTTTGGATTCTGCTGTTGGTGTCCACGTTTGACATCGGTAGCATAGTGATGGTATGATGATTGTTTTATATAGTGCAGTTTTGGTGTTCATGCTCTCACGTTTGTTTTTGAAAATAGGAAACGCCCCAAGATCAGGATGTAAATATTGGGGAAAAAATTAATAAATGCTTAAATACAGTGGAAACCCTCTATAGCGCATTTTCTTTTATAACAAATTTCCCTATATAACAACACTTCAAAAACCCCAATTATATTTATTCTGTATTGTTTGTATTGTATATAACAAATTTCTGTTATTACATACACATCTTGTCGGTCCGGACCATGTTGTTATAAAAGGATTCCACTGTAGTAGTTTTACATTGAATAATACATAAGATCAACTTTTCGACCAAAAGGTCGTTATCCAGATAGGGATGAACAAACAGAATGGAACCACAAAATGAAATGTAAACTACATGTAACAGTAATGTGATACAGCATTTAGTCTACAGGTCTGGAAAACAACAGAGTCAAGAGCTGCGGAAATGTGATTACATTGTGAGAATAGTCACAGATAAGATTGAGATAAGACTTAAAAACAAATTTTAATACTTGTTTTCAATTGTGTCTTTTCTTTATGTTCCCTGCTGTATTTTCTCATCATGTATCAAATGTCCATGGTTCTCACCATTCTTCATTTCTTTTGCTTTTTCTAGACTTGCATATTCAATAGGCCTACTGTATCACATCACTGTTGCATGTAGTCTCTGTTTTGTTTGTCCCTGTCTTGATAAAGACATTTTAGTCAAAATGTCAGTCTTCTATATTATATTATTTATTAATAATATAATATTAACCTAAAACTTTAGGTTAATTCAGCCTAAAACTGCTATTGAACTGTTGAAATTTTGTTTTCAATATTTAATTTAGATAACAAACAAGAACAACAGTTTAGAATATCATAAAACAAATTACAAATCAGAAATGACATTTAATAGCAGACCACACTAGTTGCATTACATCTTATAAAAAAATCTCAATTCTCTAATATATTAATATGAATGAACAATAAAACCAATGAAATGCTTATCAAGCATACTAAATATTTTCTACATCAAGTAGCGAAATACCAAGCCTAATTTTCTGTCAAGATTTCATTTCTCTCATTTCTCGTATTCAGAGCACTAAATTAGCATAGCTCAACAAATTAACATAAAATATGTGTCAATATTTCTAGTATCATTGGCCTCATACATCACATTATCTTTTTACATAAATTATCTCCAAAGGGATCCAGCCCCCCCTTACATCAACAAAGGGATACAGCCCACCCTTTACGTCAACAAAGGAATACACAGCCCAGCCCTTATGTCAACCAAGGGATGCAGTCCCTCCCCCATTTACATCAACAATTAGGAGAGGTGGATGTTGTACAAATATTATGAGTTGTTGACAAGGGGGAAGAGGGGGTAATGTGACATCAACTGGGCCTATACTGTTTTTATCAATTAACCTGTTTTAATGTAAAACATTTTTTTTAAAAATATGAAAGTGAAGGTGACAAAACTTTGTACTTTTCCTTCTAACAATTTATTAATTGTAATGTATTTTCTGGGGGGGGGGGGGGGTAATTATTACACATATTTGAGCATGATGGATCCATGAATTTTTGATAACTGTTGGCAATGGTGGGGTGGGGGGTGTGTAAATGTGTCACTAATTATCCATAAATTGTTGACCAAATGTATCAACAACCCCAAAGTTATAGGCCTATGAATAAAACATGAATTCTTAATCAGAAATCTTTGTTTAAGAACTACAATTCACTTTTAGTTAATAGGTGTATTAAGCTTACAACAAATGATGTAGGCCTACTCGTTACCTCTGTTGTACCATAGTTGACTGTAGGTCTATGTATTAGGCCTACTGGTTACCTCTGTTGTACCATAGTTGGCTGTAGGTCTATGTATTAGGCCTACCACTCAGTGTCTTGATATACCAAGTAAAGTGTGAAACCAATTGTGTAGGATATAGGCCTACAAAGTAAAGAAACTTCACACACACTAAATTTTGATAGACCTGAGTAAAAAAAATATACCAAAATGAAAGAACAAATTGTTAATAAAGTTTCACAATGTTAAACAATAGACAAGATGGTAAATCTGTTTTTTTTAGACTATTTCTTCACAAATTACTTGTGGCAGTTTTTTTCTTTATACTGCACTTCTTATACATTGAAAACATGTTTGTACAAATATTGATGTATTTAGTTCCTGTACTTCTGTAAAACTGCCTTCAAGATTTTCATCCGTCCTTCACATAGTGGTTAAGACAACGCCTTCTGCTCTAGAGATATTCTGCTTGGGTTCAAAGGGGATTTTTTTTCAGAGATCTCTGGGTTTGAAACTATAAAGTTATGCACTATTCTTTTGCAGTCGGCATGCCACTGAAAATATAAGAGGTAAGCAGAGATACAAGTGGGAGAGTAACATCACACCTTGGACAGATTACCGTCTAGCAGAGTGCACCAACAAGACAAGAGACAGGAGATGTTTGAGATCCGTTGCAGCCAACCGTCGTTGCAGAGATGGTACTTGATGATGATGATGCCACTGGTAGCATCAAGTACAATTAAGTCAATTCTTTACACCTTTTGAGCGTGCTCTACTGTATTTGATATGATATTTTTGACCATTTGAGAAGAGGAAAGACCCATTGAATTCAAGTGTAATAGAGATGATGTTAACACATCCTCTGCAGAACCCTTACCACTTTGGATCACTGCTTTTCAAACTCTGGAGGCCCGCTGCCCAGAAAAAGAAAGTATATAATACCAGGACCTGGTCCAAACACATTGTATGTAGGGTGCATTATTATCATATAGCTATCTCAATTTTCTTCCATAACTTCTTTATCAGTATCACAAAGCCAAAGAAGATCCAACAATCAAGTAATCATGTATGGGTCAGAAGATTCAACAATCAAGTAATCATGTATGGGTCAGAAGATCCAACAATCAAGTAATCATGTATGGGTCAGAAGATTCAACAATCAAGTAATCATGTATGGGTCAGAAGATCCAACAATCAAGTAATCATGTATGGGTCAGAAGATTCAACAATCAAGTATTCATGTATGGGTCAGAAGATCCAACAATCAAGTAATCATGTATGGGTCAGAAGATCCAACAATCAAGTAATCATGTATGGGTCAGAAGATTCAACAATCAAGTAATCATATATGGGTCAGAAGATCCAACAATCAAGTAATCATGTATGGGTCAGAAGATCCAACAATCAAGTAATCATGTATGGGTATTGGTAGTTTTCTCATGTTGTTTGTAGTCTGGACACATGGTGAGGCCAGATCCTTGCTGCAGATAGGGTTTAATTCAGCAAACAGAAGCTGAAATTTAAGTCTGGCAAGGCCCTCATAAAATGAAACAAGACCACAGTCTGCCCTAGCCAGTACAGATGCTGAAGACGGAGGCAATCAGCCAAGAGGCATGCTGTACTGCAATCAGGATGCCAGCACCAACCGAAGAAATGGGAATACATTTATAATAATTCAAGTTCTGAGTCCTATTCATTCCACAATATTGTCAATCCGTTACTTTCTCTATCCCCCTTTCCATTATTTCTTCTACTTTCCACCATAGCCTGCAAGATTGTTTTATTTTAGACAAGGAGTCACATCTGGTGATGTACCCAACAAACGTTAGATTTCTTCCATAAGTGATTCTTGGAATTCTGTAAATGCCCTAAATTTTATTTCTGAGAAATATTCTACTACAATATCTCTAGAAAACACAGTGGAATCCCTCTATAGTGCATTATTAACAAATTTCCCTAACATAACAACACTTTTCAAAATCCCCAATTTTATTTATTCTATATTGTTTGTATTGTATATAGCAGATTACTGTTATTACATACATATTTTGTTTGTCTGGATCAGGTTGTTATAACAGGATTCCACTGTAGTAGTTTAATTGTTCGTCTATCACAAGTGATGATGATCACCATTTGTTAATCCATTTTTGATATTCAGTTAGAGTTATGTCCTTGACTATGAGTTCCTAGATGGCTAGTAAGCCTTATTTCGGCCGCAAAAGTCCTTGGAAAATTCGGGCATGGGATGACCACTGTAGATGGTTTTTGGTCTACCCATGACTTTCTAGTTACTCTCTGTTTTTGTATTTCCTTCTAATCACAAGATGCTATGTCTTTTTTGACTGTAGAGCATCATGTAGTTATGTTTTGTGCATGTTCGCCCTATGTATCTTGGTCTATTTAAAAAACTTTCAGTGGGATATTTAAGGAGTCCTTGTAGCGTTTCTTTTGAAGAACATAATAAATAATATATAGTATCTGTCATTATAACTACTCACACCAACATATAACCAGCAGGCAGAAACCAATATTAAATATGCATCCATTTCAAATAATGTAACAATCACATATAGACAAGTGCCTGCGACATAACTTATCACTGTTAACAAATATAATCACAACCATTAAAAGAATCACAGAGAGTGGGAAAGGACATGTAACATTATTTTAGTAGACACATGAACAATAGTAGTTCTGTTTGTGAATAATAGCAATAGTTGATTACAAGACTGAGAAATGCTGCATATTTCTGTCTCCAGAATGTGAAAACAAAAGGATGTGAAAACTACATTATTTTAATGGATTTTCTGCACAATTTTATTGGTATAATTTTGTGAAAGTCAACATTTGTTAAATTACCACTATCTCCCTTGTCACCAATCGTCAAACTATTTCAGACCACCTCCCTTCTTAATTTATAACATAATTTAAGGACAGCCCCTTAGGTAACATCTCCTTAGAAAACACCTCCTTAGGTGCCATCTCATCAGTTGACGTCTCCATAGGTTACACCCCTTAGATAACATTCTCTTAGGTGACATCTCATTAGTTGACATCCCCTTAGATGACATCTCCTTAGTTGACATCCACTTAGTTGACATCCCATTAGTTGACATTCTCTTAGGTGACATCTCCTTAGTTGACATCCACTTAGTTGACATCCCATTAGTTGACATCTCCTTAGTTGACATCCCCTTAGTTGACATCCCCTTAGGTGACATCTCCTTAGTTGACATCCACTTAGTTGACATCCCATTAGTTGACATTCTCTTACGTGACATCTCCTTAGTTGAC
Source organism: Meghimatium bilineatum (assembly GCA_034231615.1). NCBI lineage: Eukaryota > Metazoa > Mollusca > Gastropoda > Stylommatophora > Philomycidae > Meghimatium > Meghimatium bilineatum. Next base: position 60,444,881 of record CM067316.1, read on the forward strand.
ATCCACTTAGTTGACATCTCCTTAGTTGACATCCCCTTAGTTGACATCTACAGGACAAAGAAAACAAACACTAGTATATTAAAATAATTGGCAACATTACAGTATTTTCCATGCTCCGACTAAGATTATTGAGATGCAGTATTGTAGATGGTAGAATACTGAAACATCTTCTCTATGGAGAATTACAGTCTGGCAAAATGTCTTGGGCTTAAGGTCTACCAAGACACACAACATCACAGGATGGTATACGTGGCATGTGATTCCTACAAGATACACAACAGCACATGATGGTATACGTGGCATGTGATTCCTACAAGACACACAACAGCACAGGATGGTACATGTGGGCATGTGATTCCTTGTACATGCTGTCGAAGACTTTTTGTGACTTCGATTGATCCTGTGAGTCCCACCCATCATCGCCATGGACACCACTGTGTTGCCAGGGCCCAACAGGGAGTGTATAATAGTGACACTGTTACCTTACAGAAGTGACTAAGGAGGTTTTATTAGATTTGTTGGCTTTCGCATCCTTTATAGGGTCAAAGTAATTCAAACACCACATTGAAACAAATGTGTCAGGGCTAAAGACTCTGAAATTGCAACTAAGTTGTAAACCTTGACACAAATAAATCCTTTCTCTGGACTTATCTTGCTAATCTGCAAATGTTTGAGAATGAGAGCAGAAGAAGAAGATTATACTCCATATAAACCAGTTATCATATCGTACAGAATATATACCTTAATGTAGCATTTTTTGGTTGTAGCAATTTCATTGGCAGTATTTATGTACAATAGGTTGCCATTGCTTTCTGCATGGTCCAGATGAAAAATTGCTTTTGTGGGATATCTTCTTCTTCAGCGTTCATTCTCAAATTCCCATTGGATCTCTCTTGAAGCAGGAAAATGGTCTTACTAGATTTACAGTTGGATGTAGCCCAGAGAATAGATGAATTGTGTCGCCATTTTATATGCGCCAATGGTCCACCACATCCATCTTCAACAGTGGTGGGTATAAACCCGACACATTGGATGTTACAGATGAGCTCTGAATCTCCCTGCCACAAGGCCGGATTATACTCCTTATGGCTCAACAATAATAGTAACATTAACCCATAGCATTTATTAATGCCGTAGTGGTGTGAAATGTTAGCTATCTCACATTTCAGTTGCTCTGCTATATGAGACATCTCCTCCCCCTTACAGTCTTTACTTCCCGGATTAATCCAGTACCCATTTATGGATGGGTCGACCCAGGAGCGGTTGCAATCTGAAAAACATTTCTGCCTCAACTGGGGAATGAACCCAGGACCACTCAAACGTGACACCAGTGTAATAACCACTGCTACCAGCCCCCCTTCATCAACAATAATACTATCATCTGAAAAACATTTCCGTCTCAACTGGGGAATGAACCTAGGACCACTCAAATGTGAAACCAGTGCACTAACTACTGCTACCAGCCCCCCCCCCTTCATCAACAATAATACTATCATCTTAAAAAAGTAATCATGTTAGCGAGTATCCCAACATAATTTTAGTAATATTTCTTTAGTAACATGTTTGTGCTGTCAAGTTATTAGATATAACATGTTTGAGCTGTCAAGTTATTAGATATAACATGTTTGTGCTGTCAAGTTATTAGATATAACATGTTTGTGCTGTCAAGTTATTAGATATAACATGTTTGTGCTGTCAAGTTATTAGATATAACATGTTTGTGCTGTCAAGTTATTAGATATAACAAGATCTTACTACAGTCAAGTGATATTATAAGTTATAATAACATCTTGTTAGAGTCAAGTGATATTATTAGCTATAACAAGATCTTGTTAATTCAAGTCAAATAACGTTATTAGTTATTTTAATCACAGACGATATATTTGAAAGGTGTTTTCCGTAAATTACATTGACAATTGGGGAGAGGGTCCAGAAAATGATTGGCACTTGTTGACTTGGGGGAGGGATAGGGAGCATTTTTCTTCCCTTTAATCAAAATACAACATAACCAACAGTTGAGAAACTTCACAATATCATACACACAAACACACCAACAGTTGAGAAACTTCACAATATCATACACACAAACACATTCTAATTCTAAAACAGCAGATGTATGATGAGCTCCTCAAGGACAAAACGACTGGCAGGTGGAATATTTCAAATACTCTCTCAAAGTTTCTCTAAAGAGCGTTAACATTGAAGCCACATTCTGGGAGTCTGATGCTTATAACTTAGAAACTTATGGAATCAGCGCACCAAATAACACACTAATAGACAGATGCCTCTGCATATAGATAATCTTGTTTACCTTTCATTATATGATCCATGATCATTGACAGTACAATAAGACCCCTGAACAGAAAATAAACATAACCTAAAAGGCTAAAATTAGATGATTTCCATGCATTTCATTGGTTGGTCTCTGCTTATTTTGGCTGTGATTCCAAGTATATAAATAGAGACCAACAAAATCATGACAATTTATTAAAAAACGTAATGAATGGCATCTTGTTTACTTTCTGTCTATACTGGAATCCAGTTATGATATGACATATGTTGTAGGATGTCTCTAGAAATGACATCGTTTTGTTTACTTCCGTGGGAATGACAGCTAGTAGTAAGACCGACATACCATATGACCAATGTCGGTCTGGAATTAGAATGATTGATTGCAAAAGAAATCAATAGCTGCATTCTTATTCCCAAGGATTGAAATAAGCAATCAGACATAAACAAAAGAATATATAACATGCTAGTTCTGCTACAAACGTATGATGTCTGCCAATTGCACAGAAAAAAACCTTTGATCACACATCGCTCAATAAATGCATAACATAAGAGGGCCATCAATTAATTACCTCAACAATTTTTTGCCCCCTCCCCCCTATTTTTTGCGAACAACTGCCAATAATTATGGGACGGCCTCATTCTGATTAATTATGTCGTCATTTTAACCCCCATCCTAAAAATGTTTGTGCAGAAAAAAGGTTAAAATAAATACATGTTTTGATTCACCCTTGTAGAAACATGTTCAAAATATTAAAATATTGTACTAGTGTTTAAATACGGTATTGTAGATGTCAACTTGTGTCCCTTCCAATTATTGGTGTTATTTACGGACTATATGGAAGGAAAAAAAGTAGTTTTCCATTGTCCACACTGTAGAGAAAGCGTATTGGGGAATACAGGTTTTTTCATGACCAAAAGCATACTTGTGGATGATGTGGATGATGCTGCTGCCTATACTTCCCAGACCATCCAATTTTCCTTAAACTTAAAAATCCTTGGATCACTCGAAGAGAAAACCAGTTCACTAACACATGAACTACCTCAGCCCCATATACATGCTCCACACTTCATCAGTTTGGCTCTGACTTCCAAGTTACTGGGTTCAAATCCCACAATAGGCAATTGTGCATTGGATCGTTCAGGAAGCAATGACAAACTACTAAACATATTTATATTGCCTATAAAATCACTACAGCCAAAAAATGCTTGTTAAGTAAAAATGTATCTCTAATGGCGAAGTACTTTTGACCCTAGGATGTCAGTCCAATGTATTTATATCAGAGTTATACAACCATCAAGAAATAGTGGAAGTCATGGTTCTGGTAAATCAATCACCACAACCTTACATATAGTTTAAAAAATGCTGCGATGATAGCAACATCCTGAATTGGATATACTTGCAACTAACATTTAATCACATCAATATTTACTTTTATTAAGAGTATATTTGCAACATTTTCCTTTATTGATGTGTACACATATTTGCAACATCACATTTCATAATACAAATGTTATGATATATATATACATATATAGTTGTTAATTTGGTTATTCTAAATGAAATCTATAAACACACTTATAAATCGTGATAAGATATTGAGTAATGTCAATTGTCAAATGTCAAATATACATGTTATTTGATAACACTAATAAAATAGTATACAAATAAAACATTTATCAATGTATTTTTTTAAGAATGGTAACAACAATGTCTAACAATTATCATGGTGAGGAATTGCTGTTGACAGTTAAATAGTTCACATGATGTAATATGGGAAATTATGTTACAATAAATCGTTGCTCAAACTCTCTGTTAAAATTTATAAGACGTAAAAGAAAAGAAGACATTAATCGTTTTGTCATTGACCACATTGTTTTAAGATTTCTTTGTTTACTCTAAATGATTTATAAACACTATAAATTGTTATATTTATACAATGTGGTTTTCACGAATAGTTGTGAAAATAACTAAGAAGTAGGAAATGTTATTAAATAGAAGGGGTCTTAACAACAACTAAAGCAAATATATTTTTGTTCATTTGCAGGTAAAGATAGGTCCCATGGCAGGAACCTACCATCATGGAAGAAGATAAATCTTCCTGCACTAAGCTACAGCAACTATTAGGTGGGGTGGCCAGTTTTCTTCCTTGCTGTCTTTACCTCCCTTAACTCATACTCCAGGTACCCATTTACGGCTGGGTCAATATTTTACTTTCTGATATTTCCCACTTGTCAACTAGGCTATGTTGCTAGGTTATATTGATGTTTGTGCCTTTTTTTAAAAACAAATGCTCATTTATTGTTCTTCTTCTGTACAAATTTTCAAAACTCCCGCAAGATGCAGTCTGGAGAATGGAATATAGTGTGTCATGGTTTACAATGTAGATGTGCTATTTAGTACTCCTTAGTCATATAGTAGAACATGCATGGCAGGTTACAGTTTTTCTATTCTTTGCTCCCATTTGAGGCAGGGCAAAACATACTGGAGATATCTCTGGAGATAAGCACAAATTGCATCAGGGTCGCAGGGATACCACACATTAGATATACACACAAAATGCATCAGAGTCACAGGGATACCACGCATGAGATATACACACAAAATGCATCAGGGTCACAGGGATGCCATACTGGGGAGAATCAAGCACAAAAAGCTTTTCAAAATCTCTATCCTCAGCCATTTGGAGGAGTGTAGAAAAATCATGCACGACCATTATTTGATGTTATCAATCTAGGATTTTTTATATAATACCATGACAATGAACATAATTTATTTTACACAGAAGCAAAATGTTTAATGTGAACCCTCTTGCTAAATCAATAACAAAATGGTCTGTTTGTGAACCTTTTTACTTCTTTGTCATTTTCTTGATTCTCCTGTTGTGAAGCAAAGTTGTATGTCTGATGAGGAGCGCTGTAGCCTAGTTGATAGTAAGCTTGCTTGCTATCACTGGGTTACAGCATGCCTGGTTCAAAACCATGCTCAGACCAAAAAATAATCCGGGTTGGGATTTCTCGCTTGACACGACCACTCCTCCAGTCAACCCAGCTGTAAATGAGTACTTGACTCATGAGTTAGGAGAGATAAACACAGTAAGGAAGGGAACTGGCCACCCCACCTAATAGTTGCTGCGGCTTAGTAAATAAAGAGTTATCTTCATCCACGACAGCAGTTTGCTGCCATGGGACATAACTTTACCTTTTGTATGTCTGATGAGTTTTAATAATAATCTTTTCAAAAAAAGAATTGTAAAATGTGTTATCTGTATTCTCATCTTTGGTGTATTATCCGGCTCTAAGACCGACACTGGACGAATCTAAGACACCAATGGCAGGAGGTTCAATTACTGTTGCAGGCTTAATTATGTACGCAGACCATTCAGGAAGCAATTAAAACCTACAGGTAGGTCCCATGGCAGCAGTCTGCCATCAGGAATGAAGATAACTCTTTATGTACTAAGCCATTGCAATTATTAGGTGGGATGGCCAGTTTCTTGTCTTATGGTGGAGGAGGTCATGGTGGTAGGATTACCTGAACCCAATTTGCATTATTTGTGCTGTGCTTAAACTTTCTGCCATAACCATAGTAGATTCACAAACACAGATCATCACTATTAGATGTGTACATTTGTCATCTAAAACAAGGAGAGGGAAATATGTTAAATAATTACACCAACACTCATATCTTTTACACCAACCCTCATATCTATTAGACCAATGCTCACATATTTTACACCAACCCTCATATATATTACACCAATGCTAATATCTTAATATCTTTTACACCAACCCTCATATATATTATGCCAACTTGTGTCAAGTCCAAGTAACTTCCCCCCTTGTACACAACTGTCAAAATTGTTCATCAGAACCCCCCTCCCCCCACCCCAATTATTGAATTAATTTATGGACAGCCCCTTTATGATACATTGAAGTTGGCAGTCTATGTAAGAACATTTCTTGCAAGGTAGTAGTATGAGGGCACATAAAGGAGAACATTTCATGCAAGCTAACAATTTGAGGGCTCATAAATGCCCTCGGAGTTACAAACCACCATGCGCTTGTGTAAAATACAATTAAGAGCAGGAAACTCTCAGGGTGAAGAATAAAGAATGACACTCTAGACAGATAATATTGCTTTTTTTAACGATAGGAATGAAATATCTAATAAGAGGTAGATAGATTGTTGAATAGATGGATTTATTGGTTGGATGGATAGATTATATCATATTATATTTACATATACAGAAAGAAGACGACAGGCATACATATACATTGTATTATTTGCTTATATTTCTAACAACATATTGTGAAAGCTGCCAACATACTACAGTAACTCATCAGAAATAACTTGAAACTCAATAAACAGACAAGATACGGAAAGAATTTGAAACTCAATAAACAGACAAGGTACAGAAATAACTTGAAACTCAATAAATAGACAAGATACAGAAGGAATTTGAAACTCAATAAACAGACTATACAGAAAGATTGTGAAACTCAATAAACAAACTATACAGAAAGATTTTGAAACTCAATAAACAGACTATACAGAAAGATTTTGAAACTCAATAAACAGACAAGATACAGAAAGAATTTGAAACTCAATAAACAGACTATACAGAAAGATTTTGAAACTCAATAAACAGACTATACAGAAAGATTTTGAAACTCAATAAACAGACTATACAGAAAGATTTTGAAACTCAATAAACAGACTATACAGAAAGATTTTGAAACTCAATAAACAGACAAGATACAGAAAGAAAATGGAAAATGTATCATATTCATTAAAATATATCTTTATATTTTCTCTGCTTTTGCTGTAAGCGGTTGCATGATTGAATGGCAATCTGTTTTCTAGCTATGACACATGTGGTCGCTTTACATGCAGTAATATTGTGATGTCTAAGAACATTGGTAACACCTTCAATACACCTACTTCTTGATTTTCCTTTTGCCTCTTACTGTTTCATTGTCATGTTGTATGCTATTGCTGCAGGCCAATTGGTGCATTCTCGTTAAGGGGCCGAACCATTTCAGTCTCTGTTTTTCAATATATTTGACAACAACTGTTGTTCCAACAATTCTTGTAATCTCTTCATTTTTCTCACATACCGGTAATCTCTTCTTGTTCTGTTTGCTGCTTTTCATAGACTTCTCATTTCAGACATTGTAAGGTTTTGTTTTGATTCACCTTTTGGTTTCCATCAGGATAAATTTGTGTTTCAAAATTGGTGTAAGTTCATAATTTATTTTGTGGGCTTTGACTTAGAAATTGCACTTAAATGGCACTCCTTATTTGATATCATACCATCTGTGCTATATTTTTATAGGACCTACTATTATACATATAGCAGCATATGAAATGGAGACCCTATGGAACATTGGACCAGAAACCAATTAATTGGACAAAGAGGGTGAGCCCAAGACCAATGGATCACCCTTATCATGAAGTGCTGTCTCCGCAATGAAGATTGTTTACAACGGACCTAAACATCCTACATCTCTTGCTTTAGTTGTGCACTCTGCTCGACTATACCTTACCAATCTCGTAATGTTTCCTTCCAACATGTAATGCCCATCTGTCTACCTTTAGCTCGTCTCCTCTCAAACCTACCCTCATGTAAGGTCTTCATAATACTTTATTTGTTTGATCTTTATTTCGATTAATATTTTCTTTCACAGAAAGTGTTGTTAGAATCCCCTTGTTCATTTTTTTTTCATTTCCCGTGAAGTTCTTCCTTTTTTCTTCACTTCCCGTGAAGTTCTTCCTATTCTTCTATATATCCACCACTGGATCAGCAACCATAATATGAAGATGTTTACCCATTTTCCTGTTATAAATTCTGAGTGAAGGTTACCATCAGCCCATGTCAGACGTCCATAGGGCCCCGGAGTTTGCTTGAGTCAATCCTCCAGAGTATACTGGCTGACAGTTCCAATTCTGTGTGTATTTACCAGTATAAACATGTTTCTAATATGTTTCCAGGCTCTTCCAACCTCTATTCAAATTTCTTTAGGTCTTGAGACCAATCACAATTCGCACTTCTGAACAGAATTCTTCTATGTGATGAACATGGCAGCCAGATCTATTGATGTAAAATACAGTGATCATGCTTGCCAGTCTGTCACTTTATTCAATACCCTCCACACACATTCTGAATTGTTTTAATTTTGCCACTTATTCAGCATGCATTGACGAGGAGTTTTTTCCCTACAATTTAAGCGTATGTTTTTATTTATATTTCTACTGAAATTTTGATTCTAAATTTTTAATTTTTTAGCGCATAAGTTAGCAATTATTTGTTCATATCATTCTTTCATTGTTTTGTTACCAATCTTACCACTTGTTCATACCATTCTTTCTATTCATATATATAGGCTAAACTAATATCTTTATCAACCAATAAATAAACACAAGGTAAACTAATATCTTTATCAACCATTAAATAAACACAAGCTAAACTAATATCTTTATCAACCATTAAATAAACACAAGCTAAACTAATATCTTTATCAACCATTAAATAAACACAAGCTAAACTAAAATCTTTATCAACCATTAAATAAACACAAGCTAAACTAATATCTTTATCAACCAATAAATAAACACAAGCTAAACTAATATCTTTATCAACCAATAAATAAACACAAGCTAAACTAATATCTTTATCAACCATTAAATAAACACAAGCTAAACTAATATCTTTATCAACCATTAAATAAACACAAGCTAAACTAATATCTTTATCAACCATTAAATAAACACAATCTAAACTAATATCTTTATCAACCATTAATTAAACACAAGCTAAACTAATATCTTTATCAACCAATAAATAAACACAAGCTAAACTAATATCTTTATCAACCATAAAATAAACACAAGCTAAACTAATATCTTTATCAACCATTAAATAAACACAAGCTAAACTAATAGCTTTATCAACCATTAAATAAACACAAGCTAAACTAATATCTTTATCAACCATTAAATAAACACAAGCTAAACTAATATCTTTATCAACCATTAAATAAACACAAGCTAAACTAATATCTTTATCAACCATTAAATAAACACAAACTAAACTAATATCTTTCTCTCTCTCTTTCTTGTTTGTGATATGCATGTTTGAACTTTGTGTTGTCTAAAAAAAATACACTCTACAACAACGTTCTTGTGTGGTAGAACTATCATCTTTAGAGTTTGGGGATGAAGGCCTACTGTTCCCAACGGCACAAATAACGCAGCTCCACTGTAAAACCAGCAGCACAAATTACTTCATGCTCACCGACTCAAATCAAATGATTACCGAAGCTGATTATTAGAGAGCGAACACAGAAAAATAAGATGGCTTTGGAGTTAAAGGACATTAGTGCTCCTATTTCTTCCACATAAATATCTCAATAGCAGTACACACCGTAGAAGTGATGGAGCACCTGGTGCCATTTATTGAGTGATGGAATACCTGGTGCCATTTATTGAGTGATGGATCACCTGGTGCAATTTATTGAGTGATGGTTCATGTAACACTCTTAATAAATATGATCTTGAAATTGTAAACCAGCATTTCTCAACCTTATGGCTATGGCCAGTGCCAGATCGCAACAAGTCTACCAGGCCACGAGATCATTTCCTTTAATTGCAAATGATTTATATGTATATAGAACTTGTTTGGATCTCTTCCTGGTCTTATAAAAAAACTGTGCTACGGGATTGTAGACACACAAAGGTTGAGAACACCTGTCTTAAACTACCATAGTTACACCTGTAATGTCTATATTATTTTATATGACACTAGAGTACTACACTGACAGAAAGATGTCATATACACTGTTGCTGCTTGAGCTATCAGATTTAGATTGTGCCTTCTTCAGATTTCATGTAACAGACTTTTTTTTCTTATGCGTTCGTTCTCAAACTCCTGAAGATTAGAAGGATGTAGTCCGTAGAATGGACTATTTTGTTTCATTATTTACAGCTTGACTGTGATATCTGCACCTTTCAGAAGGACACATCTGACTTCAGCATGGCTTCTGGGTAACTTTGACCCTCTTTGGGATGTGGTAGCCAATTCCACCCCCGCCCCCAACTGCATTAGTAGCATCTTACAACGTACATGTCAGGTAACAGTGTCCCTATTATTTGCTCCCCTTTCAGGTCCCGGCATCACAAGGATGTTTGTAATAGACAGGCCACCATGAACATCGCAAAATAATAATTGTGATGTTATTGTCATCAATAATGCTCATGTGAATGATGTTATAATATTGATATTGCAAAATGTTATGAAAGAAATATGTTAATACAATGAGAAAAGTCTGAATCAATAATTGAGGACAATTGCAAAAAATATTAATAGGAATGTCTAATGTAGCAATCACAGAACATTGTATAAAACTGAAAGAAAGTAAGATTGATATTCAGACATTCTGCAGCAGTGGTGTCCCAACAGTCATTAATGTTACGAAACTCATGATAATAGTGAGCCTATGTCTTCTTTTCTAAAAAAAATATGAACAGAAAAGTTAATTTTAAATCCAAATTATTTACAAAATGTATACACACTAAAACATTCTGATACGAGGCGTGTTCAAATGAAAACGGGACTTGTGGATTTATTTAAAAAGTATCATACGCAATTTAATATTTTCAACGGAATTGAACAAAGCAACCACTTGTGAATAAGAATGCACCTGGGTTCATCAGAAAAAATCTCCGTATGCATTTAGGCAAGCATCCCACTGTTTAGGTAGACGTCGAATGCCGTCCGAGAAAAAGTTGCGTGGCTGTTCTCTGAACCATGTGGTCACCGCTGTCTTCACGTCTGCGTCGCTGTTGAATCGCTGTCCCTTTAGTGCTTTCTTCAACGGTCCGAACAAATGGAAATCACACTGGGATAAATCGGGACTATAGGCTGGGTGATGAAGAACTTCCCAATTCTTCTTTGCCAATGTTTCCTGCACAATTTTTGCGACGTGCGGACGAGCGTTGTCGTGGAGAAGAATCACACCTTGAGAAAGTCTGCCTGGTCGCTTAGCCTTGATGGCCTTATGCAGCTTGTCTAAAGTGTCTTTATAATGGGCGGCATTGATGTTGACACCAGGTTCCTTAAAATCAGTCAACAAAAGCCCTTCATGGTCAAAAAATGCAGTCACCATAACCTTCCCAGCAGAAACCTCCGTCTTTAAACATACGCACCCACTCCATCACTCTGGTCCTCGACAAACATTTGTCACCATATGCTGCCTTCATTCTCCGATGAATGTCTACTGCTTGACATCCTTCAAATGAAAGAAACTGGATCACAGCACGCTGATTCACTTTGGACGGGTTCGGAATCACACCCGCCATATTGTTAACAGTCTTCTGCAGCACATATGCATGCTGGGAAGATGAACACGTGACCGTATGTAAATTATTGGATACTCATTACTAGTGCAAAATGTCATCAATATCAGTGCGCTCTATCACGCGTGGTGTAACAAGTCCCGTTTTCATTTGAACACGCCTCGTATTTGTAAATACAAAAACACAAAAATATAACAATAACTTATTATCTAAATTTTAAAAAAGACAATATAATCTTGTATTCATGCACACAACAAAACAGTCACAGCTCATAACAGGGTTCCATATCATATCAAAGATATAGCTGATATTTAATCTCCATGTGGTGAAATAAATCTACAGAATAATATGTGATTTGCTCCCAAGATGTATGTCTATATGTCTTTGGTTTATATTAACACTTCATTAACACCACTTTCATATGCAAAAATCCACAGGCCAGTTTAATTATAATATATTCACTAAATAAATACCTAGAAATTTGCTTGTGTCATTTTCTTGATGATTTTCCAGGCAGAGAATCACTAACAGAAGATTTAGTTGTATCATCTTGTGAACTGTATCCTCCTAGTCGATCTGGTTGATGTGGGTGTGTTGGTTGTTGTGGTGAATCTACTGTCTCAGCAGAGACAACCGTATCAGCAGTAGGAGATTTAGATGTTGTCGTACCTAAAACATATTGAGTATAAAACATATTGAGTATAAAACATATTGAATATAAAACATATTTAGTATAAAACATATTGAGTATAAAACATATTGAGTATAAAACATATTGTGTATAAAACATATTGTGTATAAAACATATTGAGTATAAAACATATTGTGTATAAAACATATTTAGTATAAAACATATTGTGTATAAAACATATTGTGTATAAAACATATTGTGTATATTTTAGAGAATTTCCAATTCTATCTTTTGTGACAATTAATACAGTGAAAAATTAGTTACAAGAAACACAGTTACACGAAATGATGAATATCATTGCACAAGAAAGTCAAAACAAAGAGTTTAATCTGAATAGCAGAATAAGTGAAGCAATGGTAATATACAAAAATAAATGTTCTCGAGAATGCAACATCAAAGTAGATGGGATCAGTCTGAACCAAGTCAACATATTCAAATATTTGGGTGCATTAATAACATCAGATGGAAGATGTATTAAAGAAGTCAAATGTAGAATTACCCAGGCAAAGGCAAACATTTCACAAGATGAAGACAATCCTATGTAATATACCTTTATCAGTTGAGGTAAGAAAAAAGTTCTTAGAAGTTATATAGAATGAATTCTGATGTATGGAAGTGAATCTTGGACACTTAGGAAAACAGTAAAAAAAGTATATTGAGATGTGGTTTTATAGAGGAACGTTAAGAACACCATGGACAGATACAAAGTATAATAAAGATATCTTTAAAGAAATTGATTCAAAAATAAAACTGTTTGTCAGAAAGATATAGTCCACATTTTTTTGACACATCATGAGGAGAGGAAAGATGGAACATGTTGAAAAGGCGACTAAGGAGGTTATGGGATGGAGTTGGCTGTCCCATCCCATATACGGTCAGTGACCCAAAGCCATGCTGAAGTCGGATGTGTCAGGCCGAAAGGTGCAGATATCGCAGCAATGCTGTAAACCATGACACAACGCATTCCGTTCTCCGGACTACATCCTGCTAATCTGCAGGAGTTTGAGAATGAATAAAGAAGAAGAAGAATGTAGTCCGTAGAACGGAATACTTTGTTTCATTATTTACAGCTTGACTGTGATATCTGCACCTTTCAGAAGGACACATCTGACTTCAGCATGGTTTCTGGGTAAATTTGACCCTCTGTGAGATGTGGACGCTCCCCTCCCCCAACTGCATTAGTAGCATCTCACAACGTACATGTCAGGTAACAGTGTCAGTATTATTTGCTCCCCTTTCAGGTCTTAGCATCACAAGGATGTTTGTAATAGACAGGCCACCATGAACATCACAAATAATAATTGTGATGTTGTTGTCAGCAATAATACTCTAAAAATAAAACAGGCAAGTTAAATAGCAAGAGGGGTAGGAGAAGAACAAGAGAGAAGATGCTTGACAACCTAGCATTGTGACATGGGAGAACATATGCATCTGTTGATTAACCTTACACGAATTAGAAGACTGCGAAAAGACATGATAACCAACGCCACACATCATGAATCAGAAGAAGATTTAATTGGAAAAATAGAAAAGATGTTAAAATAAATTTAATTTTTAAAATTTGATATTTTCCCTCCTTTCTACACCATGTCATCAGATTCATTGTTTTGTAACTTTGTAAGAAAAGATGACTTTTTCTCTATCATTCTTTATCTTATTCTTCTGTGTTTGTTCTCAAACTCCTGCAGATTGCTAGCATGGAGTCCAGAGAATGAAGTATGCTGTGTCAGTGTTTACAGCTTTGCCATGTTATATGCGCCTTTTGGCCTGATACTTCTGAATTCAGCCTGGCTTCTGGGTCACTTGACCCATTACGGTATGGGACAGCCAATTAGTCCTCTAATGACATTCACGGAAATTAAACAGTGTTGCTATTCTTTGGAACCTGGAAACACATATGCTTCCCGTGCCATTGAGGAGTACTTGGGAATATGATATTAAGCCCATTCTTTTTATTGAACAATGACATACCTAGGTATGATACAATAATTATCATACCTGCCATATTTAATTTTTCAGAACATCTGGTACCCATTTCAGTTTGAGTCAACTTAGAAACCATTGGTGATTTTAAAAATATTCCTAGTTAAACTAGAAATTGAACCTTGGATCACACAACTAACAACTGAGCTACCTCAACCACTAAATACAGCTGGAAACAGCTGGAAATAACTTTGTTGGCCATGTCTATGTTCCTATATTTTGTCTGGTATCCTTCTTCTTCTTTTGGTCCTCATGTACCTTTCAGTGTTGAAGGGGAGAGTGAGTGTATGGTCTTTTGCCCTTCTATTTGCCTCTTCCACTGTTATATTTCCGAGTGTCTCTAATGCACTATCTATCCACCATTTATGAGGGCGTCCAATAGGTCGACTGTTTTCGTATCATTTGTTAAGTGTTTTTTGGATAATACTTTACTCTTTCTGTCTGGTTATGTGGCCATACCATTTAACTTGTTGTTTCTGGATGTATTCTATTGCTGACTTGATCCCTAATTGTTTCCTTAGTGTTTCATTCCTGATTTTGTCTGGTATCCATTTATGAAATTCGAAATGGTTCTGTAACTTAATAACAATGAACCTTTATTGGCAGCAGCAAGAACACACAAAATGAGAATGGAATCACCAAAAACAGAGAAAGAGAAAGAAGAAGGTGGATTGAAGGCGTTACAGACATCCCTGATCTGTCACAATATTACTACATATCAAGTGACCAAATGAGCCATAGCTTGAAAACCGATGGTCATTCAATCTTGCAACATCCAACAATAAAATTGAGAAAAGATAATCGATAGATGGACAGAATAGATAATATCATTCATTCATTCATTCATTTTCCTTTTGCGCTGAAGTTAGCGCATAGGGCAGAGGTCAGATCTCTCCGATTCTGTCTGTTCAAAGCTATTCTGTGCAGTTCTTGAATAGTATGGATATTGATTACTAAGGATGACTTTAATCTAGCAAGCATTATATTACAAAGAATTTTACCAGGTACGGATAGCAGTGTGATTCTCCCTTCCCCCCCCCCCCCCCCCAGTTATCAGTTTGTTAGATTGATTGATATAGATTTAATATCTAAATATTCCCATATTTATCTTTCAGTGAAGTATTATTTTTACAGATTATAGGTGGAATTTGGAGTTAAAATAGTGTTAAGGTATTTGTTTTTCGGCTGAAATATAGAATGGGCCATCTGGATGTTGATAGGTGTACTTCCATGTGAAGTCTTGGTTCCAATGTTCCCTCTAAGATAAGATTGCTTGTATCTTCATAGGCTGATACATTTTGAACAGCACTTCAACTGGGTAAACCTTCTACCTAAAAATAGTTAATCTTCCTCAGTATGTTCTATATAAACCAGTTCTATTTTTTTATTACAGGAACTTTTACATGCATTTCTAGATTAAGTCTTTTGCGATCTCCCTATTGCAGATTAAGGATCTCCCTAGTATAGTGGTTGTGCTGTTTGCCTTGTGTTCAAGAAGTCATGGGTACGAATTCCGGTTTGGGAAAGCGAGTATAGTTAAGTCAGTCCTCTACGACTTTTGAACCCTTTTTTTAAGTCTTCTGCGCCAAGTTCAAAACTCTGTATGTCAAGGGATAAAATATGTGCATTATCGCATCTAACTGGAACAGTGGTGGTTCCCTTAACGATCAATTAGGTTGATTACTGTGATTTGGAATATGCTGGACAACCCCACAATATAGCATACTAGGAATGGGCACTCGCAACATAGGCTAATATTGGTCAGGTGACTCTCCACCCCCTTCTGAAATTACTAACTGGTATTGAGAGAAAATATTACATCAATTAAGTCATTCGGCTGTGACTGACTGACAGACTCCCTCATCCCACCCCATCCTTGAAACAAATCCAGCGGGTGCCCATGATAATATGTGACTATTCCCTCATAGATAACTGTCTAGTACTTACTGTTACTGCCCTCATAGATAACTGTCCAGTACTTACTGTAACTGCCCTCATAGATAACTGTCCAGTACTTACTGTTACTGCCCTCATAGATAACTGTCCAGTACTTACTGTTACTGCCCTCATAGATAACTGTCCAGTACTTACTGTTACTGCCCTCATAGATAACTGTCCAGTACTTACTGTAACTGCCCTCATAGATAACTGTCCAGTACTTACTGTTACTGCCCTCATAGATAACTGTCCAGTACTTACTGTTACTGCCCTCATAGATAACTGTCCAGTACTTACTGTTACTGCCCTCATAGATAACTGTCCAGTACTTACTGTTACTGCCCTCATAGTCCCATATCTCCAGCAGATACCTCAACACTTCTATGTGTTTTCTGAAATCAAGGGCTGGGTCCGGGGCTGAACTAGGGGCAGGACACAGCAAAACAGGCCCGAGACAGATGGCTAAATTATCTATTGTCATCTTATTCTTGTCACAATGTGAGGCAACTCTGCGAAGGTGGTTCAGAAGAAGAGCCATTGCATCCTGAAATAATAACATGTTATAAATAATAACCAAATTGTCAGAGGATATCTGACAACATATAGAGGGCAGCAGTAACAGTAACTAAGAAGAGATAACAACTATGATAATGTACTTATTCCTTTCGGCACAACTACGGTTTAAGTCTTCACTGTGACCTTTGCTCTAGTTTCGAGGTATTACCTAACCTGTGCGTGTGCTAAGGTTAGGATAACTACAAATAGTATTTACAATTAAGACCAATTTGATCTTAGCTGGTCAATAGCGGGTCCCTTCTCAGTGTGTAGCGTGCAGAAATAATGATCGCGCAGTACAAATTATTGATAAAGAAAAAAATAGTAAAATCTCATCTCTGATGAACATGTCTTTTGTTGTGTAAGTAGCTACGAACATGCTTTTGTTGTGTAAGTAGCTGACGAACATGCTTGTGTTGTGTAAGTAGCTGACGAACGTGTCTTGTGTTGTGTAAGTAGCTGACGAACATGCTTTTGTTGTGTAAGTAGCTGACGAACATGCTTTTGTTGTGTAAGTAGCTGACGAACATGCGTAACAACAGTTAACAACAGTTACGCATGCACATTGGGCATAAGGTCTTTACGGAAATCCGTGACGTCGACTAGTTAAAAGTGTAAACAGTGTGTTATTTATAGCACAGTGAAGACTTAAACCGTAGTTTTACCTTTCATTTTTATTTCTCATTGACATCATTTTTTGCTATTAGTGATTATACTATTTTATCATATGTGTGAAAACATGTGCATGTTTCCATTTCTGTGATTGAATAATTTTAATTATTAGATATAATTTTTTTTTCATCGCATTTAATGTTTTTTTCATGCCATGCTCATCTTCGCTTGCGAAGGAGGAACATCATCATCATCATCATCATACCTCCTGTTATAATTCTGAGATTGTGGTTGTGTATCTTTGAGATCTTTTGAGTGCTGCTCTTAGCTGTAGTCCCCCATGCTGACATTCCATATTCCAAAGCTGGTTTTATGTAACCTGTATATGCTCTACTTATAATTTTATCATTTGCACCCCAATCTGTTCCAGCCAATTTTTTTAGGAGTACCAAGAAAGGCAAACCAAAAAACAAGGTGGACAGCTATCGTCCAATAAAATTTGGTGGTGTAGGCCCTATTCTATATCTAGTTGGAGTAGTTTAAATTTGTTTTTTCTGAGGTACATTATGTGTGATTTTGGTAGAGTCTTCTATGTCTAGATTGAATGGCATAAATTAGGCCTATATGTGGTCTTGGTAGTTTAGGTCATATTCTATAGATTGAGTAAAATAAATTATGAATGGTCTTGGCAGCGTAGGCCCTAAGCTATGTCTAAACTAAGCAGCATAAATTATGTATGGTTTTATAGGATTATCTATGTATAGTATGGGTGGATATTCTAAGTAGTCTATAGTTTGAAAGTGTTGTTTATGTATAGCATGAATGTAAACAATTAAATATACAGTGTATAAAATAAAAGTTGTAATTACTCATCGGGGCTCATTCTCACATTCCTGGAGATTAGCAGGCTATGCTACATAGAATTTTCGATTTCAAATAACATCCTAACAATATTAATATTTCTCTATTGTTCCTTATTGAACTCCCGTTGGTAATCTCTAGTAGCAGGACAATTATTATACTAGATGTCTTGCACGATGCAGTCTAGAGAATGTATAAACTTTGTGTCGCTGCTTTACTTGTATCAATGATCCAACACATCAGACTTCGAAGGAAACAATTTAAGTAAATGTTGGACTACAATAAAAAAAAATTTAAATCACATAGGCCGCACAACTACAGTTCCAGCAGGATATAGACCAGAGAATGGAAATGCCACTCATGGTTGTTGTAATTGCGCCATTGGTCTGACACATCTGATTTCGACGTTAGTAACTAATATGTTCCGTGTGATTACCACTTCCACTTAACGGTGGACATCTGTAACCATATCGCCAGTGGCCAGAGGCACGAGAGAATTGTTTCTCATATACAATACACTGGGCACTGAGGTCAACGCTAAGCACCATCAAACATGCTTGACATTTTTTAATACTGTCTTGTGTCGCTATCGACATACTACAGTCGCCCACATATGAGAAACCGTGTGCTATGTCGTTAGTTTATAATTCATATTAACTTTACATTTTACCCCATTACACATGATTAAACATTTAAACCTGTTTTAGCCTATAAACTTAATTAAAATTGTAAACCTGAGTAAACTGTTAAACCCGATTAAGCCCTTAATCTTGAATATATATGTACACCTGATTAGGAGTAACAACAACTAGTAATTTCACACACAAGTTTCTTTCAAGGAACTGAAAATATTGTTTTTAGGAAACATCCTTCACACTTTTAATGAAATCTTATATATGGTGCTCCAGAAGGATCTAATATGCCTATAACTATACACAGCAACAAAAATATGATTAAATCAGACAATACTAATGTTACTTTGTCGACATTATTGACATCAATATGTGCCCCTTGTCTAAGGGTCTTTTCGGTCAGCAGAGGGTTTATTAGCCATCTACGAACTCAGAGACAAGGACATACCTCGGACTGACTTTGATAAAGTGGATGTAACAAATGGCTATCATCATCATCTTGCCATGGACGAACAACAACAACAACCGAACACCAATATAAATAAATATACCTGGTTGGCAGATGGAAGGCATTCTAGTATACTAAGCATAAGCTTGGCGCTACCCTCAGGATCACAAGGTAACCGCACACTTAAGGCATCCAGTAACATCTGGTACAGGGCATTTGTAAACAGGGGTTCAGGGAGCTCTCTTAGGTAATCCTTCAACACACCTGCAATAATGCATGTCATTATATTAGTTACAGCATCTGACTTGTGTAATATATTTACAAAATAATTATAATATAGGCCTAATTACTAATCTACATCAGTACAGGATTTGCCTATAAGCTAAATAAGCTATAGCTTCGAACCTCCACTTTCTTGATTCCCCCCCCCCAATATCATATTTGGCACTGACATATAGGGGCCTAGTATCTGGACTTATAAAGGGCCCATATCTCAAATAGCTTATGGCAAATCAGGCGCTGATCTACATTACTCAAGCTAAACATAAAATATCCTACTCCACCAAATCACACATGAAATGTGAACAAATTTGGTACCCGGCATCACATTTCATGGATTAGGCCTATATTAAGCAATAAACTAAAGGTTTCTGTAGAGTACAGTACAGTATAGTATAGCTGTGGCAATAGCCAGGGTGTGTAAAAGGTACATTTTAGTGCTTATACCGAAATATGAAAGTCCAGTCATTGTCAACATTGTCAATCACGGAATAATGCCAGCCATTATTCCGTGATCCTAATTGATAATGCTGTAGAACTCTGTGTGAAAGTATAAGCCCCCTAATGTAATAATACGTACTTCGGTTCTTTCGGAACAGACTCCTAGTAGACATGGACTTGACCAGTATTAGGGACGACAGTTCACTTAGAAGGGAGTTAACCTAAATATAAATAATGTTGTTTATATTTAGAGGGTTAACTCCCTTTACATCTTTATAAACCTATCGCCCCTAGGAATGGTTAAGTCTATGTTCACCGAGAAACTGCTAAGAAAAAACTACAATCTTCTACTCCAGATGGGAATGTGCCATGTTTACTACGTTGATATCACGCCGAATATGTTAGTCTATATTCATTCTCAACAGTTGAGGCTTAGATCTACATTAGAGATGGGCAATTTTTAAGCGTCGGTGGGCCGGATTGAGTTTTATCGCGTGAAGTGGTGTTAAAAAATTGTATCAGCACTGTGAACTTCCAAGTAGTATTTATTAATTCTGAGATCAGTGCATCAATAACTTTATAATCAGCCTGGCGTTTTGAAAAAAATGGCATGCAGGTAGATTACGTCCACGAGCCGCATTTCTCCCACCAATGATCTACATCAAATTCATTTGAGAGAATAAAATACAAATCTGTGTTTCTATGGCAGACAAGTCTGTTAATAGGACGCAGCCTGTACGTAATAAGGTCCTGACACGTGTAGGCCCTAATACCTGGTTGTGGCGCATGAAGCTCGAGTTTTACACATATCTCAACAACTCTGTAATTATTAAATTATTTGTTTAAACCGACATGAATTATGAGAAATAGAGCTCTTGTATGCACTCGCAATATAAGGGGAAGGAAGGCTATCAAAATATAAAGAGTTAACACGTGTGCCTGATTCTGGGCTCTCCAAGTAAATTGTCACATTCTGGGCTCTCCAAGTAAATTGTCACATTCTGGGCTCTCCAAGTAAATTGTCACATTCTGCACAAGTAAATTGTCACATTCTGTTTGTCACCGCCCCTCACGTTTCACCTGTTCATATGACAATTGATAACAAGACTGTTGTAAAATTATCGCATGCTGAAGAAATCGGATATGCACTGTGATATTCAAGTCACTGCCCTCAGATTCTGCACCACAGATGATAGAGTTAGGCACACACTAGAGAATAGGATTATAGTTCACTTTGGTACCCTTAAAACTGTTGGTCTTAATGCCGATCATTTATTTATTTAGATTTTAGTTGTTGGGAGTCCCCGCTATATTGCTGTCCATGTTTTTTTTCAGTGATAGTTATTTCATTCCATTTTCAATTCCCGTTTCCTTTAAAAAATTTTTTTTTTAAATCCTGCCTCTATGATAATACATGTATACACGTATATCTTTGTCACACTGAACGTCTATTCCTGCTGAATGTTATTAAATGGCTGCCATCTATTGCACATCAATTTCTCTATGCACAATATATGTAAGTCTGATGTATCATAAGTTTATGGTGGGACAATACATCACTATCCTAATTACAAACATAGTAATTGTTTATTTTAAACAACCTAATTAAACATGACATCTTAGCTACATATAAGTTATCTAGAATATATTAGCTTTTGCGATATCAAGCAAACCGATATGCACATATGGTCGACAATTTCCGCAAAGAAAACAAATAGAAAAGGACATGAGTTGTCCGAAAATTCCCATAAAATATATTTTACTAAATTCTTTTAGTAATATAAAAACGGATACAAAACTGCTGATGTAATTAACCGGGAGGGAAGAATATCGTGAATTTGTGAAAGTTGTTGCATAGGATGAGTACATTATAACAAATAGACACAAAATAATTTATGTATTTTAATGACGGTCCCCTGAGTGAGATACAAAAGTGATAGCACAAAAAATATCAGTTCAAATGCCTGGCACAATGTATATACGGAAGTTAATCCTACTTGAGAAATGCCTGGCACAATGTATATACGGAAGTTAATCCTACTTCAGAAATGCCTGGCATAATGTATATACGGAAGTTAATCCTACTTGAGAAATGCCTGGCACAATGTATATACGGAAGTTAATCCTACTTGAGAAATGGTGAACAGCTACACATCTTCTTCTGTAGTGTTTATCAAATTTCTGCAGATTAGTAGATTGTACTACAGAGAATAGAACGCGTTGTGTCATTGGTTACCGGTTAGGTGTGATATCTGTGCCTTTCGATCTGATAAATTCGATTTCAGTATGGACTATGGGTTGCTTTGGTCATTTATGGGATGGACAGTCAACTCCACTCCCAAACCTCCTAGACGATTCTTACGATAATCTTGGGCAGGTAATATTGTTACTATTCTTTGCACCCATTTCGGTGTCCGGATCCACACGAACGTAATAAATACACAACAACATTCTCATAAATCTTTCCTCAATTTGTAGATCTTAAAAAGTACAAATACATGTTACGTTTCGCGTGATACTATAATAGGCACCTATTGGCCCATTTCGTCGACTTCAGCACCTGTGCTTCCTTGGGCAAGACTGTGGACCGGCTCGATATAGGGCCAGACCAATCTTAGTTTCGAGCCTCTGCTAGGTGATCTAAACCCCATATCCACTTCAACGAGTTAGCCTCGATATGGAACCACCGAAGAGCTTCAGACAACGGTGGAGTATATCCATAAGGTTTGTCTGACAGTGTAAGCAAGAAATATTGAACAAAAGAAAGAAAGACAAAATCGTAACACAGGTCTATTTTCCCCCCAGAAGATCTTACTAATCAGAAAAATGGCAATAAGACAGCACAAATGTAGCGGACAGAAATGTCAAGTACGGTATTGCACAACATTTAATCTATAAAATTATATTTTTATCCACTCCGAGTAGAACACTTTTCTCAAAGTAATGCACAGCGTCGAGAGTTGAAGTTATCTGGGCATGAAGCTGGTAATATTGTTCCCTATATCACATACAGATGTAAGGATTATATGCACACAACCACACAAAACACACTAACAATACTGTGTTTTCTGTTACAGAGATGCAGAAAGAATTCCCTTGCTGTCGCCACGTTATGCACAGGGTGAGATTTCAAATAAAATTACCCTCCGACAGAAAAAGGCTTACCGGGAGTCAAACCGTGAGTCTCATTATTGTTAGACCAACGCTCTAGCCTACCAGTGATATGTCACACAAGTAAGAGTTTCATTACTGGTAATTCAATTAGATAGAACCAAACACAACAAACACATAAAGAGAGAAGACGTCACAACACATATTGTGATCCTACCTGTTATAACATGTATATCTGAGACGTTGTCAGGTGACAGGTCCACTGTCTGAGCGTTATTTTCAAATGTTTCTCTCAGCATAACCTTTCTTCTAGCGCTCCCACATAATCTGTAGATGCCAACTGTGTCCAGCCCACGGCGTTCAACCTCCTGTACACATTTGTGAACAAGTAGAGGAACATTTAGACCAGAATTTTCTCGAAGTATCACTGTTTCCAGATCGACTCCGAACATTCCATTTTTCTTGATGGAGGGCAAACGTTGTAAGGATATTGCAGGCTCTTTATAGAGCAACGTGACAAATAAGATTCCTTTAGGTTCCAATTTAATTGCCACGTAGCGTTTGTGCCCGCTCAGGACGTAACCAGGAAGCAAGATAGCACCATGAAAACACAATCTATGCTTGTAATTTGGGTCCCAATGGTAGATGAGGAATGAAGCTTCTTTAGATTCCTCGAGATCGATGTCAAAGGCTTCGTCCCAGTCGAAATTGATAGCACCAGTTCTGATCATTGTTCGAGCTTTGTTGAGAGAGTCTACAGCCACCACGCAGTACAAGTCTCGCAGACTCGTCTTGGAAGATTTCAAACCCTGCCCAGACATAATATGAATACTGAGTAGACCATCAAGGCCACCTGATCGTGTGAGTTCAACTCGTTTTCTCATGTCGGCTTTGTAAGGTTCGAATTCGCTATATGGTATATGTAATGGCTTTCGTGTAAGGTGAAGATCGCGCAATCTGCTTGCAGCTGTTCTTGATGATATAGAAGATTCTCCATGTTTTACCATTTGCATGGAGGTTTGTGAGGTAGATATAGGCATGCCACCAGATATAGACATCGGCATGATCCCGCCCATAGCTCCTCCCATCGGCACGGATCTATCTGCCAAATCCTGATGAGACTCTTGTTGATATGCGCCATGCATGAACGGGGATGAATCGGTACTGGAATGACTGCTAAGGCGGGGTGGGAGGACTGGCGTCTGTGTGGAAGCTGCCCTACGTATTGGCACTGGAGATCCTTGACCCGACAGAGATTGACAGCCATACTCGTCCCCAGATAAACTTTCAGCACGAGACAATGGATATTGTCCACCTCCTGAGAAAACGATAAATAAATGGTATAAACTCGGTTAATTCATATAATCGATTCTTAGCAATATTATCACTAATAGTAACAATACTATCACATATAGTAACAATATTGATATTGCAAAAGTGACAATAAAAAGTAACAAATAATGTTTAAGATCAGATGTTTTATGCTGATTCAAAGGCTTCATAAAATAGAATGTCTTGAAAGAAATGAATACTTGGATAAAAATAAATGCCTTAACTGCCAGTATTTCCTTGAAAGATCTTTCAAATGCACACACAATATTCTTGCCGCCGCTTGCTGTGTATTTTCTTGAGATAAAAGGCTTTTCTCGAAACGTCGATTTAGTCTGAACAATGAACCATATTTACACATGGTTTATCTGTTCAATTTTTAAATTTGTATAAATGAATGCTCAGAGATATCTATTCCTGTATAGAGATAAACGAATACAGTTCTGCAACATTTATCTTCTTCTTCTTCTGCGTCCGTTAAAAAGCTGCGTATTAGCAGAATGCAGTCTGGAGAACGGAAACCTCCTTCTCTCACAACATAATCACAATATATATATATATATACTGCTGGTTATTTCTATAGAACTTCTTCCATCTGATATCATTGTACCTAAATACTTGAATCCGTGAACCTATTTTAATACTATGTCGTACACGTTGATCTTGCAAGCTGTGATATTTTGCTTCTTTGAAATAACCATTACTTCTGCTTTCTTGATATTTAGAAAAAGATCATTCTCTTTACGTTCTGTCTCTGCAATATTAAATAATTCTGGAAGATCTTTATCACGTTTAGCAATCAGAACAGTGTCATCCGCATACCTTAAATTATTTATGGTATGTCCTCCCATTGATATTCATGGAATATTAATAATTGCACGAATTATGTTTTCACTGTATAAAGAGAACATATCTGGTGAAAGTACACATCCCTGTCTAACACCTTGTTTTATATGTTGAAAGAGGCCAAATCGATTTCCTACTCATATTGCTGCTGTTTTTTGCCAGTACATGTTCTTGATGACGAAAAACTATATGAAATACTAGATGCAAAACTAGATTAAAAACAAATACTAGAATGAAATACATAAATACAAGTAACAGTCATGGCAGAGAGGACGGTACTAATGTTATCTAGCATAGGAATGTTGGGTATTAAGCCCAAAAGGCTGTAAGCTACCATTTAATGTATGTAGTAATGTTCTGGTGTAAGTTGATATCAGGAAAATAATTTTAAAACGACGCAATGACTGAATGTTGGCATTTCGATCAAGAAAACGATCGGTACAGTTCTAATGAAGTAGTTACATGGGGTCAAGGAGCTAATGTAACGTTCAGATCTTTACAGAAATTGTTAACAAACCTCTTGCCAGGAATTACGTTACACACACGCACGCCGGCACACATACACGCACATCCCACACTTCAAAGTTTTCATATTGTGAAATATATCTTTGCCGGGATCATGCTTAGTGTAAAAAAGAACTGCCAATACTGAATTTTTTCCAGCTATGGAGTTGCAGGGAGGTTTTGAGTGGCTTGTGTGATAAAGTTAGGGAGTTGCAGGGAGTTTCGAGTGGCTTGTGTGATAAAGTTAGGGAGTCGCAGGGAGTTTCGAGTATCTTGTGTGATAAAGTTAGTGAGTTTCAGGCAGGGTTCGAGTGGCTTGTGTGATAAAGATAGGGAGTTTCTGGCAGGTTTCGAGTGGCTTGTGTGATAAAGTTAGTGAGTTTCAGGCATGTTTTGAGTGGCTTGTGTGATAAAGTTAGGGAGTTGCAGGGAGTTTCGAGTGACTTGTTTGATAAAGTTAAGGAGTTGCAGGGAGTTTCGAGTGACTTCTGTGATAAAGTTAGGGAGTTGCAGGGAGTTTCGAGTATCTTGCGTGATAAAGTTAGTGAGTTTCAGGCATGTTTCGAGTGGCTTGTGTGATAAAAGCCGAATTCCCTTGCTATGGCCACTCACATTCAGGATGAGATTTTTAATGTACACTCAGATAGAAAAAAAACCACCCCACACCGGGGATTGAACCCTGGGCATCACGGCAACGAGATTACTGTAATTCTCAATAATAACCATGTTTGTATATATTTAAGATGCCTTGTAAATAGAGAGCTGTTGTTCCGCCGAAATCGGATATTTCGAGCCATTAACGCAATAATAATAAAAAGCTGTGGCACAACACATGTCCGTTCTTGGACCACATCCTTCTAGATGTCTAGCAGGTGCATTGTCCTGATACAAGGGTCTTGACAATAAACTCTAAATAAAAAATAAAACAAGAGCTGTTACATTTTTAATAAAATGTACCTGTCATGTAACAACGCTAATTTCATCTGCAAACATTAGTAAAATTTGATTATATCAAAGATTTTATCCATGAAAAAATTGTGGAGTCCACAGTTCTGATAATCCAACCACCACGACCTTTGAGGACAGGAAGTAGCTGTTTTATTGTTAGTACAGTCAAATTCCATTATAACAACTTGGTCCAAACCAATGAAATATGTATGTAATGACATGAATTCGCTATAGACAATACAAAATAATAAAGAAATACAGTAATTGAAGATTTGGACAAAAAATGGTTGTTAAATAGGGAAATACGGTATACTGGTTGATTTTAGAGGTATTGCACTGTATTATTATTTATGATCTTGACACTTTTTGTTATGAACTCGGCATTGTTTAAGAGAAAGTCATATATTTAAGAATATGCTGATGGTATGATGAATGGCCGTGTGATTAGAATGCCGTTCTCACACCCTTGGCGTCCCAGGTTCAATCAACGGTTGGGATAGGATTTTTTCTTTCGGAGGTACAATCAAAATTCTTCCTGTACATGTCGCGAGGTCTGCTATGACAAAGTGGTATTATTTCCACAACCCATAGAAAACCTCCCTGCAATCCTTCACAGAGAAAACACGCAGTAACGAAAGATGGTATTTCATTACAGACTAAATTCATTCTTGATTAGGTACCAGCATCCATGCATAAGGGACATTCCCCATAAATGCTCTGCTACCATTCCGTCAGCATTCTAAATGTATATAATCTCAGTTTCCCAATCAGTTGTTTGTTGTGTAGTTTGGTCCTTTCAGCGAGAACACACTTTCTCCTCTCTCCCCCGGTCACTCTCATTTCTATCATTGTCCGAATATGTACATTGTCATTTTTTTCTGCGTCCTCTTCATCATTGTGTAGTATATCCACGACTGATCTAATTAATCCAGCTCGTTGACTCTGCAATGATTCAAACTAATGATGAATGAATATCCACTTCATTTTGAAGTTTAAAAAAATGGACTTTGCTATGTCATGTGACGTATTCCTTCCAGAACGTTGTCTTCCCAATGAACTCTCTGAACCTCTCTCTGTCTTGGGCGATGTCGCTTGCATTTTCTAGCGATGTATTCATGTTATCTTTAATGTCGTCAGTCCATCGTCTTCTTGGTCTGCGCTTTCTCCTCTTCCCATGTACTCTTCCCTCCATTATTTGTCTCTCTAAAAAGTTGTGTCTCTTTATATGACCAAACAGGTGTAGTATTCTTTTTGTTATTGTGTTTAGTAATCAACACTCTGGAATATTCAATGTGTTTATAATGTCTGAGTTTCTGATTTTATCCTTCCATGATATTCTAAGTATCTTGCTGTAGCATTTCAGCTCGAAGGCGTTGATCTTCTTTGCCGCTGTTTTACTTAGGGTCCATGTTTCACAGCCGTATGTTGCAACCGGAAATATAAAAGTTCGTAACATTAGCACTTACGTTTCTATTTTGTTGTTTTTCCATATTTTTTACAGCCGTGTTATTTTGCAATATGTCATTGCCAATCTCTTCCTTATTTCTGCCATGCAGTATCCTGCACCATTGATGTTTGCTCCTAGGTATTCAAATTTATCCACACATTCTATCTCGGTATTGTCTATTCTGATTTTTGGTTGTTGTGTTGTTATATCTGTTGACATGATTTTTGTTTTCTGCGTGTTTAAATACAAATTTTGTGCTTCGTTATATTTCTTTGTGTTCTTGATTAGTTGTTCCAATCCCTTTATATCATTTGAAAGAAGCACTGTGTCGTCTGCGTAGCGTAGTTCCGGGATTAGGAACTTTGCTATACAAAATATAATTAATATATTGTTGATGTTCTGGTTAATTACTAAGCTGGTCAGTTTTGCTATATTCCTGATAGTTACGACATTTGACTTTTCACAGTGAAACACATTTTCTTTAGAAACAATTTTAAATAAACCAAACAAAAACGAAAAAAAATAAAAATCACTAAAATAGAATACAATCCATAAAAAGCCAGTTTAAAAACAAAACATTTGTAGAAAAGCACTAAAATGGTGCACTTGTCTTATTTCCACAACTCTTGCGCCAAATAACTCGAAAACGTTTTAGTTATAGATATTGTTCCGAAAAAACTAAAATGGCAACTATGTATCTGACACTTTGTTGCGTGATATTTTCGTATCTTCATAGAAGTAGATGCCAACGACATCTTTACATTTATTTTCGTATGAAACATAGGCCTATATGTTATTCTTCTTCTGCGTTCGCTCTCCGTTAATCAACACGAAATTGTTTGGGATTTCTACCAGGGAGCGTGACGCATGTTGTCCTGCTCGCCCAGCACATCCGATTTCGGCATGGGAATCATTGATGTAATTAGATATTTAGCAAACTATTATGTTGTTAAGTATCAGATCTAGGAAACACCTGTGAAGAAATTGAAATTTGCTGGAGAAGTTTACTGGAGAAGTTTACTGGAGAAGTTTACTGTAGAAGTTCACTAGAGAAGATTACTGGATGTGAATAGTTCATGAACAGTTTGAAACTTGACCTATAGTAGGTCAAACTGTCGTATGTTGCATTGATTTGTGCAGAAACGAGAAGGCTGGTCATCGGTATTTTTTCTCGTTCGGAAAGTGAGAGAGACAAATTATTCAGTCATTTTGGCGCCAATCTCAGATATTGACTGTGTCATTTTTCTATTTCTGTACACCAGAACCCGTTTTTGTGTCTCTTTCCGATTTGTGAAGCTGGAAACTAGATTATTCTAGATGGGAGGTAACACGGACTTAAACATGACATCACATACAAATAACGACAGGGAAATAATAATATGAAATAGCGACAGGAAGATAATGGAGGGATATTATTGAGGGGAAGTAAGGATAGGGAGATCAATGCAGGAAAATAGTGACAGGGAGATAATGATAGGGAGATAAATGCAGGTATATAGTGGCAAGGAGATAATGGTAGGGAGATAACAGCAGGGAAATAATTAATGAAGTTAATGGCAGAAGATAATTGTAGGAAGATAACGACAGGAGATAATAATATGAGATAGCGAAAGGAATATAATGGAGGGAGATAATTGAGTGGAGATAAGGACATTGAGACAATGGCAGGGAGATAGTGGCAGGAAAATAGAGGCAGGGAAATAATCGTAGAAATATAACGGCTGGGAATAACTCATGAAGTTAATGGCAGGGAGATAATGGTAGTGTGATAATTTCAGGGAGATAAAGGTAGAGAGATAATGATAGGAAGGTAATGGATGGAGATAATGATAGAGATAATGGTAGAGAAATAATTGCAGGGAGATAATGGTAAAGAGATAATTGCAGGGAGATAGCGGTAGGAAAATAGTGGAAGGGATATAATGGTTGGAAGATAACGGCAGGGAGATAATGACAGAGATTTAATAGTAGGGAGATCGAAGTAGCATGTTAACGGCAGGACGCAATAATGGCAGGAAGATAATGGCAGGAATTTAATGGCAGGGAGATAATGGCAGGAAGGTTATGGCAGGGAGATAATGACAGGAAGGCTATGACAAGGAGATAAATTGTAGGGCAATAACAGCAAGGAGATAATGGCAGGGAGAAAGAGTAGAAGTTTGAATAATTTAAATGAAAGAGAGATAACGGTAGGGAAACAGAGAGAGAGAGAGAGAGAGAGAAACCTCGATATGACGACAGAAAGATAATGAAAGAGAGATAACAGGACGAGGGATAAGGAAAGAGGAGATGGTGATAGGGAGTAGACCTCCGAGGTCTTCTCGATAGTGATACAGACAGCATAAAACTGTCAAGAATACTTGACCTCGGTTAGCTTTGAGCATGGTGACTAGCTTGTACTACGAGATTCAGTTCTCTTGTACGGCTGGTGTACTACTAGCGATATGGTAACTGACGTACACCATTCAGTGGAAATTATTAAAACATGGAACGTATTAGTTTTCAACACTGAAGTCGGATGTGTCCCACCATTATCACAAAATATAACGGTGACACAACGCTTCCGTTCTCTGGACTACATCATTTTAGAAATCTAAAAGAAGGTACAAGAGAGATACGATGGGAGATTTATAACGAACACCAAAAAGTGACACGGACACACAAAAGAAATAACAGGGAGATAACAAAATGGAGATACCGGTAAAGAGATAAGGGAAGAAACACACACAGAATGGAGATTACTGAAGGGAGACAGAGAGAGAATAGCATAGATATGACGACAGAGAGATAATGAAAGGGAGATAACAGGAAGATCACCGTAATCCCAAAATTACGCATAATAAGATAACATAACAGCACAAAGTAGGTGGCTCATTGTGAAAGTAGGTGTCTAATTGTGAAAGTAGGTGTATAATTGTGAAAGTAGGTGTATAATTGTAAAAGTAGGTGTATAATTATGAAAGTATGTGTCTTATTGTGAAATTAGGTGCCTTATTGTGAAAGTAGGTGCCTTATTGTGAAAGTAGGTGCCTTATTGTGAAAGTAGGTGCCTTATTGTGAAAGTAGGTGCCTTATTGTGAAAGTAGGTGCCTTATTGTGAAAGTAGGTGCCTTATTGTGAAAGTAGGTGTCTAATTGTGAAAGTAGGTGCCTTATTGTGAAAGTAGGTGCCTTATTGTGAAAGTAGGTGTATAACTGTGAAATTAGGTGCCTTATTGTGAAAGTAGGTAGCTTATTGTGAAAGTAGATGTCTAATTGTGAAAGTAGGTGTATAACTGTGAAAGTAGATGCCTTATTTTGAAACTAGGTGCCTAATTGTGAAAGAAGGTGGCTAATTGTGATTTACCTGTTGGATTTCAGTTTTGCGCAGTGAGTACACATTATCGATCTTTGGCTATGATATTTATCCTTAATTTTTCGAGCATATCACATAGAATTGATATGTGACGTGCCCGTGAATACCTCAGAGTGAGTTCTGACATAGACCACCCACTACACAGCGAGCTCCATCGTGTGAAGGGAAGCAGGCTGATTGTGTTATTCTAAATACATTTTAGTGGTAGCAATACTATCTGAACTTAGACATGGACGTTGACCTGCACTTTATAGTACTATATTAGATTATTGGACAATTACAGAAAATAAGTAATAATGAAAATGAATTCAACGTGTTTTACCATATCTCATTTCACAACTCACATATCACATTTCACACTTCATATATTACATCTCACAGTCCATATATCAATTATCACATTTCCTTGTGAAGTGACAACTGCAGTATACGCCCAAAATATTATAGTTTCGTACATTCTAACATGCAATGTTCCTTGTTTTTATTCTTCTTATCAATTTCTTACTGTTAATCCTTGTATCTCTTCCTTGCAGTTATTCCTATTATTTTTTCGTTACTGTTATTATTTCTCTTATCTCTTTCTTACGGTTCTTCCTCTTAGCTATATCTTGCTGTTATTCCTCCTATCCCTTCTTTCCTGTTATTTCTTGTTTCACTTCCTCAATTTTATTCCTATCACTTTCTTACTGTTGTTCTTTTATCTCTTCTTTACTGTTATTCCACTTATCTCTTCCCTACTGCTATTTCTCTTATCACTTCGTTGCTGTTATTCCTCTGATATCTTCCTTTCTGTTATTCATCTTTTCACTTTCTTGCTTTTATTCTTCTTATCTCTTTACTAATGAACTACAAAAAAATGAGTTTTATTCAGGAGACAGAATTACAGATATAGACATGTGTCAAGTGAACGAAAGAAGAAGAATCGCTTTACAAAAGCGTGTGTACAGCCATGGTCTGTCTCAGATACGGAGACCATCTAATTTCGATACAAACATCATAGAAGTTATTGAAGCGCTGTATAAAGATGCAAGCGGTGTTTTTTTTCATGAATAATGGCATTGGTGAATGTTTCAATACGGATATAGGTGTATGGTAAGATTGCATACTTTCCTCAGTACTTTTCAGTATATATCTTGAATATATAATGCCGGAGATTTTGCAAGATCTCCAGACATCAATAATTAATGGCGGTAGAAAACATCGTAGCTTGCGTTCCGTCAATGATATCGATCTATTGGCTGGCTCCGAATCTGAAATTTCAGATACTCACCTCAAATTTGGAAGAAGTTAGTCGGAAATATGGCCTAGAAATTAGCACTGTTAAAATCAAGATATTGGTGACTAGTAAAACCAAGCAAGATCGCACCAATATCAGGCTACACGGTCACAAACTTGAATAAAGTATCTCCTTCAAATATTCTGTATCCGAAATATGTGATGATGGTAACTCGGTAAATGAGATTAAGCTAAGAGTTGCGATGGTGTTGGTTGCCATGGCAAGAATGAATGGGCCTATGATATGGAAACGTAAGAGCAGTATTACAGTAACGGCTATTTTATTAAGATCGCTAGTGCTAAATATACTTTTAGGCCCTCTATATGGCCGGAAAGTTGCACACTCAAAGCAGACATAGAAAGAAAGATTCAATCTTTTGAAAAACGTGCTATAGACGTTTGGTAAACAAAAAAAACATACGTCATGTTAACTAAAAACACGTCATTTTGACGAATTTACAAAACAATACCTTTTTTACCGACAAAAATATGTTCTATTACCGAAAATAATACGTTCTGTTAATTAAAATATATGTTTGTTAATGGAAAAAATACGCTATGTTAACGAAACTAATACGTTTCGTTAGCGAAAGGAATACGTTTTGGTAACGAACAAGTACGTTTTTTGTTTAAACACATACCATAAAATTGTATCATATGTCAATGAAAATGATACATTAAAGACATAGAGAATTTATCTTCTTGTGTTTTTAGCATCTTCGATCATATTATATTGTCAGGTCTATCGCCAGGGCAAGTCCGTTGTCTTCTTCAGATCAAAGTGCCTGCCCCATAGCTTTTGCCTCAAATCCGTTATCCTCTGACCAGGTCATCTATCTATGCTCTTTGTATATTAGCAAGTTCTGAAATATGTGTTTATGAGTCTGGGTTCTGGATCAACATTGACATTCATCTGTGTATGGGATCCTCAATCGGTAAAGGTGACCCAACATTCTTAGTTTCATGTTCTAAGGCTC
This sequence comes from Meghimatium bilineatum, assembly GCA_034231615.1. Classification (NCBI taxonomy): domain Eukaryota; kingdom Metazoa; phylum Mollusca; class Gastropoda; order Stylommatophora; family Philomycidae; genus Meghimatium; species Meghimatium bilineatum. The sequence continues at coordinate 60,478,759 of CM067316.1, forward strand.
AGTAGTGTGGTCTGTTGACATATGTGAAGGTATTGTATTGCATCGTGTGTCTTCCATTTCCATTCCCCTCTCCCTCACTGATGCGTGTGTGTTCTGAATTATTGTTTTTGCTTCTATGTAGGACAGTGGCTGTTTGTGTTGTTCCATCTCGCTTCCTGTTATTGACAGAGAATCCACATTCTCATTTCCCATGATTCCACAGTGTTATTGAAGAGAAAGCTGATGATTTTTGGATACATCTGAACTCATATTTGATGTTTGTGGAGGATTTATTATAAAAGAAAAATGATAATGCAGAAAATGGGATTTAAGCCAAATCTGTCCAGATGACACCCAATCGCCTCACAAAATGAACCAACACGTTGTAATTAATATAATTAATACGCTATAAATCTATATAACATTATTCATTTACTCATGTCGCATCTGAATCAACCTTGCTTATGTTTATGTTTTTGTGTTGTTTATGTTTACAAGTTGGTGTGATTTTGTCATTGAGGCTTTCTGTCACGTACTAATGTTAAATGTTTGCTGTTCTCGGGGAATTTACATACATATGCAATGTGTGTTATTGTTGTCTGTGTGTCGATCGACCGAACCATATTCATAGTAGCTGTAGAATATACACGTTGGAAGTCTTGATTCGCATGTTTTTAAAAACTGACACTGATTGTAAAAAACAGTCCTTACTCTGTATAAAACCCTGGACATCACGAGTGTGAGATTAACGCTCTAACTGATATAAGAAAACACAGTACTATTTAAAAATACAAGTAAATACATTTAATAAAAAAGAATCGTTGGTACAATCTCAGGAGAAAAGTGGTCGGTCCGACCCACTGATCTTTAAAGGTTCTTGACTTCTGCCCTTAAAGCATCTCATCGTGATGCATGCTGGTAACATTGTTTCAAATATCGTGTGAAACCCGTGACCAACGCTTTGTTGGGATGGTTCACGGGCAGTGCAGACATAGAAGGAATATTATTTGATTGCGAAAGATTAATAATTTACGTGAATGACACCTCTCTCTATCACCACAGACAAAACAAATTATAAGACAGACGGTATCCTGGACACTCAGGTTGTCTTGTTGGATAGTTCACACCGGCGATACTTAGGAGCAAGTATGAGTTGAAGTAATGATTAAGGTGACATAAAGAGTGAGTTGAAGTAATGATTAAGGTGACATAAAGAGTGAGTTGAAGTAATGATTAAGGTGACATAAAGAGTGAGGTGAAGTAATGAGTAAGGTGACATAAAGAGTGAGGTGAAGTAATGAGTAAGGTGACATAAAGAGTGAGTTGAAGTAATGATTAAGGTGACATAAAGAGTGAGCTGAAGTAATGATTAAGGTGACATAAAGAGTGAGTTGAAGTAATGATTAAGGTGACGTAATGAGTGAGGTGACGTAATGAGAATAATACGTAGCATGCACTTTTTTTAAGGTCAGAACTCTAATTTTGTCACCGTATTTGCTTATCATGAAACAGTGTTGGCACAACAGTTAGATCGAGGCTCGGCGTGGGTCTGAATATTGGTACAACAGTTAGAGCGAGGTTGGGCGTGGGTCTGAATAAGTTTCATAATTATTGATAAAGAGTTGGTGTGTGTGTGAGAGAGGGGGGGGATCCAATCACATTAGATTGTTTGAATTTGAAACCTGTTTAAAATTGTATAAAAAAATGCATGTGCTATTTTCGTGCCTTTTACACTAATTAAATGTGTTAGATGGCCAGGTTGGTTAATTTTTGACATAATTATATAGGGGGGGGGGTATGGCCTAAACTTCTTGACATTTGATAAAAAAGAAAAAGAGGACAGGGTTAGAGAATTCGATGTTAAAAATGGTTGACTTTATATATAGACATTCTCAGATGACAATAATCACACACGAAAGAAAAATAGGATGAATCAGTATAGGATCTGACTTATTTCTGCATGAATCAGTATAGAATCTGACTTATTTCTGAATTTTCAACACAGGCACACACAAAAATACGGAAACCTTACTGAATGACCTCACGAAAGAGGGCGTTATTAAGTACACGAAAAGACACATAAAAGGCGAAAATTGCCACATTTTTTTTTGGCTGCAAATTCCTTTTCCAGAAAACTCGATAATGTCTCGATTTCATATCTCGATCGATTCTCATAGAGTGTAATTTTTCTGTCCTGTTGTATGAAGCCAGATCTTACTTTGTAGTACCGCCCTTCCTACGGGTGGAGTAAACCCACCAATATAAGATGCCCTTCCTACGGGTGGAGTAAACCCACCAATATAAGATGCCCTTCCTACGGGTGGAGTAAACCCACCAATATAAGATGCCCTTCCTACGGGTGGAGTAAACCCACCAATATAAGATGCCCTTCCTACGAGTAGAGTAAACTCACCAATATAAGATGCCCTTCCTAGGGGTGGAGTAAACTCACCAATATAAGATGCGCTTCCTATGGGTAGAGTAAACTCACCAATATAAGATGCTCTTCCTAGGGGTGGAGTAAACTCACCAATATAAGATGCGCTTCCTATGGGTGGAGTAAACTCACCAATATAAGATGCCCTTCCTACGAGTAGAGTAAACTCACCAATATAAGATGCCCTTCCTAGGGATGGAGTAAACCCACCAATATAAGATGCCCTTCCTACGAGTAGAGTAAACTCACCAATATAAGATGCTCTTCCTACGGGTGGAGTAAACCCACCAATATAAGATGCCCTTCCTACGAGTAGAGTAAACTCACCAATATAAGATGCCCTTCCTAGGGATGGAGTAAACCCACCAATATAAGATGCCCTTCCTACGAGTAGAGTAAACTCACCAATATAAGATGCCCTTCCTAGGGATGGAGTAAACTCACCAATATAAGATGCCCTTCCTACGAGTGGAGTAAACTCACCAATATAAGATGCTCTTCCTAGGGGTGGAGTAAACTCACCAATATAAGATGCTCTTCCTAGGGGTGGAGTAAACTCACCAATATAAGATGCCCTTCCTACGAGTGGAGTAAATCCACCAATATAAGATGCCCTTCCTACGAGTGGAGTAAACTCACCAATATAAGATGCTCTTCCTATGGGTGGAGTAAATCCACCAATATAAGATGCCCTTCCTACGAGTGGAGTAAACTCACCAATATAAGATGCCCTTCCTACGAGTGGAGTAAACTCACCAATATAAGATGCCCTTCCTAGGGATGGAGTAAACTCACCAATATAAGATGCCCTTCCTACGAGTGGAGTAAACTCACCAATATAAGATGCTCTTCCTAGGGGTGGAGTAAATCCACCAATATAAGATGCCCTTCCTACGAGTGGAGTAAACTCACCAATATAAGATGCCCTTCCTACGAGTGGAGTAAACTCACCAATATAAGATGCCCTTCCTACGAGTGGAGTAAACTCACCAATATAAGATGCCCTTCCTAGGGATGGAGTAAACTCACCAATATAAGATGCCCTTCCTACGAGTGGAGTAAACTCACCAATATAAGATGCTCTTCCTAGGGGTGGAGTAAACTCACCAATATAAGATGCTCTTCCTAGGGGTGGAGTAAACTCACCAATATAAGATGCCCTTCCTACGAGTGGAGTAAATCCACCAATATAAGATGCCCTTCCTACGAGTGGAGTAAACTCACCAATATAAGATGCTCTTCCTAGGGGTGGAGTAAACTCACCAATATAAGATGCTCTTCCTACGAGTGGAGTAAATCCACCAATATAAGATGCTCTTCCTAGGGATGGAGTAAACTCACCAATATAAGATGCCCTTCCTACGAGTGGAGTAAACTCACCAATATAAGATGCCTTCCTAAGGGTGGAGTAAACTCACCAATATAAGATGCCTTCCTAAGGGTGGAGTAAACTCACCAATATAAGATGCCCTTCCTACGAGTGGAGTAAATCCACCAATATAAGTTGCCCGTACTACGGGTGGAGTAAACCCACCAATGTAAAATGGTATGGAATTGAGTTTTCTAGATACGTCGTACAGCACACCCGCTAGAAGGCCATGGAGAATTGAAGGGGGCCAAGAAACAACAAATAGATATTTGGGGACTACTAACTTGTCTTGGTGATTGACCATAAAATGTGTTAATATTGTTTGACAATTTTGACTCCCACATTTTCAGTTTAGAGGTTCCTCCTGTCTATAGATGTCAAGAATTCAGGGACCCCACCATTTCCTGCTTAGTTAAGTCAAAATATAACCTCACTGCACTAACAAAATATAGAAAATGAACAACGAGCTACATGATTTTTCTAAAGTGTTTTGAATAGTTTTTCAAATTCGATCAATTTAATTATTGTATAACAAACAGTATTCTTGTCATTAGCTTCTGTCAAACTACCCCTACTCCTTGTAAAGAACTGTCACACTTTTTTACACGCCGCTAAGCAATTGGTGGTATAATATTATGGACACCCCAGCGGGGTGGGGATCATCTGATGGTAATTAGTTTGATGTAAATTTCGTACCATCTATGACAGTTAACCTTACGTAGCCTCACTGAGTTCTAAAGTTAATGATATATAACAGTTAGCCTTACATAACCTCCTCAATTCTAAAGTTAATGATATATGACAGTTATCCTTACAAGGCATCACTGAGTTCTAAAGTTAATGTTATGTGATCGTTAGCCTTACATAGAATCCCTGAGTTCTAAAGTTATTGAAATATTTTTTAAGTCACGTAAATATTGTTTTTCCAAATTGACATCTCTAACTAAAAACAAAGTTTAGAACCACTGGCTTAATAAAATCTAACAGAAAGACGTTTGCAGAGATATATCACAAGGTTGTTGTCAATGAACTTAAAAGATGTTTAACAAACAAAACATATTAAGAGGTTTGTCAATAAACATGTAAAGACGCATTCAATACACATTTGAAGAAATTTATTAAATACATTTTTATATTTTATATATTTTCTGGTTTGCTTAATTACTTGCACAATATCTAGAGCAGGCGTGTAAAACTCAAAAAGCACCATGGGACGCATAAGATACTTTGAGTATACCGGCGGGCCACACTAACAAATCTGAGAAACACTGTAATCTTATTGAATTATATTTAATTAATTTGCACGCCTACTACAACGGTTTTATTAAGCTAACGCCCCACAACGCCAAATATAACAATTGTAATCCAAAATTTATTTAAGAACATTCAATTATTTGTACTCTTTAATCAGTGTTTTGTCCTGAGGTGTGATTCCTCTTTTTCTTGACAATATTTCGTATATCTGGCTGAGATGTATTTGTAGTTCCGACCTTCATCAGGGATGACAATTGGTCAGCCTTGTTTCTGAGAATTTTTTTTTGTTATTTTCATGAAGGAAAATAACTGTTCACACACATAGGTGGAACTGAACATTGCCATAATCCTAGTTGAAAACTTTCTGAAGTTTGTAAACTTTTCAGGCATGTATGAATAGAAGCCAGGTATGCCGACTTCTAGATACTTTGAGTGTAGAATCAGACTGCATTTATAATAGCTCCATCTGCAAGTTTTCCTCTGCTTTAACAACATCAAAGTTGAATGGTGCAGAGCATAATGCAAAATGGTATTCAAAAGATGAGAAATCACTAAATCTTTCCTGGAATTCTTTTGACAATAAATCTGGGTGACTCTCATATTTAGCAAAGGTAAGTACAGATTCAGCATTGACCTGGTTGTTTTTAGTTTTTGCAGTTAGGAAAATGAATCAAATTTTCACGTGAAAACTGTCTTCCATAAGCTTATTTTTGTAATGAAACATTTGTTATCGTCGTACAACTGTGTGATGAGTTGGTTTTTCACTTGTAATTTCAAATTAAGATCAATTAAATGTGCAGTAATGTCCACAGCAAATGCTAGATCCTGGACCCAACTTTCATCTTTTATTTCATCAGTGTTTTTACCCTTCATCTCCAAAAATAAAGTAATTTCTGGTCTCAGCAAATAAAATCTTTTCAGCACTTTGTGACACGACAACCAACGGACTGCTGTGTAGAATGGAACATCGGTGAACTGACTATCCATGTCTTCTATTAGCTGACTGAATTGACGATGGTTGAGAGCATTGCATTTGATAAAGTTCACTGTTTTTGTGACCACACTAAGCACGTGATTCAATTTTAAAGTATTTGAACACAAATTTTGTTGATGAATAATGCAATGAAAATGTGCAAATAATGAATCTGGATACGAGTTCTCAAATTTTTTTTCGCAACTTGGCAGCAACACCATTATGTCTGCCAACCATATTCGCAGCACCGTCAGTAGATAAACATACAAGTTTACTCAAATGAAAATCATAGTCATGCAGAATCTGCTCGACTTTTTCAAAGATGTCTTCATTCGCTGTAGTCTCATGCATTTGGATTAGTTCAATCAGTTCTTCATAAATATTAAATTTACTGTCACAGGCCCTAATCAAAACTGCAAGATGTGCTATTCCAGTGATGTCAACGGTCTCAGCAATAGCAATAGAAAAATATTCAAATTTGGATGATTCAGCCTTCAACTGTTGTTTCAAATCACCTGCCATTTCATCAATCCGTCCAGCAACAGTATTCCTGGTTAACGAAATATCCTTAAATAACTGTGCTTTCTGTGGGCACACAATGTCAGCCGTTTTTTTACAAGGCAATGCATTACGAAATCTCCTTCACTGTAAGATTTCCAACTCATGGCGTCCATTCGGCTGAGTTCATAGCTTGCAGTAACCGAAGCGACATTGGCTTGATCTATTTTTGTAAAACATGTATGTTGCTGTATCAAGTTAGCCTTCAATTCCTGGAGTCTTGAAACACGCATTAAGCCCACATATTTATAGCAGGATCGATGGTTGGTTTTATAATGTCTTTTTAAGGTGTACTCTGTTGGCGTGGCAATGCTGTTATTGCATACTAAACAATGTATCTTTCCATTTACCATTGCACAAAAATACTGTAGTTCCCATTTTTCCTGAAATACTCGCCTTTCTTCATCAAGTGTCCCTTTTTTTTTTTAGCTGAAAGTGCTGTAGCCATTTTAAACGGAGTCAGTTTATGTAGTACTTCATTAAAACAAATAATATAATTACCGGCACGATTCCACAAGATACAATTTATTATTGTTTTAAAATTTTAACATGGCAATAACAATCTGTTTCCTACTTCCGGTCAATGTTGCCAATTGCCATAGATAGAAAACCCTTACTAGCTTAAAACAGCCGTATTGTTTTCTTATGCGTGGCACTATGCCAGATTTATGTTTTCTACACCCAGTTTAAAGTATTAAAACTGCAATTTTCGCCATTAAATGAGACAATTGCAGTATTCTTTGTGTGGGCCCACACGTGCTTGCAAAGGGCCGCATGCGGCCCGCGGGCCGTACGTTTGACATGTCTGATCTAGAGCTAATTTCTGTGAACAATCGCATCCCCTATCGGTTTGCCAGACCTGTCCAAGTTTCATCCTTGAACGAACACGATGGATGAATGAAACATGGACAACGACAGCACAAGGTAAATGTAAACTAGTGACAGCTGGAATGGCATGCTTAAGCAGAATCCTCGGAATATCGCTAAGAGACAGAGTGAGAAATGAGGACATTAGCAAAGAAACGACACATCCCCAATCTTGGAATATATTAAAAGATAACAGATCAAATGGTTTGCACACACCAGCAGACTCCACCAGAGAACATATCACAACAAGCTATGCTACACAGATACAGTGAAGGCAGACCTAGAGGCCGACCTCGAAAACAACGGACCACCGAAATTGAAGAGGCGACAAAATCGCCAACTCAGCATACACGAGGGCCATCTCCAGAGAACTGTTCTACCCCTGACGCTGAACGGCAATACAGGGTTTAGCGAAGAGACAGACAGACAGACCGACCGACCGACTGACCTACAGACAGACAGACAGACAGACAGACAGAGAGAAAGATAGACGGATAGACGAATAGACAGGCAGGCAGGCAGGCAGACACGCAGCCAGGCAGACAGACAGAGAGACAGAGAGACAGACATATAGATAGATTTTTATATCTATCTAATTCGATGATATGATACTTCCAAGATAAGTGAATTCTTTCACATGTTTAAGTTGTTGATCGTTATTTAGAACAGTGACGTTTTTTATATTTTTGTGATTGACATTATTTCAGTTTGTTTCTGTGTTTATCTTCATGTTTAAGTCCCTACATGTTGTGTGGAATTATATTTATATGTTGTTGTAATTGCTCTTTCGTTGTTGATATTATTGCTTGATTGCCTGAAAAAAGAAGTTCGCTCAGGAGGTTGTTTAGATTGTCTTCTTCATTAGTGTTGCCAATTTTACATAAACAATCGATATATTTGATGAATAACAAGGGAGATATAACACATCCTTGTCACACTCCAGAGTATGTGGAATTTATCTGAAAGCCCAACACGTGTTCTAACTGCACATTGACTGCCTTTGTAACTACTACTACATAAGTAGATTAGATGTTGTGGAACCCCCATATTGTGATAGTGTTTTCCAATGTCTGTCTACTTTATGGAAAGCCTTTTTATGTTCACCAAAGGCGATATACAGTTCTTTGTTGTTTTCAGTTTTTTTTCTGCCATTTGTCTGAGTGTAAAATAGCCTCTGTACAGGTTTTGTTCTTCCTGAATCCCATTTGAGTGTGACTAAGTTGTGGTTCTACGAATGCTCGTAACCTTCATTCAAGAATTCTGTTGTAAACTTGTTCAGTGTGGCTTAGAATACCTTTGTATTCTTTGTACAATCTCTTTTTTTCTGTCTTTTTTCTTCCAGATAGGATAAGTATTAATACATCGTTTGTTCTAGTCTTCTGGTGTTTCTTATGCGTTCAATATTATATTAAACAACCTATGTAACGATTTTATCCTTATATCTGCCGCTGCTTTGATTAATTCGACTTGTATGTAATCGGGCCATGCTGCTTTGTTTAATGGAGCCGTTTGTTCGGCATTCTTTATGTCTGCTAGCAATATGTTTGAGTCTAACTCTTCGGTAATATTGTTTAGTATGTTGTTGTCCCCTCTATCTTTTAGATTTAGCAATTCTGTAAAATACTGTTGCCACATTTCCATGATTCGTTTCTGGTCATTGATTGTCATTCCATTTTCATCATTTATTATTTCGGTTGGTTTTTGACAAGGAATCGTGCCTGCATACATGTCCGAACCATGCTAGTTTTTGTCGTTTCACTATTGAAAGCAATGACTCCTGAACACCTGCAAACATCTCTACTTTATTTCTTGATCAATAGAAGGTGGTCAATAGAATAGTGTGTTAGTCGTCATCAAGTAGGACTTCATTACCTATCTTCCACGTGAGTATTACTTTATTTCTTACGTACACATTGGCCTTATGATCCCTATAGGACATTCTTAGAATTCGTCTGTAGCATTTGTACTCGAAAGCCATACATATATGCATGGGAACTTTACTGCAGGGAACTGTCGAGGGTGGAAGAAGCAGAGGAGGGAAATAAAGGCATGAACAGACAACATCAAGGAATGGACAGGGCAAGATATTTCCACACTCATCCGCATCGCTGAGGATATTATTCGCTCGAGGACTCTGTGTGCTGAAGCATTCAATTTGGTACCCCTACGGCCCTGAAGGGTTACGGGTTTATTGATTATTGATTTCGGTTGGTTCATATTTATCTTCCCTTTTTCTCCTATTCTTAATTTTTCATCATTAAATGTAATCTTAAGTTTGTCACTATCTAAGATAACATCTAGATTTTGTCACTATCAAATGTATCCTAAATTTTGTCACTATCAAAGATAACCTAAATATTGTCACTATAAAAGGTAACCTCTAGATTTTGCCACTATCAAAGATAACCTAAATATTGCCACTATCAAAGGTAACCTCTAGATTTTGCCACTATCAAAGATAACCTCTAGATTTTGTCACTATCAAAGATAAATTCTAGATTTTGTCACTATCAAAGATAACCTCTAGATTTTATCACTATCAAAGATAAATTCTAGATTTTATCACTATCAAAGATAAATTCTAGATTTTATCACTATCAAAGATAAATTCTAGATTTTATCACTATCAAAGATAAATTCTAGATTTTGTCCGTATCAAAGATAACTTCTTGATTTTGCCACTATCAAAGGTAACCTCTAGATTTTGTCACAATGAAAGGTAACCTAAATTTTGCCACTATCATAGCTAACCTAAATTTTGCCACTATCAAAGGTAACTTCTAAATTCTGTAACTATGAAAGTTAACTTCTAAATTTTGTCAGTATCACAGTTAACTTCGTGATTTTGTCACTGCCACACATTGATTCATATTATCTAAGTGCGGTCGACCGGATCAGACGGGGAACTAGCAGGTATATCGATTCTAGGTTAACTCATACCCGTAGGTAAACTCATCCTAACCATCGCACTCAAATAAAAGTGCGTTTCATCAACTGGGTCAATGTATGTCACTATGACTTGCATACTGCATAAACAAGCATATATGTAAAATAGTAGCCGTCCATGGTAGGCAATGAACAATAGTAGCCGTCCATGGTAGGCAATGAACAATAGTAGCCGTCCATGGCTGGCAATGATGACAACAATTTAAGACTCGTGTTGTTGCATCTCTCTGGTTGTGGTGCCGTCAATCGCAGACGACGATGATAAGTTTCAGGGTTGTAATGTTGAATCTCTCTGATGTGTGTGGAGATGACTGAAAAATCCAATACTGGCAGAGAATCCACTTCTATATGTGGGACACGTATGTTCAAAATTGTTGTTCTGTCTTTTCCGACAGCAAGGTTTCTCTGTGTTTCTGAGATTTGATGTTTCTCTGTGTTTCAGAGATTTGATGTTTCTCTGTGTATCTGAGATATTTCTCGGAGATGCACGCAAATATTCCGCTATTAAACCGGGCTGTTCTGGGAGGTATATTCCTGGGCTGTGACCGTCGATGTGGAACCTTTGAGAGAATAATTCAAGCGTTTCTTCTGCCCACCAGTCAATCGTTTTTCCTTGAGGAGCTCAGCTGTTTTTAGATATATCTTATGCACATGTCCGGACCATCTCAGTTGGGATCTCTCAACAATATACGTATGATAGATGATATATGTATGATAGATGCTATATGTATGATAGATGATATATGTATGATAGATGATATATGTATGATATATGATATACGTATGATAGATGATATATGTATGATAGATGATATATGTATGATAGATGCTATACGTATGATAGATGCTATACGTATGATAGATGCTATACGTATGATAGATGCTATATGTATGATAGATGATATACGTATGATATATGCTATACGTATGATAGATGATATATGTATGATAGATGCTATATGTATGATAGATGATATATGTATGATAGATGATATACGTATGATAGATGATATACGTATGATAGATGCTATATGTATGATAGATGATATATGTATGATAGATGATATATGTATGATAGATGACATATGTATGATAGATGCTATACGTATGATGACAACAATGATAGATGATTTCATTCGTGTTTTATGTGCCAGATGGTAGAGTTTTACTTTCAACTCCAGACTGGTGTTTCTCAGAAATGTTTTCTGTAGAGAGATATTTGAGATATTTTGAGTAGAGAGGTATTTCTGAGATTTTGCATGTGTTTTACTGTTATATTCTGATATATACTGATAACTGTTTTACTGTTATATTCTGATATATACTGATAACTGTTTTACTGTTATATTCTGATATATACTGATAACTGTTTTACGGTTATATTCTGATATATACTGATAACTGTTTTACTGTTATATTCTAATATATACTGATAACTGTTTTACTGTTATATTCTGATATATACTGATAACTGTTTTACTGTTATATTCTGGTATATACTGATAACTGTTTTACTCAGTGACTAGTACGCGATGCCACGAGATGGACAAAGTTCTACTCTGAAGGGGACGTTGCCGTGGTTATCTTGCAAAAAAGGAATGAAAAGGCGTAAAAGATCGACTTCATTGTACTAGGGTTAACAATTATGTACGCCGCCCCTCTCAACGAAGCAGAACTAATTCTGCAGAGATTATTATGTTTTGTTGTTGTGAAGACATGTGATCTAGTCGTGTTGTGAAGAATTGTGATCTAGTCGTGTTGTGAAGACATGTGATCTAGTAGCGTTGTGAAGAATGTGATCTAGTCGTGTTGTGAAGACATGTGATCTAGTCGTGTTGTGAAGTCATGTGATCTAGTCGTGTTGTGAAGACATGTGATCTAGTCGTGTTGTGAAGACATGTGATCTAGTCGTGTTGTGAAGACATGTGATCTAGTCGTGTTGCGTGATACCATGGTTGCTGGTGCGCCTCTTGGCCTGGTATCTCCAACTTCAGCAACAATGCTGGCTTGGGTAAAAATGTGGTCGGACTCGATGTCAAGGATGGTCCGATCAATCTTAGATACAAGCCTCTATTATCTTGACAAAGCTGCCATCTCGACATGAAAGTTTTGGCCTTGATGACTCGCGGAGATTATCACTCAGACCATTTAATTCCGTTGCATGAAGTGATTCACGGATCTTCTAAACACATTCACTTTACGAACAGTACGTGGCGAGTATGATTCAAACTCGCGAACTCTTGAACACAAAACGAACGACTTAACCACTGCACCAGGGAGATTCCAATCTTTCTTGAAATCTTGAAGCGTGCAGAAGATAAAATGCGATGATTTACTGCCAGCAGTCCTGGCATGAACCTATAAACATATTGCTAGTAGGCCAGTGGTACGTTGATGCATATTGTTTGTACTGAACGCTGTCACCAACGTCAAACTTGCTTGAATATTTCACTGGTATCTGTTCGATATGGACATAGCCAAAAACGAAATTGTTTGAGCTGGCAATCCAGGTTTCAAAGAAATAGTGTGATCTGCTCAACTACGGGCATGTGACAGCCGAGACTCTCGTCATTTATACAGTCCTGTGGACTCATCTTTCAAATGTGACATTATTGTATTTTTCCAGTAATTTTAATTGGCTGTCGAGACATAACGTATACACAATGTAAGCAATGAAAATCACATGTGAAAGATGAGCCCGATGAGTCCACACGATTGTTCATTTGACTAATGATTCGGCTCAGCCGATACCATATAAAGTAGAATAAATATTGGGTGATGGGATAACAGCCTTCCAAGATGACTAATTTAACTATTCCTATTACATTCTTTGGTCACTAGATAATACTATGTGTCGACAACCAATGAAAAGCATGGGTATAGTGGAGTGAATCATTTTAGAAGGCGTTTCCCCATTATCGAATGTGTTTTATATTGTCCACAATCACCGATCAGCAAATATGTTTGATATATTTGAATCTTTGTTTTCATTTCTAGCTTTCAGTTTAGTGTTCTAGCTTTCGGTTTAGTGTTCTAGCTTTCGGTTTAGTGTTCTAGCTTTCGGTTTAGTGTTCTAGCTTTCGGCTTAGTGTTCTAGCTTTCAGTTTAGTGTTGTAACATTTCTAATTTTCGTTTTAACTCTTACGTTTAGTCTTGAAATTGTATAAATTTCTCCTTTCATTTCTTTGTTTGCTCTGATATATTACATATCAAGCTGCGGTTGCATGTTGTTGCACAGTTTCGTATATTTTATTTGTAGTTCGATCTTGCACGTAGCAGTAACAGATGGTGAAGTGATGCACGCGTAACATTGGTTTTTTTTTCCAACTCACTTAATGATGTGTCTGTACTATTCAAGCAAGTCCTTTTTTTATAATAGCCATGCGTACATATCTTAAACAGCATCACTTATCTAGGCTGATGCTACTGATGATTGGTCACGTTGTGTATACTTTGTTTCGTCAGCCAATGGAAAACATGTTAAAAATAGGACTAATCAAGATAATCGACGCTGTTTGGGATCAGCACCCAAAACATATTCTGAATAATGTGTTTATTAATATTTGATGGATACGTTTGACTGAAGATGAGGTGTTGCTATTAATCTTGTAGAATTTTTCTTTGACTCAAAAGATGTTTTTATATCTATAATATTGGTAAAGTACTTTAGATGTCCGAGCTAAGGAGATTGGAGTGTATAATGATTCAAGTGAAGAAAACTGATTTGGTTATGTTCTAATTAGGACAGTCAATCATGAGTTTGAGCCGATAGAAGTATTTGTCCGCAAACATATTTCAAGGAGCAAGCCAGTTGTATTTTCATTGTGTAAACCTGGTCTTTCTCATCTTCTCATTACAAAAAGATAGTGAGATGTGAGATGAAATACTTGAGGAAAGCCGCAAGGGTCACCAGGCTCGATAGATAACGAAATGAAGATATCAGGGAAAGAATAGGTATAAATACCTTGTACAGAATACAAAGAAAACCAGCAGATCAAATGGTTTGGCCGCATTATGAGAATGCATCACGACAAGTTGCCCGTACAAGCATATAACCAAATGAAATCATTGTACACAGTTAGAGGAAGACAACGGAAAAGATGGATAGCAAACGTCAGGGACATCCTGAACAGTCACGGTCATAGCCCAGCTGACGCCACACATCTGGCTTTAAAACGCAAGCTCGAGCTCCAATCACCCCTACGCTTAACGGCAAGAGTGGATGACAAACCACCTGGGGAAAGACAATAGACAATCATGATTTCTATCTAACTAAGACAGTGAATCATGATTTCTATCTAGCTGGAACATTGATGTCTATGATGTTTGTAAACAACTAAGCTGAAAGAGGATATCCGACAAGGTAGAGAGTGCCGCAGTGACACAATCAAGAAACGATAAAAAGGATAATGGGTCCAATTCCAGATCAGGTGCCTACCTCGTTTGATTATTTCCCTTGGCTATTTGATCAGTTTATGTTTATCATTTATTAATTTGCGTATTAATTTATTTAGTGATAGTGTTAGTTATATAAAACGCAACTCTTATAACCCTAAATAAATTAATATTTGAAATAATTATTGATTAATTATTGATCTAATATTTAGTTCAATTATCCCCAAAATAAACACGTATGAATCTGATCTGGGATTGGACGGGATAATGTATATTGCTACTGGTTGAACTAATAATAAACAAATAATAAAACTATTTTTTTTTAAATTGAAAAAAAAATGAGGAACAAGGACGCTTTCTACGGTACAGAGCTAAAGGGACATTTATCAAGAAGCAAACACAAACGAAACACACACATAAGATGAAATGAAAATACAAAGAAATGCTTTCATCTGTCTCTGTTGCTGTTTCAAATAAAGCGTGGTGGAGGTGGTGTACACATCTCTTTGTATTTTAATTTGATTTTGTGTGTTTATTACGTTTGTATTTGTTTCTGGATAAAGGTTCCCGGTGGGTGGTAAAATTGAAAAAATCATTTTTTTGGTTGTTTTCTGTTATTTTTTTTTTACATTAGTTATAATATTTGTGAGTTATTATTTAAATTAGTAACAATAGTTATGATGTTTGTAATCTAGCTGGAACAATAACATGAGCTATGTTATGATTTAGCTGGAGCATTGATTTGATTGATGTTTGTGTTAGAATTATGACATTAATATGAGTGTTGTTTATGGTCTAACTATGACCTTACAAATGAATGGTGTTGGTAATATAACTAGGACATAGAAGACACATAGAAGATGTAACATAGACCAGAACATGATTCGAACCGACTGACATCACAGAACGTTAATGTATCTGGTTTAGTTATGTTTTTTTGCGTTAGCTCCATTATAACCAGCACGGATATCCGTGCGATTTCCGCCGGGAGCGTGATTACGTTGTGCAACCGTTATACTCCTTGTAGGCCTAGCACATCCGATTTCGGCTTGCCTTGACAATTCGGGTGGGCTACCCTAGCTGGTGACAGCCTCCCTATCTGTCGCCAGGCACGCGCGTGTGTGGTGACTTTTCGCCCAAACGATTTTTGCTCACGTCTGTCTCACTCGAGGTGTTCCACTGTCTATGAACTTGCCTCGTGTAATTGGACGTACTGTGCCTGTGCCCATCGGTTACTGAATCGTTTCTCATCCGTGAGCCTGGTTCCTTATGTGGAAGAATTCAACAGAAGAGTTGGACCCTGGCTCTTTCGCCCTCTTAGCCGAGGTGTCATTCACTGACATTGTGAACCCCTTGCCCAAGTTCGAGTCTCACACCACGCGTTTGAGAGCAAGGCGTTCTCGAGCTGAGCGACCTTGTCCCAATAGCGCCTGAGCCCAGCAGGTACTGAACCCTTTCTCTCTGCAAGTGTATTTCCAGTATAGGAAAAATTGACAGTTGAGTTGGGCTAGGGCTAAATTCGTTGTCTCTTTTGTGGCTGAGCCCATCGGGTACGGAACCCTTTCTCTCTGCAAGTGTATTTCCGGTATAGGAAAACTTGACAGTAGAGTTGGGCCAGGACTGCCATTTTTGTCCCTTTTTTGCCTGAGCCTATCGGTTACGGCACCCTTTCTCTTTGCGGGCATGTTTCCGGTATAGGAAGACTCGACATTAGAGTTAGGCCAGGTCTTTTTGCTTTGCTAGACGCCCATTGTTGGGTATGGGTCTGCCTATAAGGAAATCAGGTAACTAGAAGCTCGTCACGAGCTAACAGAGCTTGTAATTCCCATTTCCGTAATCACTTCCACTATCTATTTGCGGTTGGCGCTGCCCTCTAGCGCTGTTCTGCCCTTCCATTTTTTTCCCGATTGTACTCAGTATGGAATCTATCTGTCTTTTGCCTTTTCATGCTTTTTCCATTGGCCGCCCCTCCAATGTTCGTACTGGACTAACTAGCTTCACTGTATGTCGACAGTGTCGCTGTATGTGGTGTTGCTGATGGTGTCGGAGATATTGTATGTCTTTTATGCATTCAAATCTCTTTCCATCTGCTACCTCCACATTCTCAGACACTATCCCCAAATGATTTGGCCAGAATCAGCTCGAGCTGCTGTATTTCTGTTTCCGGGGTGCACAACGAGGAGGTATATTTGGGATCTTGGTTATCTGCTAACCCTGGGTCCGCCGAGAGCAATGCGTTCCCTTTGAAGGTTTCCCAAAGTTTAGTTATCAAAGTATCAGCATGCAAACGCTATATACTTCGATGACAATTATCAAATATTTGCTACCACCGAATTAACGCTTGTTCACTGCCATCAATTTTGACTAGGGAATATAGAATACCACAGAATTAACTTTTCTTCACGGTGATCAATGTTGATTATGGAATATTGAGATAAAATTGTTGTTGTTCGTCCATCACAAGTGATGATGATCATTTGTTACATCCACTTTTGAAAATTCAATTTTAGTTATGTCCTTGATTATGAGTTTGTAGATGGCTAATGAGCCCTATTCGAGCTGTAAATGTCCTTGGACAGTTCGGACTTGGAATAACGACTGTAGACGGATCTTGGTCTATCCGTGACTTTCTAGCTGCTTTCTGATGTTGAGTTGCTGCATTTCTCTTCTTTTCTCAAGATGATGCGCTCTTTTTTATTTTAGAACGCCATGTAGATCTATTTTGTGCAAGTTCTTCCCATGTATCTTGGTATATTTCAAAGGCTTTCAGTGAGTTCTTTAACGAGTCCTTGTAGCGCTTCCTTTGGCCACCTTGAGATCGTATACCCTTCTCTAGCTCACCATAGAGAAGTATCTTTGACAGACGATGGTCTGGCATACACACCAAATGACCTGCCCAAAAATTACAGTGTAGGGAAAACCCAGAAGAGCTGGAAATGTAGTGTTGGTGTAAAAAGATAAAAAATGGAGAAATGAAGAAATACTTAGTAGTTTTAACATATTGTTAAAGGAAAATACTAGGAACAAGATACAGAGAGACGACGTAGAAATCTATCATCATAAAAGACAGAGGACAAACAACACACTTTACATAATGACGATGATATATTTTCGTTTGCTGTGAGGTCATATCCTTTCTGACATAAATCTGGTACATGCCTGACATTCTACTGGACATTGGTTTAAAGCTGATAAATGTCTGGTATAAAATGTGTACAAATAACGAGAACACTCATGTTTAGAACAAGAAGATGAAGTCCACACAAACAGAACACTGACCGTAAAACTGACTGCCAGACTTGTCCCGAGAACTGAGTTGTCGCTGCAACTTGCTCTGTTCTTGTTGTAATTCCTGTGACAGAGTGCTGAACTTTTTCAGCAACATCTCAAGCTCTGAAGTGGAGCTAGATGGAATCCGTGGAATTGAGTACACTGGTTCATCGTCACTGAAAGCTCCACCGTACGTCTCGTAGTCAGAAGCAAACCCTCTTCCGTCGCTCGGTTGTTGGTGGGTGAAGATAAGTTCAGAATCAGAGTTGTAGCACTCAGGAGACCTACTACGTAAAAGACGACCATATCTAGATTTAGAATTCAGAAGAGCTCTTAATTTCTCTTGCCTCCTTCTTTCATCTTGAGACACGAGCATGCCGCCTCTGTATTGTTGCGATGAAAGTGGATAACTGGTACCAAGTGGTGATGTTTGCAGTGGATAACTTGGTAACTGAGATTGAGGTTGAAATGGGTAGTGGTGAGAAACGAGCGGCAAATGCTGCTGGTGAAGAGATTGTGGATAATGTGGAGAAGGTATATGATGCTGGTAATGTTGATGCTGCGTTTGCATCAGACCTTCTCTTAAAGCACCAACATTCATGTATGGGGGTTCTGAGTAGGATGGACTTGTATCCGTACCTGACCTACCCCTGTACATATGAGAGGATGCACTTGGAGAAATTTGTTTAGATGAGGACTTTGATAATGCTGCTTTTCGACCAATGCTATCAGACAAGAGATGGTGTTTATAGTCTTTGTCTGGTATATTTGAAAAATGGTCGTAAATTGGATTAGCTACACTCATGTATCCACTATGTGGAGAATGCATAACCTCTTGTCCTATGTATGATCTGTCTTTGTTGGAATCAACACTTTTAGAAAGCGATCCATCACTAGAGTTACTGCTATCCATTCCATCGTCGTTAACGAGCTTCGCCTCTGCTCTTTGAGGAGTTATAAAAATACTTGCGTATCTTGATGCGCTTTGATTCTGCCGGTCCTGTGACAAATCTCTTCTGGGCATGTAATCCGCTGTCTGAAAAGGGTACTGAGCATACGATTGACCGGGTTCGTACATATCAGGACATTTTTCCGTCATTTCAAGAGCTGACGCGGATGAAGATCTACCCTTTTTTAGAACAACAATAGGAGGATCTGGCTTCTCAGCCATTGGCAACGCTGGGCACGATTTATTTTTACTGCTATTCCGTCTCGTTCGTATAGTGAGCACTAATTTCTTAGGAATAGACATAAGAATAACCACATCGTCCAGGGACATGTTTCCAACTTTGACATTGTTAACTGTGACGATTTCGTCTCCGACATGTAAAAGTCCGTTACTCTGAGCAACTGTGCCCATTTGAATGCGGGAAATAAATACTCCTTCAGGCCTGTCATATCCATTTCCTTCACGTATGTAGAAGCCAAGAGTCTGCCCTGGACGTTTGATAATTTCTACCGTTTCTACAACAAAACTTTCGTCCTCAACTTCCATGCTTTTTATTCCCATCTCAAGCCCAACTGGGCCAAATCCATTGACTCCAAAACTGGACGAGCGTACATTTGCATAGAGATGAGTGCTGCTATTGTTAGGGATAAGTGTTGCTGCGGTGGTGGTTGAGGTAAGCACGGTGTGGTTTTGAGGAGTAGGCTTCGGCCGTTCTCCATCGAGTATACGATAATGCTGAGGATGAGAGCGTTCCGATACTGCTCCGGATGAGGGGGCAGTTTCATGACTTCTCCGGTGTTGTAGAATTGGATGAGGTTTTTGTTGTTGTTGGTATATTTGTTGGTGTTGTTGGAGAAAATATGATTGCTGTTTTTGCTGTTGCTGATTCTGAAGTGAATGATGTGGCAACGACTGATGTTGATACTGAGTTGATAGTTGACGATACAAATGTGGCGGTGTTTGCTGATCCGTAGATGGTGTTATAGTAGAATCTGGGATACTTTGATACTGTCGTCGATGAAAATATTGCTGTTGTTGCTGCTGGTAATGCTGTTGCTTCTGCTGCTGTTGCAAGATCTGTTGATATTGCTGTTGATATTGAAGTTGGTATTGTTGTTGCTGAGTTAATTGCACTCGTGATTGATGGGAAATGTCGCGATGAAGCTGAATTCGTTGTTCTGATGCCTGCAGGCGTGGCTGTAATACTAGTTCCTTGGGGAAATACTCAAGCTCTAGTGACCGTGTCACAGACTCTCTGGATCTTGCTTCATCTTGTGAAGCAGACCTCAAATAAACTTGGTCTTTTCTTCTAACAGAAGCAGATGCAACATCTTGATGTCTTACCGAATCTGCAGACTCCTCTCCCTTTAAAGAAGATTCCAGAAAGCGACCTCTCTGTCTCGTATGTGTCTCAGACGCGGAGTCAGACAAGCTCCTCTTTGTTGGAGGACGACGAGGAGAAGATGAAACATTTATGGGCGGTGTCGCATCTGATTTATCTGCTGTTAGTTGTCGCTGTTCAGAAGCAATCTGTATGTCTCCTTTTTCTGATCCTAAAAGCGGTTTCACTAGTTCATGATGTGTTATTTCAAGATCAGTATCGTTCTCTGTGTTACCCAATAACTTACTACTGCTTGTTATTCCTTCTGGATGATCTCTGTTGGAGTCAGGGATGGGAGTTACTCGGCTTTTGTCGTCTACCTTACGAGAGTCTTCGTCTCCCTAGAATGATAACCAAAAACAATAAACTACGAGTAATATAAACAATAAACTCATATAAACAATAAACTAATATAAACAATAAACTAATATAAACAATAAACTAATATTAACATACACTGATTTGTCAGTGATAAATCAGACATAAATTAATAAAAGAATCACAAAGAGATAAGTTAATTGGTTAAAAAATAATGGTTATAATGACATAAACTAAAGTTAGTGGGGTTAATGTAGAACTACTATCGTCTAAAACAGTGGTTCTCAATCAATGTTTACAGTGGCCCCTGATACATATGAGAAGGTTATTAACTTGTTTCAAGTCATCGAAGATGTTTAAAGATAGATTGTTACAAAGCTTATTGTTTATCGTTGACATAATTGTCTTCCTGCGGCACACAAGGACGGGTGTGTGGCCCCAAATGGACGGGTCTGTGGTCCCAAGTGCTGACATGTGGCCACAACGGACAATTTCAAATTTTTTCTTTGTGCCCTGCTTCCTGCATGTATTCGTGGTCCCGAGGGGACCATGTAACCACTACCAGTCACCAAATAAGACATAACAACAGAATCAAAACACAGCAATGTGTATATTCTTATGCTAATATAAACATGGACCGGTCGATCGACACACAGACAACAACATCGCACATACACCACAAATGTATGTAAATTATTCGAGAACCACAACCATTTAACATTAGTACTTGCCAACAGGCCATCTCACTATTCTCAGTACACGCTTCTACAATGTCAGAAGCTAACAGTGTCTTCTATAATCCAGTATTCTGAAATCTCATTTCCGCCAACTCTTAGAATGCATAGACTTAGATTGAGTTGTCGTTTCTGGAATTTCTCATTACATTTTCTGAATATATATTAAATCGATCTTACTGTACTCTCATGTGCAGCTCACATGATTCTACCGTTTCTCCAATTTATAACTTATTTGTTCTTCCAATATATATGGAAGCTTGTAAATATTTTTTTGAATGTTTATCGTTACGATGAAGGCTTTCTAGTCGAAACGTCGCCTGTCTTTGTATTTCGCTGTTAGTATGTTTACTCATAGTTGGCAAATTTACATATCTTTTTTTAAATACAAAAATATATCTCTTGTGGAGAGGTACGCTTATTTAAACCGCGGACGTTAGTCCAATTTGGTTATATTAGAGCTTTAGATAGATGTGTGGATGGATGGATGGATAGATAGATAGATGGATAGTTAGATAATTCTGGAACACCATACTACATACAAAATATTTTCATGACTACAACTGGGCAAGCGTCTGTCAGATATCAATGTCACTGGAATATTTGTGACGCTATAATGTAGCAAAGAATATCTTTGGAACTAGGTTGA
Source organism: Meghimatium bilineatum (assembly GCA_034231615.1). Lineage (NCBI taxonomy): Eukaryota > Metazoa > Mollusca > Gastropoda > Stylommatophora > Philomycidae > Meghimatium > Meghimatium bilineatum. Next base: position 60,500,838 of record CM067316.1, read on the forward strand.
AAAAGATGTGCCTCGGTTCAAACAGGATCTTCTTCTTCTGCGTTCGTTCTCAAACTCCTGCAGATCAGCAGGATGTAGTCCGGAGAACGGAATGCGTTGTGTCATAGTTTACAGCATTGTTGCGATATCTGCTCCTTTCGGCCTGACACATCCGACTTCAGCATGGCTTTGGGTCACTGACTCTATATGGGATGGGACAGCCAATTTCATTCCATAACCTCCTTAGTCGCCTTGTACGACATGCATGGAAGGTAAACAATGTTGCTATTCTTTGCTCCCGTTTCGGGCCCCGACAACACACGGGCGAAACAGGATCTAATACCAGATATAAAAAATTAACAAGAAATCCAACTTGGATTTGTCGAAACGTCAAAGCTTCATTCTATACTTAGTGATACCGCCAAAATAAAAGAACTAGTTCTCGTGAGTAGCTCGACGTTTCGATATAACATGTTTGATAAACACTATCTGAGAGTATAGAAATCACGCAGACGTTCTTGTTGTGAGGTAACAGGTAGGTAACTTGTCCACATCCAAATCGTTGTAGATGTGCATGCCATTAGATGTCTGTAGTCATAAAATGAAGCGTGATCATCGGCTATATAAGACGTATTGGCTAATGAGAAAACAAGTACTCCTATACCTATATGACTAATTCCACTACCCCTATTGATTTTCATTGGCTTTCACACACACACAGTATATTCTTCGCGAAAAACGAACATAACGAGAATCATCACAACATTCAAATGAGTCACTAAGAAAGGTTATTTTTCCATTAGGTAATAGTTGTTATATCGTCGACGGTCACGATTGAAGCAAATTCTACACACACACACACACATCACACGCACACGCACGCACGCACGCTCGCACGCACGCACGCACGCACGCACACACACACACAAACACACACACACACACAAAGGCCCTAGCTGCTGCTTCTTCTTCTTCTTCTGTATGTGTTATAAAACTCCTGCAAAATAGCAGGATGTAGTATGGAGAACGGAATGCGTTGTGTCATGGTTTAAAGCTTTGCTGCGATATCCGCGACTTTCGGCCTGACACATCCAACTTCAGCATGGCTTCTGGGTCACTTTGATCGTATATAGGATGGAACAGCCAAACACACACTAACCTCCTTAATCGCATCTTACGACATGCATGTGTGGTAAACAGTATTGCTATTCTTTGCTCCCATTTCGGGTCCAGGCAACACAAGTACCATGCCTCCTCTAACTAGCAGGCTTCTTCACCTCCAATTGCATATCCCTGGCTGTTCAAATAGTTTGGGTATGAAAAACACAACTCTATACACAAAACAAACATTGCGCATAGGATCGGAAACAACAATATCGCTGGTAGTAAATCATGCGGAAAGAAACAGACAAATTATATACATATTCTTTACAATTTTTCCTATTTCAAAAAAGTCATTGATTGTATCGGATACACACAATTCTCCAATCAATCCCATCCACTCTCACTCCTCAACCCAAGTACACACTCATACACATCTGAGGCTTGGAGACCGTTAGAAACTCAGAGAGCACGGTCGAATAATCGATGGTAAATGTTTATTGTAGGCTCGCTGTATGTCTAGCGGCAGAGAGAATTGTCTGTAGTTTTCTTCTTTGATACAGAAGGATTGTACAAAGTTAAGTAGTTACTACCTACTTCATCCCTAGAAGGATTGTACAAAGTTAAGTAGTTACTACCTACTTCATCCCTAGAAGGATTGTACAAAGTTAAGTAGTTACTACCTACTTCATCCCTAGAAGGATTGTACAAAGTTAAGTTAATTTATCCATCCATCCACCCACCCAACAAACTACCCACATTCCTACCCAACCACCCACCCGTCCATCCACCCATCCGTCTCGCAATCCGCCTGTCTATCCGTCTGTCTATCTCTCTGTCTATCTGTCTTCCTGCTTGTCTATCTATCTATCTATCTATCTATCTATCTATCTATCTATCTATCTATCTATCTATCTATCTATCTATCTATCTATCTATCTATCTATCTATCTATCTATCTATCTATCTATCTATCTATCTATCTATCTATCTATCTATCTATCTATCTATCTTTCTAACTATCTATCTATCTATCTATCTATCTATCTATCTATCTATCTATCTATCTATCTATCTATCTATCTATCTATCTATCTATCTATCTATCTATCTATCTATCTATCCATCTATCCATCCATCCATCCATCCATCCATCCATCCATCCATCCATCCATCCATCCATCCATCCATCTATCTATCTATCTATCTATCTATCTATCTATCTATCTATCTATCTATCTATCTATCTATCTATCTATCTATCTATCCATCCATCCATCCATCCATCCATCCATCCATCCATCCATCTATCTATCTATCTATCTATCTATTTATCCATCCATCCATCCATCCATCCATCCATCCATCCATCTATCTATCTATCTATCTATCTATCTATCTATCTATCTATCTATCTATCTATCTATCTATCTATCTATCTATATAATCTTATATATATATATATATATATATATATATATATATATATATATATATATATATATATATATATATATATATATATATATATATATATATATATATATATATATATATATAAATAATATTTTGTATAATGTTAGACAATACAGTTTTATTTGTCTGGCAGCAAATAAATAAACATGCATATTATCAAGAGACGGCGTAAACTGGCAGTGGTGAGACGGAGTAAACTGGCAGTGGTGAGACGGAGTAAACTGGCAGTGGTGAGAAGGCGTAAACTGGCAGTGGTGAGACGGCGTAAACTTGCAGTGGTGAGACGTAGTAAACTGGCAGTGGTGAGACGGAGTAAACTGGCAGTGGTGAGACGGCGTAAACTGGCAGTGGTGAGACGGAGTAAACTGGCAGTGGTGAGACGGAGTAAACTGGCAGTGGTGAGACGGAGTAAACTGGCAGTGGTGAGACGGCGTAAACTGGCAGTGGTGAGACGGAGTAAACTGGCAGTGGTGAGACGGCGTAAACTGGCAGTGGTGAGACGGAGTAAACTGGCAGTGGTGAGACGGAGTAAACTGGCAGTGGTGAGACGGAGTAAACTGGCAGTGGTGAGACGGAGTAAACTGGCAGTGGTGAGACGGCGTAAACTGGCAGTGGTGAGACGGAGTAAACTGGCAGTGGTGAGACGGCGTAAACTGGCAGTGGTGAGACGGAGTAAACTGGCAGTGGTGAGACGGAGTAAACTGGCAGTGGTGAGACGGAGTAAACTGGCAGTGGTGAGACGGCGTAAACTGGCAGTGGTGAGACGGAGTAAACTGGCAGTGGTGAGACGGCGTAAACTGGCAGTGGTGAGACGGCGTAAACTGGCAGTGGTGAGACGGAGTAAACTGGCAGTGGTGAGACGGCGTAAACTGGCAGTGGTGAGACGGCGTAAACTGGCAGTGGTGAGACGGAGTAAACTTGTTTGGTTTGGTCATGTAATGAGACACGACTGACTGTCTCGGTCAGTGGACAGGTGAAGATGAGAATCGAGAAAATCGTGAATTGATAACTTTGATTTTTCTGTGCTCCTTAGAATAGAGATGTTTGGAGAGCTTTCTTAGTGCTGATTTCTTCACTATTGCACTGCTACGACCCTGAAGGTTTATGGACCTTATTAATTAGTACACGGTTATACACACAGAAGGTAGCGCAGGTCTGCATTTGAGTGACTCTATGAGTATGATTAGGAAGGTACAAGTGGGTCTCGTTCGCGAACAGTGGATTGAGGACCTGAGATAGGCGAGGCTGAAAGTGGTTATATTTATTTTCGTGCCGGGACATGTGGGCGTTCGAGGTAATAAAAGAGCGGATCAACTGGCATCATGCGCGATTGTGGCACAGGGCAATGGATCGCGCTGACGTTTTGAATTCCTCAAGAGATATAACACGCGAGAGTGAGACTAATGTGGATGATGATTCCTTTTCAATGGCTAGGATTAAAGATCAGGGATTGAAATGCGGTGTTGCTAGAAGTGAACATTTTGAAGGGCGCAGAAGAATGATGGTCAACCAGCATAGGATCGCTACTGTCAGCAGAAGTGTAATGGCGGATACACTCAAGGAGAGATGGAGCAACTATGGACGTGTCCAGTTTGCAGTGATGATGATCTGACGACTAACTAACTAACATGATTGGTTCCATCACTTCTGTATTCACATGGGCAGGCAACACAGATAGAGAAACATACCATGCAAGACTGCATTGCGCTAAAGCCGTTAAGGGAGGATTACTAGCCTATAGAAACAGATGTCCACATAAAATGTATGTGAACATTATGGACCTATCAAATACAGCAGTATTTATTAAGAAAACCGGACTTGCTGTGTAGACATGTCAAACTGAGAACGAGAAGAAGAAGATATCAAAGTGACAGCGATTCCAGAACCATATCTCTCTATGTGTTCTTCTGTCTCTGTTCCCCTTGATCTATCCGTTGGTTACTAAATGTTCACGTTTTGCTCCTCTCATCACATATCCAAACAATCTTGATTGTCAGCTGCTAATTTTTCTATAATTTTTCATGTTACTACAGCATCTCTGAGAACTTCTAAATTTCTTTTCATGGCTGTTCAATGAATGTTCACAACCCATTTTTAAAAACCATATCTCAATTGCCTCTAGCTTACTCTGAGTTCTTGAATTTACCAGTCAAGCTTATAAACAATACAGACCAGTTAGTTCGATATAACAGCCTATCACTCGAACTCGTGTATTCATCGATACTCCATCGCGTTTAATCGTGTTCACTATTTTAAATGTTGATTATGCCTGTGTTGTCCTTCTCTTTATTTCCTTGAAGCACTAGCCATCTAATCTTAAAACGGTGCCAAAATATTTAACTTTATCCACGTGATTTCATTTGTGCATCATCAATATTAATACTGCATCTTGGCGGTGTGTATTTCTTTGAAACAACAGACATATACATACATATACGCAAACTACACACACACACACATGCGTGCATACATTATCACGCGCGCACGCACATAACACACACACTCATACATACACAAATACACCTATACTTATAGTATATAAGCAATGATGAAATTAACTATGGTTCATCGCATTCTATGGTGTCTAATGCCTATGATTTATATGTATATGTATATATATATGTATATATTTACAGCACACTGAACTACTTTCATATTCATATTGTACTCCTGTAATGTGAATATTTACATATAAGTTATTTATATCGGATTGTAAAAGTACACAATTTTAATTACATCAGGTGAACAGGACAGAAAATATATGCTTCATCGATTGTGCATCTATGTGCGTACAAATGTGGGTATGTATGTGTGTGTGTGTGTGTAGATTTTTTAGTCGGTGTCAGTGGGTGTAGATATATGAGTGTTTTATATAGAAATGGTGGTCGGTGTGTAAGGACGTAGTTGTTTTTCTCGGTTTGTGTAGGTGTAGATATAGTTGTGGATATTTTTGGTGTTGTAGGTCGTGAGGTACTAGGCTTATGTTGATGTTTGTATGTATGCAATTAAACATATTTACAATTGTTGTTGTGTGAGCTAATTCAACGCAGAAACTTGAACACAGACCAGAAGTCAACAAGAACTTTGTGTTGGCGGTATGAATTGTGTGAGATAATTCAACGCAGAAACTTGAACACAGACCAGAAGTCAACAAGAACTTTGTGTTGGCGGTATGAATTGTGTGAGATAATGCAACGCAGAAACTTGAACACAGACCAGAAGTCAACAAGAACTTTGTGTTGGCGGTATGAATTGTGTGAGATAATGCAACGCAGAAACTTGAACACAGACCAGAAGTCAACAAGAACTTTGTGTTGGCGGTATGAATTGTGTGAGATAATGCAACGCAGAAACTTGAACACAGACCAGAAGTCAACAAGAACTTTGTGTTGGCGGTATGAATTGTGTGAGATAATGCAACGCAGAAACTTGAACACAGACCAGAAGTCAACAAGAACTTTGTGTTGGCGGTATGAATTGTGTGAGATAATGCAACGCAGAAACTTGAACACAGACCAGAAGTCAACAAGAACTTTGTGTTGGCGGTATGAATTGTGTGAGATAATGCAACGCAGAAACTTGAACACAGACCAGAAGTCAACAAGAACTTTGTGTTGGCGGTATGAATTGTGTGAGCTAATGCATTGCAGAAACTTGAACACAGACCAGAAGTCAACAAGAACTTTGTGTTGGCGGTATGATTTGTGCATATCTTCTGGCGTGAGATGGGTCACATAGTGTATACAGTTTTTAAAAGCTCCAGATAAATGCATCCCAACACTATTCAACAAGAGATCCTTTTTTTACACAAAATTTCGTTATATACCTCCCTCCCCCCCCTCCCACAACACCTTTTGACAAGAGGTCCCTTTTTGGCACACATTTTCGTTTATACCCACCCCCTTTCCAGATTCTTTAGGCAAGAAAAGTCTCCTTTATATTCTAAACCTCAGATTCAGGACTCCTCCTTTATTCACATACAACTAATTTCTCTTCCATACTATCCATGTCTCAAACTCTTAACACAGTAATGGAGGTATTTGTTATCTCCAAATTTGTATATATTGAATTTACAAAGATTGAATTTATGATTTGCCACCTTTTAGACTTTATAGTGAATGATGCTTCAAGATTGGGGTGATTTGATGATTCTCCCGTTGTCCCCCTAAAAGTATCACACTCCCCCCCCCTTCCGGTGAGGCGTGCGCCCCAAGGTGAGGAATACGACTCTAGTGGTTCAGATAGCTTGTGATTTGTTCTGTACTCTGAGGCTAGTGCATACACACTTATGTGCAATCCTAATCCTAACTGGCAGGTAAAATTTGCGTGGGTCGGATTTGATGGGTTGGTCACATTTTACCCACCCCTGACAAAAGTTTTGGTTTCATGCCATGTTCGTCTATGACAATTATAGGCTGTATTACTAATGATGACAATTATAGGCTGTATTACTAATGATGACAATTATAGGCTGTATTACTAATGATGACAATTATAGGCTGTATTACTAATGATGACAATTATAGGCTGTATTACTAATGTAAATCTGTATATTTTATTTTATACCTGTAATCCACAACGATCGTTCGGTTACCGCACTGGATGCATCAACACAGAGTCTTTCAGCTATTCTTATCTATCTACAACGCTGCAGATCAGTGAGGAAAAATATTGTCCTGTCCAGTCCTTAATACTATCTGTCCATGCTGTTTAACCTCCTCTACTTCTTCCACCTTCAATTGTTCCCTTTAGTATCGTTTTTGGCAAAGATACATGTCGGTATACTTGTTCAAACAATGCACGTTTCTGACAAGTAATTATATCAGCATACACGTCAAAAACATGCACGTTTTTGGAAGTAGAAATTGTAGCAGGAAAATTGGAGACTGTGTATCTAATGATCGACTGATGTGCCTGAGTCTACTAGTAAAGAAAATCGACTATCTCTGACTGTGACATTTGTGGAGCTTTTCTAAGCCGCAGATAGTTGCCATACTTCTTGTTGAAAAATGCGCACAAGTTCCCACTGTGTTATCTCGATACTATGAAATTTAAACACATTCCATCGAAATGCAACAAACTACAGAGTAGTGTGCCCATATATATTAATGTCTAAGGGACTGTCCATAAATTAAGTCAACAATTATTTGTCAATGTTTGACCTCCCTCTCCAACTCATTTTCAAAAGATGTCAAGAGTTCGGAGAATACATGCTTAATTATGTGAAAAAAAATGGAAATAAAAGTACCAAAGTACATGATTTGTTTTCACATTCTTAGAAATATGTTTAACATTCATAAACGTTTGTTGGTGTATAGAAAATAGTTAAATTGACGTCATCGTATATCAACCCTTTCCCTCCCAATTGGCAACAGCTGTCAAACTTTTTTCAGACACCTTCCCCATATGTTACCGTAATTTAAAGACAATCTCAAACAAGGTTGTCAGCACCTCCAATTCATCATCCGTTCTCTTACAAAGGCCCACCTACCTAACGTCATCTGATCCTGATGTTGTTTGTTTTAAATATGTTCCATGCAGCTTTTATTTCTACAACTGTCATTTTTAATTTTATGTAAAAATTTTGACTTCCGGTCAAAATGGTGGCTAGCATGACTTCCTGTCAAAATGGCGGCTTGCATGACTTCAGGTTAAAAAGGTAGCTAGCATCAGCGAGTCTATATGTGTGACACTGAAACTTTATTTTTCTTAAATGGACTGCATTCATTATTTTCACCTAGAATGCTGCGACACTTCAGTTAACTTAGAGGTATATTTAGTAATATAATCGCTACATTTGAAATGAAATGATACAGAGGAATATTACATATACCATGGACAGTTAAAATGACAAATAAAGAAGTGTTAAGATAAATACGAGCCGAAAAGCGCTGGTTCCTTAACAACATCATAACAAAAAAGCTGAGTTTTTATGAGCATATAAAGAGACATGCCAGCATTGAAAGACTTATAGCTGAAGGTAGAATTAATGACAACAGGGAAAGAGGGCACCCAAGACGATGTGATACATCACGAGCAGTGATATATAAGATTGGTTAAACATGTCTCTAGCTCCGGCAGGTAAAATCGCCCAGAATCGCGGAGTGTTCAGAGAATCTATAAGGAAGGCAACATTCTGGAAAGAATAGATCACATGATGAAGATTCAATGATATCGCAATCAGTGTTTCCGGAGCCCAAACATTTGATAGAAATCCACGTGAGTGTATCCGTTGTTCAGACGCGATTGACAGTTACTAACCGCATTTTACTAACAGTTATTCCGTTTGTATTGAGTGTTGACTTTGTGGCTGAAGTAAACCATCGGGCTTCTAAATACTTGTCCTCGGCTTGTGATACACGACATTATTCTTACTGTCGTTTTTCTTCACCCATCGTTCCCATACACCAGCGATTAGCAGGATGCAACCGAGAAACAGACTGCGTTATGTCAAGATTTACCTTTGTGTGCAGTTACTGCACCTTTCGGTCTGACACATCTATTTGAATGAGTAACATTAAAATACTGGCAACTTTTGAATTCTAGTGACATTTTGGTTTCTAGTAACTTTTGGATTCTATTAATTTTTCTACTCTGGAAACTTGTGCATTTTTGTAACTTTTGGATTATAGTAATTTTTAGTTCTAGTAACTTTTGAATTCTAGTATCTTTGTGATTCTAAAAGCTATTGGATTATAGTAACTGTTGGATTCTCGTAACTTATGGATTATAGTATTTTTAAAATTATAGAACTGTTGGATCTAGTAACGTTCAGTTCTAGTAATTATTGGATTGGAGTAAGTTTTACATTTTAACTACTTTTAGACATTAGCAACAGTTGTAAAGTGTTCGAAAGTAATGTACTTATTCTTAGTCTAATCTTGACATGTATTTTACGTTGTACCATTTCTTCAAGAGACATTCTCATTGACGCAATACACATTTTTTATCTATTAACTAAGAATGTATGGAGTGTATACAAATACGGTGGGACCACTTTATCACAAGTAGAAAGTACTATAAGATTATCACAAATAGAAAGTATTATAAGATTATCACAAATAGAAAGTACTATAAGATTATCACAAGTAGAAAGTACTATAAAATTATCACAAGTAGAAAGTACTATAAGATTATCACAAGTAGAAAGTACTATAAGATTATCACAAATAGAAAGTACTATAAGATTATCACAAATAGAAAGTTCTATAAGATTATCACAAGTAGAAAGTACTATAAGTTTATCAGAAAAATAAAGCACTATTAGATTAACTAGTAATATGTTTGAATAATACGCGAGAAATATTTGTTTAAACCAACGAAAAAGAACAAATATAATATAAATTGTAACCAATATAAATCATTTAAACATGGAAAATTTTTACGTTACGATCATGTTCTCTTTTTGGGAAAGAAAAATACAACCGAGATAATAAATATTAAATAAATAAGAATGCCTTAATCAAGTTAGTGCTAACTTATCATTTCCAGAGAGCCAAAAAACCAACCACTTAGCGAACCCTTCTGACGGATAGTCACTAAAACATTCATCTTAGTAACACATAAACAAAGCAACAACACAAACAAGGAGGAAGTTAGCTATCCTGAGAAAACTAAGTGAAACCACTTGGGGAGTCAGTGGGTATATACAGCTTAAAGTTTACCAGCACTGCATAAGACCACGCCTGGAATATGGTTCAGCTGCGATGTGTCCTTCATTAAACACCACATTACAAGATTTAGATAAAATACAATACCAGGCGCTGAGGATAATGTTGGGAGCAATGAAATCGCTAATATTAGAGATGCAGAAAATGGGGAGAACGCAAACACTTAGCGAACGCAGAGACACAAAGGTCTTCTCAGAAAATGCCTTAGAAATCTTGACTGTCTACCTCCTAATGTTTGATATGATTGATCTTTTTACGCCAGCATCAATCAGAACATCTGTATTAGTTTTCTTAGCTGTCCATGGTATTTTCATCATTCATCTCAGAAACTACATCTTTGTAATCGCTAATTCGCTTTGAATTTTATTGTTTTTATAAGAAGGAAGCTACAGTATTTTTGTGACTTACAGAGACATGATGACATCGAAAGGCTGATTCTAGAGGGCAGATTGCCGGGGGATAGGAGAAGAAGAGGATCAAGAAAACCAAGGATCAGCGATATCGAAAAATGCATGAGCATGTTTCTGGCCAATGCATGTCTAGTTGCCTGGGACAAAGAGGCATTCAGAGTATCCACGATGAGGACATCGTTCTGGAATGAATGTCACTTCATATCTATATAGTGGAGCGCATGGCCTTGTGGTTAGAGCGTCGTTCTCAGACTCTTGAGGTGCCTGGTTAAAACCACGGTTGGAACAAGATTTTTCCTTTAACAATATTTCATTATTTTCTTTATAAATCAAACTTCTTCCTGTACATGTCGCGGCATTGCTATGGCAAACCGCCCTTTATTTCCACATCCCAAAGAAAGCCTCCCTTCACTCCTTCAAAGGAAAACATGCAGTAACGAAAGATATCTATACAGGCCTGTAATAACAAATCTGTAATTAACAAAAATGGGAAACAGAACAAAGCAGATACTCTTTGAATGAAGAGTAGCCTACACGCCACGCTACCAGGTCTCTTGACCAGATGTCAGAACAATGAAGTTTGAGATAAACAAAGAAGACTATGATTACATAATTATAATCAACAAGCATGCTTTCAGAAACAGCGGACGAAGTGTTATCTATAGGATTGTTGTGTTTTTTGTGCGTTGCATGGATCGATGAACAAATAATGACATATGTTGCTGATGTTTTACGAAGTGTGTGATAATGATTTGGCGAGAGGTGGAATAAGCTAGATTTCAGTTGATCACTAGTTATTCACGCTGTGCTTGATCACAGCGCAGTTAACAGATAAATAGCCATAATGCTAAGGTGGATGATAGATAAACATATATATTATAGTTTATATGTTTATTGTTTATTTGTTTGAGAACCCCAGGAATGACGAGCGATTAGCTCTTACTTCCTATGTGCAATGGGGTTTTGGAGGTTTCGTAGCTTTCGTTCATGCCCAGGAGACTTCATCTTTCGGCTTTTTTTTTAAAAATTGCTGCCTTGCAATCACCACCGGGAGATGGAAATGCTAGGGGAGACAACCCAGACAGAAAAATCATAACCCAGCCTGCCGAAGACGGAGTGTGTTAGCCAGCGATGGCGCAGATACTGGGATAAATTAGGGCACACACGCTTTTACAGAAATGTGGTCATGCGACAATCAACCCTGTCATCATGGCGTCGCTCCTATCAGCGAAAACCGGGGAGGAGCGGAGCCGGGCCCCTTGCCTCGAAAGGGCCCACCCAAGCGACCGGTGCCTCTGCTAACCTGGAGGCCAGGGGAAAGCAGAGTAGTGCTACTGACCACATTAAAACCAAACCAAACCAAATGCCTCAGAGTTGCTCAGTGGAATGCAGAAGGAGTGCGAAACAAAAAACCTGAGCTACAGGAATTCCTGAGGAAAAACTAGATTGACATAATATGCATTCAAGAGACGCACCTAAAGGACACACAGAGATTTTTTGTTCGAGGTTATGAGTCCTTCCGCCAAGATCGACTCAAAAGTGTCAAAGGAGGTATACTGACGTTAGTAAAAACATCAATACCAGCAGCAGAAGTTAAAAGATCCGGAGAAGGAGAACTGGAACATATAACAGTAAAATTGTTGCTATCTGGTGGAGAAATATCAATAACACACTGCTGCAGCCCCCCCCCCTTCCACCAAAATAGAACTTTGTAAACTAAAGATAGAGGAATCGAGTCACCTAATAGTAGGTGACTCAATGGTCACTCACCAAGCTGGGGCTACGAGAATATGGATCACAGGGGTGAAGAGATTGAAGACTGGATGATGGAAAATAAACTAATTCTAATAAACCAGCCAGATGATACACCACCATTCTACTCCAGAGTCTGGAAAAAAAACTAACTGACCAGACCTTGCCATGGCAACAGATGACATAGATACACACATTACAAGAACAGTAGAAAGTCAACTGAGAGGAAATGACCATGTACCAGTCATCCTGCAAATCGCCAAGTCAGGAAGTACAGGACATCACAGCATGTCCCCAAGCTGGAACTTCAAAAAGCAAATTGGACCCTCTTCAGTGAACAAACAGACCAGCTTTGCCAGAATAAAACCCTCACTAACAACATAAACCACAACATCTCACAAATAAACAAAGTGATACTACAATCCGCACAGAAGGCAATCCCAAGGGGCAGACGAAGAGAATACAAAACTTATTGGAGTGAGACTAGAAAAATTACATAACGAGCTGAATGATGCAAGACATACAATGGAGCAAAACCCTACAGCAGAAAACACAAAGAAACACAATGAAATCAAACACACGTTCAATGAGCAGAAAAGAACAGAGATACAAAAGAGCTGGCATGAAAAGACCAGCAGTCTAAACATGACAAAAGACACAAGTAAACTATGGAACCTTGCAAGAACTCTAAATGAAGAAACAAAGAATTCACACTACAAGACTGTCATCGAAGAAGAGGGAAAATTCCACACAGGGAAAATGACAGCAAACATTTTAGCAGACTTCTACAAGGAAGAAAGCACAACAACACTCTCTCACACACGTATCAAAGAAGTCAAAAAAGAAATTAAAAGAAAACTGAAGAATCAAAATCCAGAGCCCTGCATGAAGACACCCTTCACCATCGCAGAACTAAATGGTGCCATAGGAAAACTAAAAACCAAAAAGGTCCCAGGAAAAGACGGCATAACCAATGATATGATCAGAAATATATGGCCAATCAGCAGAAACAAGCTCCTTACCATCTTCAACTAATCATGGAAAACTGACTGCTAAAATTCCAGACTTGTGGTGTGAAGCTGTCATTATCCCAATTGGGAAAAAACAAAAAGGAAAAACAAGCAAGTCAAGCTACCGACCAGTCAGCTCCTTGAGTTGCATAGGGAAAACAATGGAGAGAATGGTCAACTCTAGACTGATAAAATACCTAAAAGAAAACCAAAAGCTCCCCAAGAGTGTCGTTAGAGACGTGCGTCCCTCTACGTTGTCCGCAGAGTCTCAACACTGCTTCACGATTAACACTGCACTCCCCGACAATTGTTCCATGCTTGTCCTGTGTGCAATGGGGAGTTGTATTCAAAGCTTGTTTCCATACCCAGGAGTGCATGCTCAAGTTGGCGTATACAATATTGAGTCATGACTCCAACTTTGAATGTTGTCAATTCTAATGGGACATGTGAGCTTCTGTGTGTTCTCGAGCATGACCAGCACTTCCGCCATTCGGTCTCATGCTGGACCATTGTATCTCCGTTGCCACTGAATCTACTCACGTTCACTACGTTGCCCTCTAGTACAAGTGTGTTATCTTTTCCAGATTCGGTGTGTACTCGTAAGATCACCTATGTTACAGACATTGGCATTTGTCGCCCCTCCAATGCTTCTGCCTTTTAAGCCGGCCAAGTCGGAATGGACAGATTCCATGCATATGGTTGATGTAATGGCGTAGAGGTTTCGGAGTTATTTCCTGTGTCTTTGCAGGCAATTCTTCTTCCATCTACAACATCCACGGAGACGATCCTAAAAGTGTTAGCCAGTAATACAGCAAGAGCAGATGTGTTTCTATTTCCAAGGTAAGCTTCCAGATAGCACCACGAGGAGGTACTTTTAGGATCATGGTTATCTGCTAACCCTGGGACCGCACGAGAGCAATGCGAGACCCTTTGCACCTCTGTACCCTAGATAGAATGATTAAGCTTTTACAAGTGTTATCAAACCCACAACCCTTCAGGATCATAGGGGTCTCACATTGTAAACATCAACGCATTTTGCCATGCCTCTCTGTTATCATTTCCTTGTTTGAGTGTGGAGAATCTTATTAAAACATTAGAGGTAATTCACGTTCATGTTTTACTGAATATGTATTGTGACATTTCTGAGGGCGGAGAGGTTTGTTTGAAATTTTACATATAAACGGATGTGCAGTGGGGACGGACTGAATGACGGACAGGCAAGTAGACATACATACCAACAGATGGATGGTTTATTGTATGTACAGATAAATATATGGATGATGGATAGGTAGGTGGTAACGTGGATCAACGGATTGATAGACGGATGAATGGTTTGATGAGCAGATGGTATTTAGATAGATGGAAGGACGGATAGTTTGGTAGGTAGATAAACATATAGATATAGATGGGGAGACGGGCATGCAGGCAGACAGACAGACAGACAGACAGACATACAGACATACAGACAGACAGACAGACGGATAGATAGATAGATAGATAGATAGATAGATAGATAGATAGATAGATAGATAGATAGATAGATAGATAGATAGATAGATAGATAGATAGATAGATAGATAGATAGATAGATAGATAGATAGATAGATAGATAGATAGATAGATAGATAGATAGATAGACAGATAGATAGACAGATATATAGATAGATATATAGATAGATATATAGATAGATAGATAGATAGTAGGTAGGTAGGTAGGTGTGTACGCACATGGATAATATCTTCATGTTAACAGCTATATTCTTCCTGCATGTATGTAGAAGATAAATACAGTTAAAACAAATACCAGAATCTGAATCTTAAATAAGACAAAGTTCTTGTAGTATGAAGTAGAATCTGCCCCCACCTACCTACGACAAGATGTGCTATGAAGTAGAATCTGTCCCACCTACCTACGACAAGATGTGATATGAAGTAGAATCTGTCCCACCTACCTACGACAAGATGTGATATGAAGTAGAATCTGTCCCACCTACCTACGACAAGATGTGCTATGGTGGTAAACTTTACTTGTATTTTCTCTGTTTTCTCTTTATGCTGGGCTATCGATAAAGGAACTTATAGCAAGTGCGTGCAGTTGCATTGAAAGTGGCAGGGTACATATAGTAATGCCTGAGTACATTGAAAGTGGCAGGGTACATATAGTAATGTCTGAGTACATTGAAAGTGGCAGGGTACATATAGTAATGTCTGAGTACATTGAAAGTGGCAGGGTACATATAGTAATGTCTGAGTACATTGAAAGTGGCAGGGTACATATAGTAATGTCTGAGTACATTGAAATCAACACTCTACGCCTTTCGAATAACAATGTGAGGCAGCAGTGTAACGTCTCGCCATGTGTTGCTGGAGTCTGAGAGGGGAGTAAAGAATATCAACACTGTAATCAGCTATCCATGTCGTAGAAAGCGACTAAGGGGGTTTTTAGGGTGGGATTGACTGCCAAATCTTATAGATTGTCAAAGTGACACGGGAGCCATGCTGAAATCGGATGTATCATTCCAAAAGTCGTAGAAATAACAGCTAAGCTGTAAACCATGAAACAACGTATTCCGTTCTCCGGACTATATCCTCGTAATCTGCAGGAGTTTGAGAATGAACGTAGAAAAATAAGCGAATTGTATCAATGTATATCCATTTTGGGTAACATATGGTACAGTAGATTAATTGTTTCATGGTTTATATATACAGACAAGAGACAAATAGCCAAAGTTATATAGTTGATAAGTCCCCGCTGTGTTCTGGGAAGAGCTAGTAATTCACATTTACGAAGTGTAGAAATCCACGCCAGGTAATGCGGGTTCTAGTCAACCACTGACTAAGCAACTGGGAATGAAAGGGTTAATTTCCCTCTTCTATTACACGTTGATAGTAAAGAGAAATGTGAGAATCTATTAATTAAGGCAATGATTATAATAATAGATTAGGATAGGAAAATTAATTATACAAGAGATAGAATCAAACGTATACCGTGCAGTAACACTGAGATACAGATATGTTTTTTGACCGTGTTCTCTGTTGATGATGATGAAATAATCCTTGTAACTGTGAGCAGCTAGATCCTAACAGCCAGATCCTAACAGCCAGATCCTAACAGCTAGATCCTAACAGCTAGATTCTGACAGCTAGATCCTAACAGCCCATATCGTTCTGACAAAAGCATGGGTTCTCCTCAGTTGAGTTGGGTCAAAGGGTATGAGCCCATGGACTGCTGGATCAGCAAAAAAAAACCTCAATTGAGTAAACGAGGCGATATTCAAACGTATAAGGTTTGCTGACTAAATCATGGTTGTGCAAAGGATGATTTATAGATGCATGCTGACTCAAATCATGGTTGTACTAAGGATGATTTATAGATGCATGCTGACTCAAATCATGGTTGTACTAAGGATGATTTATAGATGCATGCTGACTCAAATCATGGTTGTGCTAAGAATGATTTATAGATGCATGCTGACTCAAATCATGGTTGTACTAAGGATGATTTATAGATGCATGCTGACTCAAATCATAGTTGTACTAAGGATGATTTATAGATGCATAGTGCCCCAAGGGAGATATTCCAGTGTGGCAGTATCCCAGGATTACCGCGTCCTGTCAGGAGAGCGGAATATACGTCTGGACCAACTAGTTCATCATTCTTCCGTCAGATCCTTGACCCACCTGTAGTGATGACACATCTAGAATTCTCTGCCATCTAGTATTCTACCACAAAAGGAACATGGTGAGATGTTCTCTGACAAACATCTCTCCGTGAAAAATGGGAAAATTATAACAGAAGACAAAAGTAAAGAAATAGAGTCAAAATATGCCAGGACAATGATTTTTTTACAGTTGAGATGTTGTCAGCCCATCCCCTAACTTTCCTTAGTCAACCCCTACGACATGCCAGGAAATAAGACAGTGACCATGTCTTTTGTACACTGAACTATAAGTGCAGGCCCAGTTGCAGAACGGGCAACTCTCAGATTATAATTCGTGGTACTTTGAAATTATGAAACATAATGAAACTAGTGGACTCTCCTCATACTGGAAATGCTCAATCAAGTCAACTTAGCAAAAAGGTTGCCCAGCACTATTCTATGCGTACATAGGCTAGACAACAATATTTAGAAGGTTAAAAATATACAGGGACACAAACAATACAGTAGTCTTCTAATCTTGGAAAAACAACACGACATTTAATATGATCAAACAAGCAAAATAGAACATGAAATTTTGCACTAGCAAACAAACAAAATAGAACATGAAATTGTGTACTAGCAAACAAGCACAACATATGTGAACACACTCCCCAACTCTCCCAGTCCCCCCCCCACACACACTAAAAAAGGAACACAAACAAATTTAAAATCCCACAAAATCCAGGTAATAAACTTTAAACAACCACGTTCATAAAAATATATGTATCTACGTCCGTGCAACGTAATACTGCACATAAATTATTGTAACAACGTAATTCTAGATAGTAATTTGTTGTAACGATATAATTCTAGATAGTAATTTGTTGTAACGATATAATTCTAGATAGTAATTTGTTGTAACGATATAATTCTACATAGTAATTTGTTGTAACGATATAATTCTATATAGTAATTTGTTGTAACGATATAATTCTAGATAGTAATTTGTTGTAACGATATAATTCTAGATAGTAATTTGTTTTAACGATATAATTCTACATAGTAATTTGTTGTAACGATATAATTCTAGATAGTAATTTGTTGTAACGATATAATTCTATATAATAATTTGTTGTAACGATATAATTCTACATAGTAATTTGTTGCAGCAATATAATTCTAGACAGTAATTTGCTGTAATGACATAATTCTAGATAGTAATTTGTTGTAGCAACATAATTTTAGACAGTAACATGCGGATTAACATAATTTTAGACAGTAATTTGTGGAATGACATAACTTTAGGCAGTAAATTGTGAAGTAATATAATTTTAGATAGTAGGACCCTAACTTGTAAAACAAAACTATTGTGGGCAGTAACTTGTGTAAATAATAAAACTTTAGATCGGAACTTATGGAACAACATAATGTTACAAAGTAAGTTTTGGAACATCACAGTATAAGCAATAATTTGTGGAATAAAATCATTTTAGATTGTAACTTATGGAACAACACAATTTTAGACAGTAACTTGTGAATTAACATAATTTTAGAGAGTAACTTGTGGAATAACACAATTTTAGACAGTAACATGTGGAACAACACAATTTTAGACAGTAACTTGTGAATTAACATAATTTTAGAGAGTAACTTGTGGAATAAAATAATTTTAGACAGTAACTTGTGGACCAACATAATCTTAGGAAGTAAATTGTGAAACATAATTCTAAAAATGAACATATATCACAGCATCATCTTTTGTGATCCTCATCTATACAAGGATAGATAACACGTCTTGCTTGGTAAAGTAAGAACACGGATAGATAACACGTCTTGCTTGGTAAAGTAAGAACAAGGATAGATAACACGTCTTGCTTGGTAAAGGAAGAACAAGGATAGATAACACGTCTTGCTTGGTAAAGTAAGAACAAGGATAGATAACACGTCTTGCTTGGTAAAGTAAGAACAAGGATAGATAACACGTCTTTTTTGGTAAAGTAAGAACAAGGATAGATAACACGTCTTTCTTGGTAAAGTAAGAACAAGGATAGATAACACGTCTTGCTTGGTAAAGTAAGAACAAGGATAGATAACACGTCTTGCTTGGTAAAGTAAGAACAAGAATAGATAACACGTCTTGCTTGGTAAAGTAAGAACAAGGATAGATAACACGTCTTGCTTGGTAATGTAAGAACAAGGATAGATAACACGTCTTGCTTGGTAAAGTAAGAACAAGGATAGATAACACGTCTTGCTTGGTAAAGTAAGAACAATGATAGATAACACAACTTGCTTGGTAAAGTAAGAACAAGGATAGATAACACGTCTTGCTTGGTAAAGTAAGAACAAGGATAGATAACACAACTTGCTTGGTAAAGTAAGAACAAGGATAGATAACACGTCTTGCTTGGTAAAGTAAGAACAAGGATAGATAACACGTCTTTTTTGGTAAAGTAAGAACAAGGATAGATAACACGTCTTGCTTGGTAAAGTAAGAACAAGGATAGATAACACGTCTTGCTTGGTAAAGTAAGAACTATTTTTTATAACATCATTCTTACCTTCTTAACAAACAAATATCACAATACTTCGCCATATCTAATGAATACTGGGCACTCCTCTACATAAGAATATGCTTCGATCAGACAGTGCTAGTCCCTGGCTAACTCCAAACTTCGAATCTACCACACTCGAAATTCGATTGGTTTAGTAAATATTTATTCACTTCAGAATCGATGTAAAATTGTGTGTAATATGAACGGTAGTTTCCAATGACACACAAGTATGTGTCGATATTGTGTACTCGATTCTCTGTGCTGTCACGATGAGCGTATATTGTTGTTTCCTGAGATAATAGGTACTTTAGACAAGTGATGTGGACGGCGAAACTGCGCAATGAAAGAGAATGATGTAGTCTTTCAAATGTCGATTTATCAGAAGTAAGATTTAGACATTTGTGCGTTGTTTACTGCGCCACTAAGGTTTCGACTAGCGCGGTGAAAGAGCTAGACTCGATGATCGATATTTTAGCTGGAGTGAGTGATTGAATCCGGTGCGATGTGTAAGTGTGTGTACGCGCGTGTGGAGCGACGATGACTCATTCATTGCCGCAAGAGACATGGCGTCTCCGGTTGGACCACTCACTTCTGCTCCATTCCCTATATGACTTTATCCAATGAGGACTTGGCGAGTTATTACGAGCGGTCCTGTGACATGGTTATTTGTGCGTGTTGGAGTATATAACACAGCGTCTAAAGTGCTAGATTTGCTTGTATTTTGTCATGATGACGAAATATCCCATTTCAACTAAGGGGCTGCCCATCTAAAAAAAAGTTTTAGAAAGAGAGAGAGAGAGAGAGAGAGAGAGAGAGGAGATAAGGGTGAGTTTGACAACAATTGACGTTAATATTGCCTTTATATAGCAATTAAATTACTTTAATTTGAAAACATGTTTCTATAAATGTCAAACACATGTTTTTCGTATTTTTCCAACAAAATTCTTGTTTTAAAAAAGAGAGTAGGTCGGTTTTTTTGGACACCATTATGTATGGGGAGAGGCTTGAAGTCTTGACAGTTTTTGACAAGTGGTAGGAGAGTTGTAGGAGAGTGGTAGGAGAGTGGTAGGAGAGTGGTAGGAGAGTAGTAGGAGAGGGTCAAATGTTGACAAGACATTGCAGACTGTATTTTATGGACAGTACCTAATAGTACTATAACAAGTCTCCATGAAGACTATGGCGGTGACCAAGGCATTTGAGTGGCTATGCACACAGAAGGTAACGCAGGTCTGCATCTTGAGTGACTCTACGAGTATGATTAAGAAGGTACAAGTGGGTAGTGGATTGAGGCCTTGAGAAAGGCGAGCTTGAAAGTGGTTACATTTATTTTCGTGCCGGGACATGAGGGCGTTCGAGGCAATGAAAGAGCTGATCAACTGACATCGTTCTCGATTGTGGCACAGGGCGATAGGGCAATGGATCGTGCTGACGTTTTGAACTCCTTAAGAGATATGACACTGCGGAAGTGGTTCTTGATGTCACTGCTGGAAGTGGTTTTTGATGTCACTGCGGGAAGGGGTTCTTGATGTCACTGCGGAAAGTCGTTCTTGATGTCACTGCGAGAATGGTTCTTGATGCCATTCGGGAAGTGGTTCTTGATGTCACTGCGGCAAGTGGTTCTTGATGTCACTGCGGGAAGTGGTTCCTGATGTCATTGCGGGAAGTGGTTCTTGATATCATTAAGGGAAGTGGTTCTTGATATCACTGCGGGAAGTGGTTCTTGATGTCACTGCGGGAAGTGGTTCTTGATGTCACTGCGTAAAGTCGTTCTTGATGTCACTACGGGAAAGTTCTTGATGCCATTCGGGAAGTGGTTCTTGATGTCACTGCGGCAAGTGGCTCTTGATGTCACTGCGGGAAGTGGTTCTTGATGTCACTGCGGGAAGTGGTTCTTGTGGTCACTGCGGGAAGTGTTTCTTGATATCACTGCTGGAAGTGGTTCTTGATATCACTTCTAGAAGTGGTTCTTGATATCACTGCATGAAGTGGTTCTTGATGTAACTGAGGGAAGTGGTTCTTGATATCACTGCGAGACGTGGTTCTTGATATCACTGCTGGAAGTGGTTCTTGATATCACTGATAGAAGAGGTTCTTGATATCACTGAGGGAAGTGGTTCTTGATGTAACTGAGGGAAGTGGTTCTTGATATCACTGATAGAAGAGGTTCTTGATATCACTGAGAGAAGTGATTCTTGATGTCACTGAGGGAAGTCGTTCTTGATATCACTGATGGTAATGGTTCTTGATGTCACTGAGGGAAGTGGTTCTTGATATCACTGCGAGACGTGGTTCTTGATATCACTGATAGAAGAGGTTCTTGATATCACTGAGGGAAGTGGTTCTTGATGTAACTGAGGGAAGTGGTTCTTGATATCACTGCGAGACGTGGTTCTTGATATCACTGCTGGAAGTGGTTCTTGATATCACTGATAGAAGAGGTTCTTGATATCACTGAGGGAAGTGGTTCTTGATGTCACTGAGGGAAGTCGTTCTTGATATCACTGAGGGTAATGGTTCTTGATGTCAGTGAGGGAAGTGGTTCTTGATATCACTGCGAGACGTGGTTCTTGATATCACTGCTGGAAGTGGTTCTTGATATCACTGCGGCAAGTAATTCGTGAAAACACTGCGGGATGTAGTTCTTGATATCACTGAGAGAAGAGGTTCTTGATATCACTGCGGGAGTGGTTCTTGATGTCACTGAGGGAAGTGGTTCTTGATGTCACTGAGGGAAGTCGTTCTTGATATCACTGAGGGTAATGGTTCGTGATGTCACTGAGGGAAGTGATTCTTGATATCACTGCGGGAAGTTATTCTTGATATCACTGCGGGAAGTGGTTCTTGATATCACTGATAGAAGTGGTTCTTGATATCACTGCGGGAAGTGGTTCTTGATATCACTGCGGGAAGTGGTTCTTGATATCACTGCGGGAAGTGGTTCTTGATATCACTGCGGGACGTAGTTCTTGATATCACTGATAGAAGAGGTTCTTGATATCACTGCGGGAAGTGGTTCTTGATATCACTGCGGGAAGTAGTTCTTGATATCACTGATAGAAGTGGTTCTTGATATCACTGCGGGAAGTGGTTCTTGATATCACTGCGGGAAGTAGTTCTTGATATCACTGATAGAAGAGGTTCTTGATATCACTGAGGGAAGTGGTTCTTGATGTAACTTAGGGAAGTGGTTCTTGATATCACTGCGAGACGTGGTTCTTGATATCACTGCTGGAAGTGGTTCTTGATATCACTGATAGAAGAGGTTCTTGATATCACTGAGGGAAGTGGTTCTTGATGTCACTGAGGGAAGTCGTTCTTGATATCACTGAGGGTAATGGTTCTTGATGTCACTGAGGGAAGTGGTTCTTGATATCACTGCGAGACGTGGTTCTTGATATCACTGCTGGAAGTGGTTCTTGATATCACTGCGGCAAGTAATTCGTGATAACACTGCGGGATGTGGTTCTTGATATCACTGAGAGAAGAGGTTCTTGATATCACTGCGGGAGTGTTTCTTGATGTCACTGAGGGAAGTGGTTCTTGATGTCACTGAGGGAAGTCGTTCTTGATATCACTGAGGGTAATGGTTCGTGATGTCACTGCTGGAAGTGGTTCTTGATATCACTGCGGCAAGTAATTCGTGATAACACTGCGGGATGTGGTTCTTGATATCACTGAGAGAAGAGGTTCTTGATATCACTGCGGTAGTGGTTCTTGATGTCACTGAGGGAAGTGGTTCTTGATATCACTGCGGGAAGTGGTTCTTGATATCACTGCGGGAAGTGGTTCTTGATATCACTGCGGGAAGTGGTTCTTGATATCACTGCGGGAAGTGGTTCTTGATATCACTGCGGGAAGTGGTTCTTGATATCACTGAGGGAAGTGGTTCTTGATATCACTGCGAGTTTGCTTTTTAGGATATGTTACACTGGAGTATCGGCACGCAACAATAAATAGAATTGTCAATACCACAGAATACTGATGTGTCGGACCATTGGAGTGAACAAAATAGCGAAGCAACGATTTCCATTCGCTGGATTACATCCTGATGGTAATCTAGTAGGAGCATTGTCCTGCTACAAGAGAGACCCAGCAGGTGTTTGAGAATGAACGCTGAAGAAGAAGAATTGTCAATATTTCACCGCTGGATACATAGTTTTACTGCAGTTGAGCATCGTCCATATATTACAAGGAAGCTTCACATGATAATATGAAATATTTGTATTTGAATGTGTGATCAAAAATACAAGTAAATTGTATCTTCCTCTTCTACGTTCATTCTCAATCTCCTGCAGATTAGCAGGATGTAGTCCGGTGAACGTTCTCAATCTCCTGCAGATTAGCAGGATGTAGTCCGGTGAACGTTCTCAATCTCCTGCAGATTAGCAGGATGTAGTCCGGTGAACGTTCTCAATCTCCTGCAGATTAGCAGGATGTAGTCCGGTGAACGTTCTCAATCTCCTGCAGATTAGCAGGATGTAGTCCGGTGAACGTTCTCAATCTCCTGCAGATTAGCAGGATGTAGTCCGGTGAACGTTCTCAATCTCCTGCAGATTAGCAGGATGTAGTCCGGTGAACGTAATGTGTTTTATCATTGTTTAAACTACGTTGCAATATCTGGGCTTTTCAGCCTGGCACATCCGACTTCAGCATGAAATGAGTCCTTTCCAGTCTATATGGGTTATGACAGCCATCTCCACCCCACAGTCGCTTATGACATGCATGGAATGTAAACAGTTCTGCATGTTTTTGCTCACCTGTCAGGTGCGCGAAATTGTATCATTTTCGACACATTTACCATTTTCCTTTTATTCAAGTTCTCCGGCGCATATAAAGAGCTGTGATTCCTCTAGAAACAAATTATCCCGGTCGAGTATCTAACTATTCTTACACCAACAGATATGCCTTCTTGTTAGACTTGAAAATCAAGCTGCAGTAGCCCCCACATTGTGGTAGTATCGCTCCACATAGTACTCAGCCATATTTTATTCTCGAATAATGCTCGAAAATAGAAATGTTAAGACAAGCAATCCCGCAATGACAATTGTGTATTCGGACAGTTTAGAAAGCAATAGAAAATAATGAAGATATTGTGCGTAGAAAATCACAGCCATAACACGGTGAGTTGATGCTAAATCCTCAATAAGAAATTCTACTAATACAGGCAGTAAAATGTGCTTCGCTAATTTGTGTAAATAATTTGTATTTTTTACTCCAGCATCTTTGACGACCTGCAGATTTCTCACAGAAACCACATTTCAGTAGCCTCCAGTTTATTTTGAAATTTTATTTTTACTCTACAAGCAATCCGTGAGAAAAAAATGTGTTCTACATAATACATAGAATTCTCATATATATATATATATATATATATATATAACATTCAAATAAAAGATACGTAACTTTTTTAGAATTACTTTTATATAATATATTCCCTGATAGTACATCATTCAACATATCGACTGTGTGCGCCTGCTCATTAACTTCTCGTGGTTACCTGAAATGTACTCATCACATGATTCGTGAAGTCATGAAAGAGATCAAAACAAGATTGTTGGCAATAACTCGTGACAAGTTCATGAGAATCTCGTGAAACTTACTTAAAATTCTCTGACCATGTTATTGAATGACTGTAATAAATTGACGGTCCTCGAATAAATTCTGCTGAAAAATGTGCAGGTATGGCTCATCTCACTACAGAAATACGATACAGCATTTTTGGACGCTTACAGATTGTACAGTCACAAGATAATTTAATGTCGTTAGAAGCACCATTAGTCACATTTGGATGCGATTTCAATAAACTGGCTTAGTGGCAGACCGGCAGCGCAGTGGAAGACCCAGAGTTACAACTCTTGTCGACGACCTCTTCACGTGACTACATCACCTCAGAAATCGATTTGCATTTCAGTCAATGTCAGCAGCTCGTCTAATTTCAGATTAAATGGTCGGAATCGGTTGGACGACGCTGGTCTTTGGGCTAGAAGACCCTACAGAGGTCCTGTTCTTTCAGACTGGCATCGCCAGAACCGACTGCAGTAGACGAACCAGCATCGTCAATGAATCGTTGGGAATGACTAAAAGCGGGTTTGGTTTACCTAAAGTCTGGAAGTTTCTTCATGACAAGTTTGAAATATGAATTCTGTAAAATACAATTTTTGTACACGTTTGAAATAATGTTACGTATCTTTTTTGAACAGTATACAGTGATACTCAAATATATACGGAGTATACATATATTTCTGTATCTCAGTATATATTGGTAGCATATCCTATTCAGGACGTAACTATCAACCCAGCATTTGTTGACTGTGATTTTCTAGACAATATAAATACCGTCAGCAGTTTGCCTTTGCTTTCTGAACGGTTCGGATGCACAATTGCCCGTGGCAAGGATCGAACTCGGTACCTTGGGCATCACAGACGCGCTCTGTACCACCTTACCACAGAGCTGGACACAGTATATATAGCCACTCAAATACTCCATGTAACTCCATAACTAGTAAAATAATGCATGACAGTTATATATTGTCCATATTACATTCGATACATACGATTTAAAGCATGGGGAAAAAAAGCTAAACAGATAAATACTCCGTGAGATATGAAGGAAAGTAAATGTGGTAGTGTATCCTATAGAAACAAAATCATCAAGTACATGCAGTAAAGCTGGAGATTGATATACGACTGTCAGTCAAGTCGAAATTTTTTTTTTTTTTTTTTTTTTTTTTTGTTATTTTTTTTTTCTGGTCGACTTCTAATAGTTTAACTTTTTAGAAGAATTTAACATCGGCAGCTGTGGTCTACACCACTCGACAAGACTTCTGGACGAATGCTAGGGATGTCTAATGTTCGTCTATCGTTTCATAAATATATATTTTTTTCAAGTTTGAGCCATCGAGCCGTTGTGTATATCTTAATTAAATATTTTAATTTAATAAATATCTACACATTATCATGGAAAGATTTTCAAAAACAGGTACCAACTTTTGGCTTACTATTAATACACAGAAAACAGAAATCATGTTGCAACCAGCTGCTCAGTGGTAGAGTATATCTGGAAAGTCATGGGTAGATCACAATCTTCTACAGTGGTTAGTCATAACATGTCCATATTGTCCAAGGACATTTGTGGCCAGAAGAGATATTTTTTCTAGGAACCAAGCCAAGAACATTAACTGAATTTCCAAATTTGGATGTAACAAATGGTCATAATCATCATCATGTAATAGACGAACAACAGAACATATCACAATTGTTCCCACTGTGTGGATATTCTTCCTAGTAGATACTCAGAGACTTGTTCCCACTGTGGATATTCTTCCTAGTAGATGCTCCGAGACTTGTTCCCACTGTGGATATTCTTCCTAGTAGATGCTCCGAGACTTGTTCCCACTGTGGATATTCTTCCTAGTAGATGCTCAGAGACTTGTTCCCACTGTGGATATTCTTCCTAGTAGATACTCAGAGACTTGTTCCCACTGTGGATATTCTTCCTAGTAGATACTCAGAGACTTGTTCCCACTGTGGATATTCTTCCTAGTAGATACTCAGAGACTTGTTCCCACTGTGGATATTCTTCCTAGTAGATACTCAGAGACTTGTTCCCACTGTGGATATTCTTCCTAGTAGATACTCAGAGACTTGTTCCCACTGTGGATATTCTTCCTAGTAGATACTCAGAGACTTGTTCCCACTGTGGATATTCTTCCTAGTAGATACTCAGAGACTTATTCCCACTGTGGATATTCTTCCTAGTAGATGCTCCGAGACTTGTTCCCACTGTGGATATTCTTCCTAGTAGATACTCAGAGACTTGTTCCCACTGTGGATATTCTTCCTAGTAGATACTCAGAGACTTGTTCCCACTGTGGATATTCTTCCTAGTAGATGCTCCGAGACTTGTTCCCACTGTGGATATTCTTCCTAGTAGATGCTCAGAGACTTGTTCCCACTGTGGATATTCTTCCTAGTAGATACTCAGAGACTTGTTCCCACTGTGGATATTCTTCCTAGTAGATACTCAGAGACTTGTTCCCACTGTGGATATTCTTCCTAGTAGATACTCAGAGACTTGTTCCCACTGTGGATATTCTTCCTAGTAGATACTCAGAGACTTGTTCCCACTGTGGATATTCTTCCTAGTAGATGCTCCGAGACTTGTTCACCTGTTTCAGAAGTAGACAGTCATGTAGTGGACAATCGCATTATGTTATTGTGTTTATTCAGTCTGTTGTGTCCTGTCCTCAAGGAGTTGTATAGAACATAAGTAGTCTGTTGTGTCCTGTCCTCAAGGAGTTGTATAGAACATAAGTAGTCTGTTGTGTCCTGTCCTCAAGGAGTTGTATAGGACATAAGTAGTCTGTTGTGTCCTGTCCTCAAGGAGTTGTATAGGACATAAGTAGTCTGTTGTGTCCTGTCCTCAAGGAGTTGTATAGAACATAAGTAGTCTGTTGTGTTATGACCTCAGGAAGTGGTATAGGACATAAGTGATCTATTGTGTCAAGAAAAATGAATTAAACAGGTTACTAAAACACTTACCTTGCCTATTAATAAAAATATATTTTAAAAAGTATATATAAAAAAATATACAATAAAACTAAACAGGACAATTCTCCACGTATCGGCTCAAATTGAACCTTTTTCAAGAGACAAACAACAGAAAACAACAAAATAAAAAACAAAATAGATGACTAGATTTCATCAAGCCCCGTCTCCATAGCGCAGGGATGGCAACGCATCTAGTACAAGATAAAATGCGTGCATTCATTATAAACAAACCGAAAGTGGGAAATTAGAGGCACTATAGATGTAGTTGGGATGTTTATAATGAGTGCAAGAATAATAAAACAAAAAGATAAGAAAACTACCCCTTTTGTCACTTTATCAGACAGGCAGGTTTTAAACACATAGTCACAACAGGCAAGACTGAAGGGAACAGAGACAGATGGGGACGTGAGAAAATATTCGTATGACAACCTAGCAAGGCTTGGAAACAACGATCCTGATAACAATACTGTGAACAGAGAACCATGGTCACCTACGCCAACCAGAATGGCATATGATAATGATAGATGAGTAATGATGAGGTTGTGTGGTGGTGGGGTGAGTGGGTTTGGGGAAGGAAGGATACAACAAGAATTATCATTTGAAAACGCATGGAATGAATGTGAAACAAAATATAGACATAAACATATATATAAAACCAAACTTAAACATACATAGAAATGTATACACACACCAAGAGTTAAGAAATAAATATATAACAAAATGGACACAGATGTGTGAAGGATACCTACACAAAATGCACAGGCATGTAAATGTATCCACACATAGGAAAGGGCTCACACCAGAATAGGCATACATATTGACACAGAATGGACATACGTGCATTAACATAAACAAGCACTCACACATAAATATAATATATATATATATATATATATATATATATACATAAATATGAACATGCATCCACATAAACACTTTCTCACATAAATAAAAACAATAACATGAATATTCGTACACATAGAAACATATACATATATTAATGTAAATATAAACGTTCGTTCACATAAAGATAATGCTATAACAACTGCATATGTATACATACAAATGTGTGGCCCAAAGTAATTGTGTGGATACATAGAACCATGTAAAACAAAATGCATATACAAACAACTATACATGTGTGGGCACCCATCGAAGAGACAACTGCAATAACAACGAGGAAATCAAAATCAAAATATGTAAATGATTTAACAATAACAAAATAGCAGAGTACAAAATAATCACATATTGACATACACAAACGAAAGAAGACATAAAGGAATTATATAGAAGCACGGCAAACACAAAAATAATTACTCACGAAAGTGTACAAAGACAAATAATTACAAGAATCAGTGCAATACGGGAGTAGAGGGTATAAAGAAAAGGTGGGTAACTCAAACAAAACGGTGATTAATGTTCATTCCGTGTGGTTGCAAGACTCCCATATGACAAATGAGACGATATTCCAAGGACTGACGTTGCATGTCAATGTGATGGCACCAACTCAAGTAAAATTCTCCTGAAGTACAAAATCCCACTTTGCCGTAGATGTCGTTGCCACTTATACACATTTATTTTTAATGTTATCCCTAAAGAAATATATCAAATTCTTACCTAGATTTGAACCCGTACCATCATGACTATGAAACCTGCGTTCTAAGCAACTGGTTACGTTCTACCGCAGTGGTGTCAGTAGCCTCTGAAATACAGCATCTCCAGGCAAAATCAACATGTGTTAAATTATAACTGAACCTACACATTCCAGACATCAATATTGTCTCAGGAAAATCGAACGACCGTACTCGCTCAGTCAGACGTCCTTGACCTTCATGACCTCTCGCGCACAAACTAACATCACACAAGTTCTCTCTCCTTGACCTAACCGACATTTGCCCTCGCGTCAATGTGACCTCTTTTATTATTGACACATGATTTCCATCCTCTTGTTTGCGTGTGCTCTCTTCTGATTTACTCTCCAATTATTTGCTATTAAGACGTCTGTACATTACCATCATATTTTTGTTGTTAAATTTAAATTTAAGTGATTTGTCGCAGTAGTAACTTAGTTATTTTTTAAAACTCTTCTAACAAGAGTAAAAATGTTAACAACAAAAAATGTCACAGCTTCAAATGTATATTGTCTATTGTTTTTCCCCAGGTGGTTTGTGATCCACTCTTGCCTTTAAGCGTAGGGGTGATTGGAGCTCGAGCTTGCGTTCTAAAGCCAGATATGTGGCCTCGGCTGTGCTATGACCGTGTCTGTACAGGATGTCCCTGATGTTTTCTATCCATCATTTCCGTGGTCTTCCTCTAGCTTTGTACCATGATCTCATTTTGTTATATGCTTCAAATGTAGACCTTGAAAAGTGTGTGTTTTAGAAATTAGAAGACCAATTGCGTTGTGGTGTAACTCCTAACAATATTGTTAAGAATGTCCTAATGACATGTTATGGATTTTCTATTGTCTGTCCCCAGGTGAGTGATGGTTGATAGTATTCACTATTGCAGTTAAGAGTAGGGGTGAGAAGTTAATCTGTCTGATGTCTAACAGCTGTCTAACAGCTGTCCTCTGATGTTACAAACATCTAATAGATGGTCGTACTAGTATTCACATGGACCAAAAGTAGCAGCGCTGAGTAATCTGTTTTATCAGTGAATGGGCAAACGCTATAGTAACCAGATTTTTAGAGGTGTGGTAATATCACTAACAGTCCAAAATCAGCGCTCAAGACAATCCTGAAGTAGGTCTTGTTTTCTAGCAATGCTAGTGAAAATTTTGTCAACACGGAAAATCTCGAAGGAAATGTTTATTGACAACCGCCCCTAACTCTGATTCTGAATTGAGGACTTCTTGATATATTCAGATGTTCCTGGATTAATCCGATCGTAGACAGTGCGTCAGAGAACTCACACCGATCTGAGTTACCTGCCTTCACTCATAGACTTGCTTGATTGAAAAGCATCAATCATTACAATTTTCTACCTTCGTTTGCCGGATGAATTTTCATTGTTATAAATGGAACATAATTCAAGCATAGTGATTAATCAAAGAAACAATATGTAATAATATGTGAAATATGTATTTCTAATTACAAATAAATGAAATTTTGTCTTGAAGCACGGTGTAGCATGGTGTAGCACGGTGTAGCATGGTGTAGCACGGTGTAGCACGGTGTAGCACGGTGTAGCATGGGTAACAGTCTTAATATAACAACAGTAAACTACACATTGCTGCATTTTGCGACAGTATGCGTAAACAGCAAACGTCAGCTGCTCTTTACACAGTAGCTGCTCTTTACACAGTAGTTGCTCCTTACACAGTAGCTGCTCTTTACATGGTAGCTGCTCTTTACACAGTAGTTGTTCTTTACACAGTAGCTATTATTTACACAGTAGCTGCTCTTTACACAGTAGCTGCTCTTTACACAGTAGTAGTTCTTTACACATGTGCGACTGGTCCGCATAAGTATATTATGTGGCCTACCCAGTCACAAACACCTGTATTTGTATGGAGTGCGTGGTGCGTGTGTTGATGGTGGGGTGATGATGGCAACACGCTGGTTACTCGTATATGGGCGTATCTGCATGTGAACGGGCCCGCCTGGAGACGGATAGAGGAGCTGTGTCTCGCTTCCTTAGACCATCGGATTATGTATTTCTCGATGGTCATAGTCCATCCCTGTGAAGTGATCGTTCCAACCCCCCTCTCCAGGGGTCGCGACCAACAGGTTGTGAATCGTTGCTCTAAATTGTATCACACTGTCACATTTTTCATGTAAAGCACCCTCATATTTAACAATTTTCATATAAAGCACCCTCATATTTAACAGTTTCTATGTGAAGTGCACTCATATTTAACAGTTTCTATGTGAAGTGCACTCATATTTAACAACTTTCATATAAAGTGCACTAGATTTAACATTTTACATGTAAAGCGCACTCATATGTAACAGCTTTCATGTAAAGTGCATTCATATTTGAAAGGTGTTGTACATAAATTACATCAACACATTTTTGACATTATTAAACCTTCATGTCAACAACTTGTCAAGAATCTGGAGACCCCTTACCATTGTCATGTAATGTCAAAATCTGTTAAACCCCACCCCCTCCCAATCCCTAGAAAATATTTAACTGAAAAAGTGTAAAAGTAACGACATCAACTTTTGCAAATTTTTTCTTAATTTACACAATGTTTTCTTAATTTACACAATCTTTTCCTAATTTACACAATGTTATCCTAATTTACACAATTTACTTTCCTAATTTACACAATTTTTTATAATGTACACATTTGTAACTTAATTTACACAATTCTTTCCTAATTTACACAATCTTTTTCTAATTTACACAATTGAGTTGGTGTATAAAAACCGCTTTGTTGACGTCAACTTTGTCAAAGCCCCCTCCTCCCTATTTATTGACATAATTTATGGACAACCTTTACCCCAATCTAAAAAATAAAGAAAGTGCTATATAATTACATCATTTTTTTCATAATTTTAGAAAATATTTTACAATATTGCGCTAGAATTTTGGAAAATTGTTTACAATTCAAACACTTTAATTTGTGTATAAAAGCAGACTTTTTGACGTCAACTTTTGACAAACCACTCCCTCCACCTTTTCAACGACTGTCAAACTTTGTCAGGCCACCTACCTCACCTCCACTTGCAGATGTAATTTCTGGATTGCCTCTAAGAACGATCGTCTCAGACCAGACATATAATTTATTGAAATATCACAAAATGGAAATTGTGGTATTTATATGTTTGTGACTGCCGAAGACGGATGTGTCGGGCCATTGGCGCAAATAAAACGGCGACACAACGCATTTCCATTCTCTGGACTACATCCTGCTGGAAATCTAGTAGGACAATGGTCCTGCTACAAGAGAATTCAGCAGGAGTTTGAGAATGAACGCTGAAGAAGAATATGTTTGTGAAAATGGACGAAAAATTGCAGTAACACTTTACCAGTGGTAAATAAAGAAATTTAAAATAACCAAAAATAACATTGTTCAATATAAGTTCTATGAATAGGACAAATATACAGAATCAACGTTTCGACCACAAGGTCTTTGTCTAAGGACATACACAAACACTGGAAGTAGAGTAGATAAAAACTACATAAGGAAAGAAATTTAATCTGGGAGAAAACAAATACTTGAGATGGGACAGGATACTGTATAAAGTGTACCACAAAATCAAGAGACAGAAGATTTTGGTGGTCCGTTGTAGCCAACCTTCGATGTAGAGCCGCAATCGATGACGAAAATGATGGTGTGCTTAATGAGATGGTGTTTTTGATTATGATGTTGATGATATGGTGAGGATGATGGGAATGCTGAATAGGAATGATTTACAAGTGATTTATAGACCTGCATTTGTTTTATCACAGAAATAGTGGAAAAACACCGTGTTAGATTATTGTATAGCTAGTTATTTTCAATGTCTAGTCATATTGTATGGCTAGTTATTTTCAATGTCTAGTCATATTGTATGGCTAGTTATTTTCAATGTCTAGTCATATTGTATGGCTAGTTATTTTCAATGTCTAGTCATATTGTATGGCTAGTTATTTTCAATGTCTAGTCATATTGTGTGGCTAGTTATTTTCAATGCTAGTCATATTGTATGGCTAGTTATTTCTAATGCCTAGTTATATTGTATGGCTAGTTAGTTCTAATACCTAGTCATAAGCGATCGCGTATTAGTTGTTCTTATATTAAAGTTATTAAAAAGTAATTATTTTATGAACAGTTCTGTGAACCTATGAATGTACACACAAATGGAACAAGAAATTGGAAGGAGTAAATCTACTTAAATAAGTTTTGCGTATAACTGATACTGTTTGCTGCAATGTAGAAGCTGGTGCAATACAACGATATCGGCATTTTTCTTGAAAAACGAACTGTGACTTTTACTCAGGAAAGCCGATGGAGTGACTTATGTATTTGACATCGCATCTTGTGTAGGTTTTTAACGTATTTTTTGTCACTATTATTCTACCGATTAGTAAAACAAATCTTAAATATTTAAAAATTTAATCAGTGCAGTCTTTATTCAGGGCAGTACGGTAACTCTGTTACATACTTGAAAAGTACACGTAATTATGTCCCTTTTAAACGATTGATGTTTTAAGGTCACTAGTTGTCGGTGTCCCCGAGTAACAGGGAATACTATCAGAAACAGATTAATTAGTCGTCGTAGAAGATCAATTAAAAGATGTTTTCATTAGCCGATCACTTTTATTCGTATTGATCTCACACACCGGGCAATAACAAGGCCCAGTAACTGCATGAGTTCTTTCATTGACTTACACACATGAAACATTAATGTGTACTGGAAGCGACACAGGAAACATTAATGTGTACTGGAAGTCACACAGGAAACAGAAACAAGTTGCAAGGAAAAAAAAGGATCTAAAAAGCATATAACAGTTGTTATAACTGGGTGGGGTGCTTTCCCTGGGAGTGGTGTGAGTTGAAATCACTGGGGCAATCTCAATGGTTATTTTTTTTTCATGCGAAACGATATATAGCTTATTTTCTTGCAGTGCCTGTACATGTAACGTCATCTATGTACAAGACTTTCAGTTATGTCTTTAGCGAGGATGAAGCAAATGATTTAAGAAACGAAATATAGTGATTGGCTCATCTATATTCATCTCTTCAATTATATTGATTTGTTCATATATATCGATCTGTTAACCTGTATTGATTTGTTCATATATATCGATCTGTTAACCTGTATTGATTTGTTCATATATATCGATCTGTTAACCTGTATTAATGTGTTCATCTGAATCTATCTGTCAATGTATATTGATTTGTTCATATATATCGATCTGTTAGTCTGTATTGATTTGTTCATCTATATCGATCTGTCAATGTATATTGATTTGTTCATATATATTGACAGATATCAGACGATACATCTGGTTAAAATAATGATAAAGAAAATTTATTTAAAAATTTCACATCTTGGTACAAAACAAACATGGATTAACCTGTAACGATTTCTTACACATGACCGAGATGTCACATTTGTACACAATTTGAACAATCTCTGAGACTGTTTTACTTTATTAAAAAAAAGCTCATGACAACATATTTGTTGAATTTTTGTGGATTTTCTATGGGGCAACCATTAAAAAAAAGATTATATTTTGCTTGTTGTTTTAGTACTAAATGTTATCTCATCAGTTCTGCATAAATATTTCTGGGGCCCCCAAAAAGTGACTTGATTAGCATATAGGTAAATTCTGCACTGACAGTATGTTGCAATCATGACAGCCTGTCTAAACTGGTAAATTTGAGTCAATCTTCCGGCTTCTGAAGGTCTCACGTTCAGGTTGTCTTTGAGAATTTGCACCTATATATTTTTCATTGCCCCGGCATTATTCCTTCAATTATGGTCTTTTCTGTGTTGATATGTTCTTTGATATGTCGCATATATTGTAATTTTCGAGACAGAAGCACCTTGTTGTTTCACCAGTGTTATTTTTCTTTCAATTTTCTCAGAATGTGCCTATTGCTGATTTCTGTGATGAGACGAGGTACAGAGCGTGTCTGTCACGACCAAGATGCCGGGTTCAAATCCAACCACAGATAATTGTGCACCAGGGCCGTTCAGATAACAATGGCAACCCACTAAACGTAATTAAATTGCATGGAAAATCACTGCAACCAAATAATTATTGGTTTATGGTTACATTTAAAATAGGATATCCTATCAATTAAAAAAAAAAATATCTTTATTGGAAATCATTGTCACTTTAATTATTGAAAACATCTTTGTAGAACAGGACCAGAAACATGTCCCTGAAATGGCACATGAAAAATGTCCCTAGAAAGGGACGAAAAATATGTCCCTAGAATAGAACCAGAAATATGTTCTTAGAACAGGACCAGAAATATGATCCTAGAGCAGGACCAGAAACATTTTCCTAGGACATGACCAGAAATATGTTCCTAGAACAGGACCAGAAATATGTTCCTAGAACAGGACCAGAAATATGTTCCTAGAACAGGACGAGAAATATGTTCCTAGAGCAGGACGAGAAATAAGTTTCTAGAACAGGACCAGAAATATGTTCCTAGAACTGGACCAGAAATATGTTCCTAGAACTGGACCAGAAATATGTTCCTAGAACTGGACCAGAAATATGCCCCTAGAATATGACAAGAAATATGTTCATAGAACAGGACCAGAAATATGCCCCTAGAACAGGACCAGAAATATGTTCCTAGAACAGGACCAGAAATATGTTCCTAGAACAGGACCAGAAATATGTTCCTAGAACAGGACCAGAAATATGTTCCTAGAACAGGACCAGAAATATATTCCTAGAACAGGACCAGAAATATGTTCATAGAACAGGACCAAAAATGTTTTCTAGAACAGGACCAGAAATATGTTCCTAGAACTGGACCAGAAATATGCCCCTAGAACAGGACCAGAAATATGCCCCTAGAACAGGACCAGAAATATGCCCCTAGAACAGAACCAGAAATATGTACGTAGAACAGGACCAGAAATATGTTCCTAGAACTGGACCAGAAATATGCCCCTAGAACAGGACCAGAAATATGCCCCTAGAACAGAACCAGAAATATGTTCTTAGAACAGAACCAGAAATATGTTCCTAAAACTGGAACAGAAATATGTTCCTAGAACAGACCCAGAAATATGTCTCTAGAACAAGGCCAGAAATGTTTTCTAGAACAGGACCAGAAATATGTTCCTAGAACTGGACCAGAAATATGCCCCTAGAATAGGACCAGAAATATGTTCATAGAACAGGACCAGAAATATGTCCCTGGAACGGTACCAGAAATATGTTCCAAGAACAGGACCAGAAATATGTCCCTAGAACGGTACCAGAAATGTCCCTGTAATGAGCGTTAATAGGACTCTTAAGTGCATTTGATGTCAGTTCCATCCCTTTCTCAGTGTGACTAGGGATTAACAGTTGTGAAGGTTAATAATCGTCTTTCCCTGGAAGCATGACTCCAGGGAGATTTGAGTCTGGGGGAAGAGTGCTAACACATGAGCTCTATCGATGCACAGGACATTAACACAAATTAGCCATCTGAGATAGTGTTTGCAAGTGGCTCTTTACAACCTAGCTTTTGTTGCTGCCGCCACACGCCCTTTCTTCATGCCACAATGATTTAAGGTCATAATGGCGTGATCGATACGTGTATTGATTGGTCTCGTAGCTATCTGTAAGGGCTTCTCTAGTCGTAAAGTGTCATCAATGATTCAGGGTTGCCAGATGGTTCAAACTGTTATGTTCAAATTATTCTTTAAAACATGGAAACAATCGGCACCATTTCTAAGATGTGTATAAACTATTAAAAACATACTGAATTTTCCAGAGTGCCACCTTTAAGTAAACTTATATTACATCTATCATAATATAAACATAATCATTCTATTGTCCGGCTCTGTGGCGAAGTGGTACAGAGCGCGTCTGTGACGGCAAAGGTACCGAGTTCGATCCTCACCACAGGCAATTGTGCTTCCGGACCGTTCAGAAAGCAATGGCAACCTACTGAACGTATTTATATTGCCTAGAAAATCACCACAGCCAACAAATGCTGGGGTGATAGCTACGTCCTGGATAGGATATGCTACCAATTTAAATGACAAATATATGATGTTGCTAACTTAACTTTAGTATTAATATTTGTGAGAGAGTACATGCTTTATCAAGACATAAAATCAGTGCGTGTAGTTTTTTTGCACAGGTTTGTGCATGGCAAAAAAGTATAGGCCTACATGTTACTTTTCATCATGTAGTAACTAATTGTCAATTAAATTATTGTCTAAATAATTATCTAGTGCGGTTGTTCTACCACGATAATTTGTATTCTTACTATATACTGTATCAAGTCTCACTGTCGTAACGAAACTTCAATTAGACATCATAAGAAAAGTATTATGGAATCCCTCTTTGAAACCTGTAATATTTATTCTATATTTTACAGTAGAACAGACCTTTTATAAATTGTTTAATATACACAAAAGATATAACACACAATTTGTAGCCAAATATAATCAAGAATTTGTTTGTTAAATGGGGGATTAAGCCTCTTAGCTGAGGCACGACACTTTCAACCTAAGACAGAAGTCTATTTTGGTTATATCAGGCCGTAAGTATCAGGCCGTAAATAATCAAGAAAACATTGGACAGTAGATTTATATTTAATAAAGGTAAAAAATTACCAATAAGGGAGAAAATGGGCTATAAAAAATTAATGGCCAGTAATCTTTGAAATTGACAAAATTTGATAATGGGGATCATAAACTGAGCAATATGGCAACCTTGCTATGAAGTTTCAGCCTACTCAATAGAAACAACTGCTGGTGTAGAGCAGTGTTTCCATCATACATTCTGACTGAATGAATTAGCACTAAAACACGACACAAAATGGTAAAAATGTAAACTGCGTGCATGATAAGCTGTTTGATGAATTCCCTATTGTGGGGATCTGAAAGAAGAGGAAAGATTATAACACTGTCACTTGCCACAAATATCGTAAGATACGACTAAAGGTTGTAAACAATGAGGTTGGCTACCCAACCGAGTAGCCGTGTGAAAGCTACCAGTAGAGAAGTCGTGTAGTAGTGTGTGTAGAGAGTAGTCAAGTAGTAGTGTGTGTATAGAGTAGTTGAGTAGTAGTGTGGAAGCCGTGCGGACGTTACCAATCGGGTAGTCGTGTGGAAGTCAGCAGGAGAGTAGTCGTATGTGAGTTACTAAATAATACTACGATGAAACTTGTGTCAAGTCGAATGTCCCAGATATCGCAGCCATGATATGCTAGTTAGTTTGTTATTTATTTATTTAGTTAGTTCTGTTGTTAGATAGTTGGATAGATTGTTAGTAAGTTAATAATTAGTTATATAGTTAGATAACTAGTTAGTTAATGAGCCCTAGTATTGACTTCGCCGAAAACTGGAGCATAGAATAACAGTTTTTTAACCGATCAAGCATGTCGTAAGAGACGCGTAAGGAGATTGTGGGATGATGTTATTTATCTCCGATCCCTCTGAGTGCGTCATCTAGAGGCAATGATGAAAGATGTTTCAGGCCGAAGGGTGCAGATATTATAGCTAGGCTGTACACCATGACACAACGTATTTGTTCTTCGAACTACATCCTGCTGATCTGCAGGAGTTTGAGAATCTCTCTGGACTTTTTTTTTGCTGATCTACGAAACTAATTGAGATACATTTCATTATTTGCTTCTTCACTAAGGCGGCACACATATGTAGTTTATTTCAGCTTAGTTAGAAGTGTTAGGGCACAGTTTATTTCAGCTTAGTTAGAAGTGTTAGGGCACAGTTTATTTCAGCTTAGTTAGAAGTGTTAGGACACAGTTTATTTCAGCTTAGTTAGAAGTGTTAGGGCACAGTTTATTTCAGCTTAGTTAGAAGTGTTAGGGCACAGTTTATTTCAGCTTAGAAGTGTTAGGGCACAGTTTATTTCAGCTTAGTTAGAAGTGTTAGGGCACAGTTTATTTCAGCTTAGTTAGAAGTGTTAGGGCACAGTTTATTTCAGCTTAGTTAGAAGTGTTAGGGCACAGTTTATTTCAGCTTAGTTAGAAGTGTTAGGGCACAGTTTATTTCAGCTTAGTTAGAAGTGTTAGGGCACAGTTTATTTCAGCTTAGTTAGAAGTGTTAGGGCACAGTTTATTTCAGCTTAGTTAGAAATGTTTGGGCACAGTTTATTTCAGCTTAGTTAGAAGTGTTAGGGCACAGTTTATTTCAGCTTAGTTAGAAATGTTTGGGCACAGTTTATTTCAGCTTAGTTAGAAGTGTTAGGGCACAGTTTATTTCAGCTTAGTTAGAAGTGTTAGGGCACAGTTTATTTCAGCTTAGTTAGAAGTGTTTGGTCACAGTTTATTTCAGCTTAGTTAGAAATGTTTGGGCACAGTTGTTCCAGCGATGGTAAATAATGGGAATATTTTTACCTGTTAACAAGGGAAATATAAGGGATGGCCGAATGGATAGAACTTCGGTCGCACAATCATGAGGCACTGAGTTCAGGTCAACTAACTAATGTATTGTCTTTCATATATAGGTAAAATATTAATAGTGCAATCGCTATACGTCGTGGTTACTGCCTTGTAAAATTATGCCTTGTTCCCAGATCAAATAACAGTATGACTGAATCCGTTAATTGGACAACATAATGCAAGTTTCCTACGTTGTTTTAGCCTGGCTATTGCTCTTAAGGGAACTGACAAAATCTTTGTTAGTGCTGAAATCTTTGTTAGTGCTGAAATCTTTGTTAGTGCTGACATCTTTTTTAGTGCTGACATCTTTGTTAGTGCTGAAATCTTTGTTAGTGCTGAAATCTTTGTTAGTGCTGAAATCTTTGTTAGTGCTGAAATCTTTGTTAGTTCTGAAATCTTTGTTAGTGCTGAAATCTTTGTTAGTGCTGAAATCGTTGCACCTAAATAATTGTTGTTTCTAATCAGGTGATGGTGATGATAACTATGATGACCATTTCGATGACGATTATGCTGATTTTGATGCTGACTGATTGTAAAGCTGATTGTAAAGCTGATTATGATGCTGATTATGACCATAGTGATGATGATGATGAGGATTATGATTGTGATGATATAACCTCGAGGAAGGATGATTTTGCCAATTGTGTTCGTCCGTGTGTTGCCGGGGCCTGAAAGGGGAGCAAAGAATAGCAACACTGTTTACCTTCCACGCATGTCGAAAAGGCGACTAAGGAGGTTATGGAGTTGGCTGTCCCATCCCATATAGGGTCAGTGACCCAAGGCCATGCTAAATCGGACGTGTCAGGCCGAAAGGCACAGATATCGCAGCAATGCTGTAAACCATGACACAGCGCATTCCGTTCTCCGGACTACATCCTGATAATCTGCAGGAGTTTGAGAACGAACGCAGAAGAAGAAGAAGAAGCCAATTGTGTCTCATGTGCCAGGCAGTAAAGTTTGACTTTCAGCACCAGATGGCAAGTTTCTCTATAACTCTATTCTCATGACTAAACATGCAAATGATATAGGCCTACATAAACATATCCATGGGCTGTCAAGAGCTACCTGACTCATAGCTAAAGGGATTATTTCTTCATGAACTGTCTCACTGTTAGCAATTATTCAATAAAGATGTTTAAAGATATCTTTAAAAACACCAGATGACAGTTGAACCAAATGTGGTTGTTGAGTGCAATTCCTCAAGATGACAGTCTTCTACTCCACAGGGGACTCAGCTGTGACATGTTTGCACAATCGAGGGACGCTCCACATCAAATGGATTGAATCTCATCCAGAATTTTAGGAATGGGTATTGAACAAGTTTATTATTCACATCGGCAATAATGTAGTGGGGTAATCAACTGCGCTAGTCATTTATTATAACATACATTCGTTAGTTAGTTCGCTAGTTAAACAGTTAGATAAATTGTTAGTTAGATAGTTTGCTAGTTATATATATATATATATATATATATATATATATATATATATATATATATATATATATATATATAGTTAGTTAGTTAGTTAGATAGTTAGTTAGTTAGTTGGTTAGTTAATTGTGTAGTTCGTTATATATTTAGATAGATAGTTAGCTGTTAGATAATTAGTTAATTTATTAGATAATTAGGTATATAATTAGTTAGTTAGTCTGAGAGGTAATTAGTAAGTTAGATAGTCAGATAGAAAGTTATACAGTTAGTTAGTTAGTTAGTTAGTTAGTTAGTTAGTTAGTTAGTTAGTTAGTTAGTTAGTTAGTTAGTTAGTTAGTTAGTTAGTCAGATGGATAGTTGATTGGTACATAGATAGTTAAATAGTTAGTTAGTTAGATATTTAACTAGTCAGATGGATAGCTAGTTAGTAAGTTAGTTAGCTTATTAGATATTTTTTACTTGAGATAGTAAAGGAAGAAAGAGACGTCATCTTCTGTAGGGATTTTAATGCAAATGGAAGCTCTTGGGGCAATACTACCTCTAATCAACAGGGAAGAGATCTTGAGGAGGCCTTGATTGATATAAATTTAGTATGCATAAACGACTGGCGCATGACAAGGCTTGCTGCTAGGGATAGCGACGACGACAGTGCAATCGACCTGGCTCTAGTGACGGCTGATATCGCACCCAAATGTAGATGGGATGTGTTGGCGCATCACTGCAGTGACCATTTGTCATGTGTCTTGTTGGTGGACAAAGGAAAAAGTAAACAACAGAGAGCTAGAGTTAAGTCCTTCCAGTACGATCGTAATGGGTCGTCCATCATAAACAGAATTAGGAAGGAAAAATGTAGGACACACGCCACCAAGGCACAAATGTGGAATCAACCCCCCTGGTGGAATGATGAAGTCCAATGTGCATTGAAGAGTAAACGTAGCGCAGTTGCAGAGTAGCAGAAAGCAAGGAAAAAAGTGACCGCACAGCCAGATCTTGTGCAATTAAAACAGACCAAAGACAACAGGGGTCAAGAATTTAAAGATATTGCTAAAGCTGCGAAGGAAAAAATGGAAAGACTTTTGTCATGAGATTGCAAAAGAAAAGTCATTAAAACTGTTCTGGCGCCTGCATAAATCAATGAACGACCCAAGGAAGCGTATAACAATCCCCAATTTTCAAAGTACAGACTTGGTATGGCAGAAGACAGATGAGAATAAGGGTGCAGAGCTGCTGGCTCATTACAAGGCAGAAATCGGTCAGAGGAATTTAGTGAATTACAATAAAATCATGAAAACAGTCACAGACATGTGCAAGGAGCAAGCTTTGGAAAGCGATAATGTAATTACTCTTGAAGATATTACAGCCGTACTGAAAAGACCAAGAAACTCTGCGCCAGGACCTGACGGCATTAGGTACGATGATCTCAAAGGCAGGTCAGACGAAGACCTTAAGGAGCTGGCAATGTTGTTCAACAAGAGCCTAGCGAACGGCAAAGTAGAGGAGGACTGGTTGCATAGTTACTTGATCCCACTACCCAAGCCTGGCAAGAGTCATGCCATTATACAGGGTTTCAGACTCATAACCATGCAGAATACGATCGGCAAGTTGTTGGAAAAGATTGTGGCGTGGAAATTGTCCGTACATCTAGAAAAGAATAATAGACTACCATCAACATTGGGAGGTTATCGTCCAGGTAAGCAGACTTGGCACAATGCCGCAGTGTTCGCGCAGGACGTTTTCGAAGGTTTTGACAAACGAATGGAGACATGCGCTCCTGCAATAGACCTGGAGGATGCTTATAACAGAGTACCTTTGGATTTCTTGATGACCATAATGCTACAACTCCAAGTAAGTCCATTTGTTGTCAGGTGGATTGTCTCTGCACTTTATCAGAGACAGGTTGTTCTTAAGTGTGGGAGTTGGTCTTCGCCACCAACAGTCATAAATCCAGGACTAGCACAAGGGTCACCTCTGTCCCCAGTACTATTCAATGTGTATACAGTTCAAATTACAAGCTGTCAGATTGCAGGACCAGGGAGAAATATGTCTTATGCTGATGACATCTTGGTATATAGGCAGAGCAGAGATAGAGAAAGAATTGCCAGAAATTTGCAGAGGGAGCTTGATCGTATAGGAGAATGGTGCAGTAATTCTGGAGCTTTTGTTAATCCATCAAAGGCATCGATAACATGGTTTTCCCTAAACAATCACATAGTGAACACATCCACGCCATCGGTTACTTTGAGAGGGGATGTCCTCGAGAGAACCAGCACAATGAAGTACTTGGGGGGCGGGTCATGTTGGACCGAAGTCTGAGTTTCAAAGATCATGTTGACCACATAATTGTAAAGGTCTTGCGGCGATGAAAGTTATGGCTGCTTCTCAATGCGAACAGAGACTGCTATTTCTGCTGTATCAGGGATTGGTGGTGGCGGTGGTAGAGTACGCACTGCGAATTCTGACACTGAGTCAAACTCAAACAGAAAGATCGGATAGAATCCAAAATGAAGCAATGCGAATCATTTTAGGGTGCACAAGAGATACGTCGGCTCGGGCTATGCGATACCTACTTGATTGCCCAACTGCGGAGCAAAGAATACAAATGTGCAGGGCGCGGGACTACCTAAAAATCACCGCTGATAAAGAGCACCCTCTACACCCAGAAATTATCAAAGTGAAAGGAAGTCGACTAAAGAGAGGAAAGGCGTGGATGGGGCGCGCAGAGGACGTTATACAGAGTGTCTGCAGATTGAAGGATGTACTACCTGGTGCCGAATGGAGTCTGGCACCCTCAGATTACCCAACAGCCTTCGAAGGAGTGATAACACTCAATAGAGAGTGCAGGGAATGGTGTCCGACAGTGGTCGAGTCGGAGGTGCTCGCTCTGATCAGGGAGAATTCCAGGGAAGGTGATATAGTTATATATACAGATGGGTCGGTTGAGAGACACATCAGGAGTTCCTGGGCTTTCACGGCT
Source organism: Meghimatium bilineatum (assembly GCA_034231615.1). Lineage (NCBI taxonomy): Eukaryota > Metazoa > Mollusca > Gastropoda > Stylommatophora > Philomycidae > Meghimatium > Meghimatium bilineatum. The sequence continues at coordinate 60,545,420 of CM067316.1, forward strand.
CAAAGGTGGGGGGGGGGGAGACTATCAGAGAGGAAAGTGGTGCATTCGTTCAGACGACAAGCAGCTTGATAATGGAGATTCTGGCGGTGACCAAAGCTTTGCAATGGGTCTGCTCACAGACTGTCTGCGAGCATGACTGTATCCTCAGTGACTCCATGAACATGATTGTGAAAGTTCAGACGGGGTACGTTCGAGAACAGTGGCTGGATGCAGTGATTAATTTCTGTGAGCGCACAGTTTCTTTTATTTTTGTGCCGGGACACGCGGGAGTCCGGGGTAATGAAAGAGCAGATAGGATGGCCGCCGACGCTGCTACTACGGCTGTTGGTGGAGCGATGGATCGGGCAGACATTTTGAATGCCCTACGTGAAAACTCACGAACAAATGACTTTACAAGTGACGATGACTCTTGTTCCATGATTAGAATAGAGAAACTTGGTTTGAAATGTGGTGTCGCTAGAAAGGAGAGATTTCGTGGGCGAAAAAGAATGATGGTCAATCAACAACGTACTGGGACTGTCAGTCAACGTGTAATGGCGGATACACTCAAGGAAAGATCTGAGCACCTATGGACTTGTCCGGAGTGCAATGACGATGATCCAACGACTAACATTAGATATTTAGTTACTTAGTTAGCTAGTTAGTTTGTTATTTATTTAGTTATTTTGTTAGATAGTTAGATAAATCGTTAGTTAGTTAATAGTTAGTTCTTTAGTTATATAGTTAGATAGTTAGTTAGTTAATTAGGTAGTTATTTAACCATTTGATCATATCTACCATAACGCGATTACTTGCTGTTTCAGTTTCCTACTGGTTGCTAACAGTCTTCAAAGTCAACAGCAGCCCTCATTTCTGACGAATCTGTAATTCAAACATAATTCTTTTACTCTAGACATAGAAAAAAGAATCATAATCTTCATTAATTTCATTTTCTCGTGCTTTTTCTTGTAAGGAGTTTAACATTTCAGACTGCTCCATTGCTTTCCTTCCCGACCCTGTGACTGTGCAAGATAGTCGATCTCTTGTCTCGTTACCTTGAACACCCATATTGCCAGAAACAAAAATGAAGAAGACTACGTTCCGAAAATAATATTTTACTTGAATAATAACAGTAAGTGCTCGTATTTAGAGTAATCTACACGTGAATAAGAACCTTAGCAATAAAGAACGTCAATGTTATCTACTTAGTAGTAGACTCCATTCCGTTATTCCCAGATGATAGTATTGTTGTTGTACTATAAGAAATATAATCTGTTATTCATGGCGATGATGACGTACACTGCACATATCTTACGTAATAGGCAGCTTTAGGTCTTCCCAGATGTTAGTGTTGTTGTTGTCGTGTTACTATAAATATACATGATGGATGTGACCAATCGAAGACCAATCGAATGTACAGTTTTCCACATTATGTATGCGCAATCAGAGACTCACTCTGAATGATAGCCTACTATCGTGTGCTGTTGTGTGTCTTTTTAGACATACGGACGGTGAACTATCTGCAATCTCTTTCTCCTTAGTCTTAATACAATTCCTGATCTACCCTCTCCACGAAACACGATCCATTGCATCCTGTTCTCAGTTTTCCTGTATCAATGCATGTATCATGCATATCGCGTTTGCATATGCCATTGTACCAAAGTAGAGATCGACTCTTGAGATTTATTCCCAGACTAATTCTCTAAAAAAAATAGATCTTTCTGTAAAGAAATAACGATCATCCGGGATTTGACCTCGGGAACTTTAGCACCCAAAGCAATAATCATTCCTCTAGACCAGTAGTTCTCAACCTTCCTAATACCGAGACCATTTCATACAGTTCCTCATGTTGTGGGGCCCCAAACCATAAAATAATTTTCGTTGCTACTTGTTTTCCGATGGTCTTAGGCGGCCATGTGAGAGGGTCGCTCGACCCACCCCCTATCCTCAATAGGGTCGCGACACACAGGTAGAAACCCGCTGCATACCAATGAGCCAGTCGATATATATCTATATCCTCTTCTTCAGCGTTCATTCTCAAACTCCCGCTGGATCTCTCTTGTAGCAGAACAATGATCCTACTAGATTTCCAGCAGGATGTAGTCCAGAGAATTGAAATGCGCTATGTTGCCGTTTTCTTTGCGCCAATAGCACTACGCATCGGTTCTCGAATATTCAGTGTGTACAGAATAACAAACCTCAGTAACCATGAGTAAAGTGGGTGATGAGGAATATTCCAAAAATGACATTTCAGAAATATATTTTACCATCATTTGATCATCTATATCTATATATAGAGATTTCTACATAACGCATTGGGAACACTGGCATCATTATATCAACACGACTCCGTGCATATTTAGAGTGCACCCATTGATCGGTTGTGCCCAGGGAATAAACATATATACCCGTTTAATTATTCTCTATATATCTCTGCTATTGAAGCAATACTACGATATTAATGGTTATATGAACAGATGATAAGAATTATTCAATAAGCTGTGATATCTGAGGCCCAATATGTCACGACGGTGCTGGAGGGGATAACTTATTTGTACAGAGAATGGTAGAAATTATAATAACATAAATGATATGAGAAAGTATGTACCCTCTAGAAAGATCTGACGATCATATAAGCAGCATACGACTGGTACTTTGAGCGAGCGAGACCGTCGTAGTATTGCAGACCTTACAACAGAGTTTATTAAGACCCCATTCGTTACGATTTTGATTATTGTTGGACGTTCGGTTGGTCACTATTAATATATACTTTGAATCGCGTTGTATACTTTTAGAATGAGATTTCAAGTATGTAAATAGTGAGAAAATAAAATCCCAAAAATAATTTTTAAAACGTAGCGAATGGGGTCCTAATTAACTCTGTTGGAATGTCTTTATGTGGAGAAGGCTATTCTTTGAATCTGTATATTCTTGGATGTCTGCTGTAACGAAGAGTAGAACATTGACGTAAGTGTCCTGTGTGCTGCGGCACTGGTTTACAAAACATTTAATGTTCACAGTAACACACATTGCTAACAATGTTCACAGTAACACACATTGCTAACAATGTTCACAGTAACACACAACATTCATAATGTTAACAGTATTACACACTGATCACGACCAGGTGTTGCCGTCGCCCGTATAAGAAGCAGAGAATAGCACAGCTGCGAAGTTTCATGTAAGTCACAAGAGACGACTGAGTAGATGTGAAGAGGAAGGATTGGTTGTACCATTGCTTGAAGGGTCAAAATGTGTGAAGTCGTGCTGAAGTTGAATGTATCAGGTCAACGACCCATATATAGCAAGCAAGCTGTAAACCATGACACAACATACTCCGTTCCCTGGACTATATCCTAGTCTTTGGCAAGAGTTGGATAACGTATGCAGAAGAAGAAGAAGATGCATTGCTCACAATGTTAATGTTAATATAATCATTATGACTAAGTGTCTTCTCCGCATCACGTAGGTTTACCTATACAAAAAGGCTAATTTTCACTATTTTGTGCTTATTTCTTAAAGAAAACTAGCAAGAAAGAAAGGGGGAAGGAGGTAGACTACTTTTCTTACTTGTGTCATATTGCTTTATGTTTTCTTCCGACTAGCTATCGATTTCTCTATGTTCCGACTAGCTATCGATTTCTCTATGTTCCTACTAGCTATCGATTTCTCTATGTTCCGACTAGCTATCGATTTCTCTATGTTCCGACTAGCTATCGATTTCTCTATGTTCCGACTAGCTATCGATTTCTCTATGTTCCGACTAGCTATCGATTTCTCTATGAACTTTCTGGATGTTGTCAAACATCTTGTTTTTGGTGAAACATAACCATACCACACAATGCAATGTTACACATAACCATATCACACATAACTATTTCACATAACCATACCACACAATGCAATGTTACACATAACCATACCACACAATGCAATGTTACACATAACCATATCACACATAACTATTTCACATAACCATAACACACATAACCATTTCACACATAAACATACCACACATAACCATACCACACAAAACAATGTTACGCATAACCATATCACACATAAACATAACACACATAACCATTTCACACATAAACATAACACACATAACCATATCACACATAAACATAACACACATAACCATGTCACACATAACCATGTCACACATAACCATGTCACACAAAACCATGTCACACAAAATCATATCACACATAACCATGTCACACATGTCCATATCATTCATAACCATATCACATATCATCTCACCACACACGACCATGCCACACACCATCACACCACACACGACCATGCCACACACCATCACACCACACACGACCATGCCACACACCATCACACCACACGTCACCATACCACACACTATCACACCACACATCACCATGTATTCCGATACATCATATTATTGAAACCGGTACAGGATACGAATGTTCACAAAAATAACTGCTCTAGATAGTGTGGAAGAACTTACAAAACTTAGCAAAACTATTCTAGATCGGACTAACAAGTCACAGAGCACAATTATAAATCTGCCATCAAACAACACAACGACAGTTAACATCAAACAACACAACGACAGATAGCAAACGTCAATTCAACCTTCATACCACCATTGTGTCATCAACATTACGCTACGTTTGTTTGTTTGTTTTTCGTTCGCTCCATTGTAACAATCACGGATATCCGTGCGATTTCCGCCGGGAGCGTGATTACGTTGTACCACCGTTATCCGCCTTGTAAACCTAGCACATCCGATTTCGGCATGCCTTGACAATTCGGGTGGGCTACCCTTAGCCTGTGACAGCCTCTATATCTGTCTCCAAGCACGCGTAGTGGAGACTCTTCGCCCAGACGATTTTTTGCTCTCGTCTAACTCGCACGAGGTGTTCCACTGTCTATGAACTTGCCTCGTGTAATTGGACATGCTGTGCCTGTGCCCATTGGGTACTGAACCGTTTCTCATCCGTGAGCCTGGTTCCTTAAGGGGAAGATCTCAACAGAGGAGTTGGACCCTGGCTCTTTCGCCCTCTTAGCCGAGGTGTCATTCACCGACATCGTGTACCCCTTGTCCAAGTTCGAGTCTCACACCACACGTTTGAGAGCAAGGCGTTCTCGAGCTGAGCGTCCTCGTCCCAATAGCGCCTGAGCCCATCAGGTACTGAACCCTTTCTCTCTTCAAGTGTATTTCCGGTGTAGGAAAACCAGACAGTAGAGTTGGGCCAGGGCTAAAACGTTGTCCCTTTTGTGCCTGAGCGCGTCGAGTACGGAACCCTTTCTCTTCGCCAGCATATTTCCGGTTTAGGAAGGCTCGACATTAGAGTTGGATTAGGTCTTCTTGCTTTACCAAACGCCATCGAATGGGTCTGGGTCTCTGCCAGTAAGAACACAGGTAACTAGAAGCTCGTCTCGAGCTGACGGAGCTTGTAGTTCCCCTTTCCTAGGAACTTTTCATTTTCTATTTGCAGTTCACGCTGCCCTCTAGCGCTGTTCTGCCCTTTCATTGTTTCATTGTGCTCGGAATGAAATATATTTGTCTCTCGCCATGCATCTACCTTTACGTGCATTTTACATTGGCCGCCCCTCCAATGTTCGGACTGGACTGACTAGCTTCACTGTATGTCGACAGTGTCGCTATATGTGGTGCTGCTGGTGGTGTCGGAGATATTGTCTGTCTCTTGTGCAGTCAAATCTATTTCCATCTGCTACCTCCACATTCTCGGACACGATCCCCAAATGATATGGCCAGAATCAGCACGAGCTGCTGTATTTCTGTTTCCAGGGTGTACCGCGTGGAGGTACATTTGGGATCTTGGTTATCTGCTAACCCTGGGTCCGCCTAGAGCAATGCGTTCCCTTTGCACCCCATTACGCTACGTGAAAACGTCAATTCAACCTTCATACCAACATTGTGTTATCAAGATTATGCTATGTGAAAAATCCAGGACAGGCGCCGTCGCTAATAAGCAAGAAATGTGCTAGGCGATGATAGTCGTGCTGTCTCATCTCAACCATTGACTAGGAAGTGGAGCACTTATGGGAAACCATGTATTATAATACTGATTTATAACTCATATTATGTCTAGGCCTACTATTTACATTTATATTTTCCAGCAATACTGTACAGACAAACATCGTTGGGTTGATGGTTACGACCTGAATAGGATACGATACCAATGTTTTTTTTTTTATATTTACATTTAGAGCTTTACTTTTGAAGCATCTGGATGTCATACGGTGTTATGTTGTTGTCTACCGGTTGTCATATGGTGTTGTTTACGGGATGTCCATAAATTACGTCAATAATTTGGGTGGGTGGGTGGAGGGGAGGGGGTCTGCAAATGTTTGAGAGTTATTGACAACGAAATGTGGTCCACACAGGTTGATGTCAATTTATATTTGCAAATCTACCGATAAAGTTGTTCGAATTTGAAAAACATGTGTCGAACAATAAAAACATACTACCCGGTAATTTATTTTATTTTGTATTCATTTGGCCGAAATATTTTTTGAAAAACGTAGAGGGTGATGATTACTACTTATTTGACATAATTAAGTAGGGTCCCATAATTCCCCCCGTCTCCTGACGGGGTGGGGGGGGGGAGTGTGCGGTAGATTTTCTCAGAATGATTCAAGTCTTCGAAATGTCGTCATGTTAAATACATTTTGATTGGTACAGCCTGATGCAGCCGCCTCTTTGCATCATAGTATGGCACGGCCCTGAAAAGAGGGGGGCAGTGTCGAAAATTTGATGTAATCATCTTCTGCTAGCGTAGTTTATCGGTAACCACTAAGCTGTTAGATCTAATCTTCTTCTTCTTCAACCATCATTCAAAAGCTTCCACTAGATCTTTCTTGTATCATGTAGGTCAATGTAAATCTACTGACAATGGTCCTGCTATATTGACAGCAGGATGATGTCCAGAGAATGGAAATACCGTTGTGCCGCCATTTTATTTGAAACAATGGTTCTGCACATCAGTCTTCGACCATATTACTGATGCAAAATACAAGAAATGGACCACGGTACTAAATGTGGTCTTTCAGGGAAGTAACTCATGTTTTATTTTGGTAAAATAGCTCATACAGAGTTATTGATCTGATTTCAACGTTTACACTAGTCAACAAATTTTCAAACATTTGTGGTACCAGACTTTCGATACATCATTTCTGATTGATTTTGTTATGCTGATTTCAAATATCGTAATGAAATTCCCCAATTTTTCTCGTTTTTATAATGAATTTAAACTTCAGCAAAATAAATTTCATGTATTCTTGTTTAATCTCTCTGATGAAGTTATTCTTTATACTTTAGCATTATAGAAATTGTTATTACAGATTAAATTAAGTGATATTCCACATTAAAATGTTAGAAAAAATAAAAATACAATTTAAAGTTCGCATGTAATGTTTCTAAAAGACATATTTGAACCACAACTGTCATTATTCAGTCGCTGTTCGAGTTCTCTTTGCTTGCTTCTTGTAGTCAATGTGTGAAGTGTCTCTTGTCACAGTCCAACAGTCATCAGCAATCATTAAATGACTCCAATTGTCTTAATTATTGTTTACGACTGACCATTCCGCAGTTTGACTTTAAAAAATCCAGGATAGAATCCAGAAAATGAATTTTTAAAGACATGCTGCAGCTAGACATAAGGAGATTTTCTACAATTTCTTTGCAATTATCAGATCTGTTGTTTCTAAGAAAATTGTCCGCCACTGACTTAATGCTCGCCATGCTTCTTTTTCCGTTCCATGCAACAAGCACAGAAACTCATCATCGTAAATACATTCTCGAATTTATGAACCAACAAATACTTTCTCTGTTATTTTAGCTTCCATTAGTCTTGATAATTTCTGAAGAGGTATTTGAAAGCATTAGCAGGTTTATCCATTGTCTTGACAAAGTTTTACATGAGACCCAGCTTAATGTGCAAGACTGACAACAAAATTTTGCTACTATCAACAAGTGCTGGGTTCTTAATGCCACGTTGTAATGACTGCCTGATTGGCTAATGTCTTCTGATATAATGGTCCTTGTGCACGGCTATCCCACTCATAGAGACAGTAACAGTACTTGATGTATCCATCCTGCAGTCCAAGCAAAAGAGCTACCACCTTTAGGTCCACACATAGTGATAAATGATGACGATTATAGTTTATACAATTCAAAAGTTGCTAAATGTTTGCATACGTTTCATTTATATGAAATGAATGACCAACTGAAATTAACAGTCAAACATTACCATTAATCAACAAAACAGCTTTAAGACTTGTCTTGGATGAATCAATGAATAGACTCCACTTTTCTGAGTTGTAATTGATATTGAGGGCTGCCATAATACTAGAAATGTTGTGGCACAAAGACAGCTCCCCCTTTTTAAAAAAAAAACTTAGTAAGCGGCTTCTGGCGATTCCTAAATACAGAAATTTTAACTTCTTCTGCGAGAATATTCCACTTGTGTAATCTGGAACCCAGAAACTCCGCCCTGCTCTTGGGTAAATTCAGATCTCTTACAAGATCATTCAATTCCCTTCGAGTCATTAATTGTGGTTTTGTAGATATTTTTTTTAGTTTATTCAAATTCTGGGTCTTTTGAGGTTGATTCGTCAACGGAAACAGCTGAAAATGATTCTGACACTTTGGGAACTGGTATGGCATCGCCGTGCGGTATCGGACGTATTGTAGAGTGGATGCTTGAATATTGTAAAGTCTATTATTTCTTCTTTGCTATTCCTTTCCCAATTGGAGGCGTGTCTATAACTGCCAAGGTACCGAGTTCTATCCCCGCCACAAGACATTTGAGTATTCAGACCGATCAAAAAGCAATGGCACATTACTGAACGTTTTTATATTTCCTAGAAAATCACTACAGCCCAAAAATACTGGGTTGATGGCTAGGTCCTGAATAGGATACGCTACCAATTTCCATTTTTAATTGGAGGCACCATTAAAAAGTAAAAGTTGTTGATATAATCAGCCGGCTCTCTTCAGTGGAACTGCTAATGGCATACCTTGCATTTTTGCCAGCCAATCACAGTTTAAGATGTGCAGCGCATTTATTGCAGCATATGTGTAGTGCTGCCCATCTCCTGTCTTAATCTCCTATCCTGCAGCCAAAATACAAGTCGTACGCTTTCTTAATCACTTTAGACATATTCCGTCTGTGTGATAGAAAAGTCACTTTACAACATATATAACAGAACTTATTCGCACTGTTGACAGATGTCCATGGGAGTTCTAACAAAGACACTTATGAGAAGGAAATGTGCAATACTAATACGGAATTTAATCAAAGATGGTAGAGTACACCCCTACACTTAGAGATACGATATTTATACACAAAAGTGATGTAATACCAAGAAGGATTGCATCATATGCTTCTAGTTACATTTTTATTGGTCAGAATCAATAATTCAGTCTAGCTCAACAGTTTCATCATATATACTTATATATATATATATATATATATATATATATATATATATATATATATATATATATATATATATATATATATATATATATATATATAGACGGTAATTTTACAAACAATTGTATATATCTAAAAATCTATGAAAATTTGTTAATATAATTTTCGAATTCAGCACCCGAAAATTAGTAAAGATCAACTTTTTTTTCATTACTGGTACAATATTGATGTTGACTGGTGTTATTTGGGTTTAATAAAAAAAAATGAAAACTCTAGGTTTCTAGAGAAATGGAAAAGAGCTTTTGGGGATCCAGTATTTATTCCGGAACATCTCGGGTTTAGAAAACGGTTTACACATGCAATATTTTCTCTACAACGAATTAGTGAAATGACAATATAATACAAACATCAAATGAATATTGCTTGTATGTATATCAAGGGAAACATTTCGACAACCAATAAAAAACTACTCTGGAGTTTTCTTGAAAATTATAGAATAAAAGAATAATTATTAGACTGTGTAAGTGCTAAGTAACATACACAAAGATAGTGAAAGTGCAAGACTTACAAGGTGGTTTTCAGTAACATCAGGAGTTAGACAGGGATGTGTCTTATCACCTTTATTGGTGATTATTTATATGGATGATGTTTTTAAAAAACCATCGAAGCACCACTAGACGCTGACGCTGACGAGCCAAATGACTTTATGGATCTTGTCTTTGCTGACGATCAGTGCCTACTCCCCAGTTCAAGTGAAGAGCTACAAAATCAATCACAAGATGAAAATCAATACAGAAAAAAACAGCAATGATGTACACAGGCACATAAGCCAATGAAATCGACATACAGATAATTGATCAATTACTAATGAAGAAATATAAATATCATAGGATCATTTTTACAGACGACGGAAGACTGGACAGAGAGATCGAGACAAGTATTTTTGAAAAGCAAACTGCGTAAATAGTTACATTGCACTAATCTTGAAAAATACTTCTATATGAATGGAAAACAAAAGGAAATCATAAATTCAGTCTTTGCTCCAAAACTGTGTTATCAGTGTCAGATAATGTCACTAACTAAAGAACAAGAGAGACAACGTACTACGTGTAAAATGGCATGTCAAAGTACAGCATCAAACAGAACAAGAAGAGATCACGTGAGAATGAAGAGATTACAAGAAGAGATCATGTGAGAATGAAGAGATTACAAGAAGAGATCATGTGAGAATGAAGAGATTACAAGAAGAGATCATGTGAGAATGAAGAGATTACAAGAAGTGTGTTCAAACAACGTCTGTAGTCAAATATATTGAAAAATAGAGACTGAAATGATTCGGCCAATCCATATTTGCCAGCGATAAGTGCTTACAATGTAAAAATGGAAACAGCAAGATACAGAGGAAGGCTAAGAAGAATGTGGATTGAAGGAGTTACCAACATTGTGATTCATCAAAGTAATATTACATATGAAGCGACCAAACGAATACCAATCGTCATTCAATTCTGCAACGTCTTACAGTAGTGTTTCCCAATGTGGGCCCACGCCCCAGAGGGTAGCAATTCGATTGTTGGGGCGGGGTCAATTCAGGGGGAAATTATTCCCTTACCTTTAGGTAATAATTTAACTTTTGAATATAAACACTATGTACATGTTACTTAGGGGCTAGGACATTCAAATTTTAGAAAGAGGTGAAGGCATGGTAAGTTTGAGAACCACTGCCATACAACAAATGCAGAGAGAAGACAATAAATAGATGTCAACACGCTCAGTCCTGGTAGACCTGCAGCAAACAATTCGGTACATACTGGAATGATATAGTTAACAGTTTAAAAATCGACTAAGTCAACGTTTTGACCCGAATGTCATTAATAACTACACAATACAGGACAAATGGAGAGTAAATAACCCACTTCCATCAATAATCCATAAAATATATAAACCATCGCGGTTATAGAAATACTACATTTGATGCAGCACCAGAGACAGACAATGATCTATATTTTCAACAATGCACATGAGGATAGAGAAATCGTTCCAGAGACAGTGTGTTATACAGGTACGCAACACAATAAGATAAGGTTGGTGGTAGGGAAAATGAATATGAAAATGCTGATGACAATGATGAGGAAATAATCCCTTTAGCTGTAGCCAGGTAACTCCTGACAGTCAATAGCCTTTATGACAAAAGCATAAATTCTTTCCAGTTGTGTAACTGAGGTGACACCTAAACTCATGTATAAATTATAATGTCATTTATAATTTTTTTAAATTATAATGTCTCAAATGTATGAATGTGTATCGGGGGTTTATGGATGCATGATTAGTCCCTGAGGGGAGACATTCCAGCGTGCTAGTATCCCAAGATTACCCAATCTTGCCAGGAGCACAACACACACTTCTGGGTTAATTATTTCGTCCCTTTTCTATCAGATTAGTTGAACTACACACAGCGATGTAACAACTAGCATTACCCTGTCACCTTGGAGTCTGTCACATCTAGCATTACCCTGTCACCTTGGAGTCTGTCACATCTAGCATTACCCTGTCACCTTGAAGTCTGTCACATCTAGCATTACCCTGTCACCTTGAAGTCTGTCACATCTAGCATTACCCTGTCACCTTGGAGTCTGTCACATTTAGCATTACCCTGTCACCTTGAAGTATGTCACATCTAGCATTACCCTGTCACCTTGGAGTCTGTCACTTCTAGTATTACCCTGTCACCTTGGAGTCTGTCACATCTAGCATTACCCTGTCACCGTGGAGTCTGTCACATCTAGCATTACCCTGTCACCTTGGAGTCTGTCACATCTAGCATTACCCTGTCACCTTGGAGTCTGTCACTTCTAGTATTACCCTGTCACCTTGGAGTCTGTCACATCTAGCATTACCCTGTCACCTTGGAGTCTGTCACATCTAGCATTACCCTGTCACCTTGGAGTCTGTCACATCTAGCATTACCCTGTCACCTTGGAGTCTGTCATTTCTAGTATTACCCTGTCACCTTGGAGTCTGTCACATCTAGCATTACCCTGTCACCTTGGAGTCTGTCACATCTAGCATTACCCTGTCACCTTGGAGTCTGTCACATCTAGCATTACCCTGTCACCTTGGAGTCTGTCACATCTAGCATTACCCTGACACGTTGGAGTCTGTCACATCTAGCATTACCCTGTCACCTTGGAGTCTGTCACATCTAGCATTACCCTGTCACCTTGTAGTCTGTCACAAAAGTGCAAAGATAAAATGTCTGGTCTGCTGGTCTTCATCTCTTCGTCATCCATGGGGAATATCGTCATCCATGGGGAATATCGTCATCCATGGGGAAAATCGTCATCCATGGGGAGTATCGTCATCCATGGGAAATATCGTCATCCATGAGGAATATTGTCATCCATGGGGAATATCGTCATCCATGGGGAGAATCGTCATCCGTGGGGAATATCGTCATCCATGGGGAGAATCGTCATCCATAGGGAATATCGTCATCCATGGGGAGAATCGTCATCCATGTGGAATATCGTCATCCATGGGGAATATCGTCATCCATGGGGAATATCGTAATCCATGGGGAATATCGTCATCCATGGAGAGTGTATGATAAATGACACAATTCTGAAATTTAAATAAGATATGACAAGGGCACTGATGATTTTTTTTCACAAGTGACAGATTGTCAGCCTTCCCGCAATTTTCCTTAGTCGTCTCCAATGTCATGCATGGAAATAAGACAGTGGCCATGTGCTTTGATCCCGGAATTAGAAGTGGGTTGTCCTGTTGTCAAACGGGCGGATGAGCTTGATAGTTCAGACCTCGGTTGTCAAACGGGCAAATGAGCTTGATAGTTCAGACCTCGGTTGTCAAACGGGCGGATGAGCTTGATATTTCAGACCTCGGTTGTCAAACGGGCGGATGAGCTTGATAGTTCTTCATCAAGTTATGTCTTTGTTGATGATGTTCTTAAGGAATACATATATCTGCCAGGATTTCTATCTTTCTATTCTAGGAATTAATATGGTAATTTTTCTTCTATCTTTGTTCTCAAATTCCTGCAGGCTAGCAGGATGTAGGCAGGAAAACGGAATGCGTTGTGACATGGTTTATAGATTAGCTGTGGTATCAGCACCTTTCGGACCGACATACCCGACTTCAACGTGGCTTCTGTCCAGCTATGTCCCTATATGAGATGGGACAGCCAAATTCACACTCAAACCTGCTTAGTCTCCTCCTACAACATGCATGAAAGGTAAATAGTGCTACTAATTTTTGTTCCCGTATCTGACCCCGGCAAAACACGGGCGTGCCCTCTACTAATTCTTTTGCTATAATTTGACTTTTAACTCCAGCATCTCTGAGGACTTCTATGTCAATTTTCTTTGTTGTTCATGGAATTTGCACCACTCTGCTGAGAAACCACTTCTCAGCAGCCTCCAGCTCTCTGGAGTACCTAATCCTTGTACCTAATTAATAAAAGTAATCTGAGTACAACTCAGACGATGACATCCCTTTTTTGTGCTGTGGGAACTCAAGCCCACTCAACTCCCATCTCAGTCTATACGAAGAAACAGCTTTTCTGGTACCAGTCATCGCTTGTTCACGCTTACACTAAGTCATCCAGTCATAAGTGAGCACGGTCCTACCAGAGATGGTTTGGATGACTGATCAATCTGTCAATCCACAAAACTTCTGTTTGAAATGTTACCGGTTTTTTTGTGTATGTGCTGATGGCCCGACTGTAGTCGGAGAGGCAAAGTGCGCATTTTAAACAACAAAAGTACCGTTTAATTTTCACCCCTGGCAGTTCAGAAATCAATGGCAACGTAGTTCATAAATCAAAGTAATGAACGTAAATTCTAGAAAATCAAATCTTGAATAGGGAATGCTCCCAACATTCTGATGATGTATAAACTTATATGGGAACTGATCTTATAATTTATTTTGAAACATCTTGGAACCTATCATCGATGCTAGATGTGGAACAGAAGTTAAAAGGAGAACATTAATTACATTAATGCAGAATAGATGTAACATTTTAAAATTATAATTTTTAGTTTATTTGTGATTTATTTAGATGTTAATATTTTTCTCACGTCGTTACTTTTAGCAATTAATATTCATCTTCTAATTTCTGTTCCACATCTAGCATCGAGATACGTTCCAAGATAAGTTGCAAAATAAGTTTCAAGATAAATTTCAAGATACGTTTCAAGATAAGTTTCAATATAAGTTTCAAGATAAGTTTCAAGATAAGTTCCAAGATAAGTTTCAAGATAAATTCCCAGATAAGTTTCAAGATAAGTTTCAATATAAGTTTCAAGATAAATTTCAAGATACGTTTCAAGATAAGTTTCAAAATAAGTTCCAAGATAAGTTTCAAGATAAGTTTCAAGATAAGTTTCAAGATAAGTTTCAAGATAAGTTCCAAGATAAGTTTCAAGATAAATTCCCAGATAAGTTTCAAGATAAGTTTCAATAAAAGTTTCAAGATAAATTTCAAGATACGTTTCAAGATAAGTTTCAAAATAAGTTCCAAGATAAGTTTCAAGATAAGTTTCAAGATAAGTTTCAAGATAAGTTTCAAGATAAGTTTCAAGATAAGTTTCAAGTTATTTTCAAGATACGTATAAAGATGAGTTTCACGATTAGCTCCAAGATAAGTTTCAAGAAAAATTTCAAGATAAGTTCCAAGATAAGTTTGAAGTAAAATTTCAACTAAAATTTCAATGTATGACTTTGAGATGTGGAAACATAAAAAAACTATGAATAATTTAATAGGAAGAGAAGAAATGGAACAAAAAATGTATGAAAAAACTATCACAAGAAATAGAAATCAAACAAATAAAAATATTTTGGATATATTAAAAAACATGATACCTTGTTGACGACCTTACCTGAGGGTTAGGTCGAGGAGAGACGAGAAAGAGGTAGATAGAGATACAATTGGGAGAGAAATTTCACGAGATGGTTAGGTTATAGTCTAGCAAAGTGCACCACCAAGGAAAGAGACAGGGAATGTTGGTGGTCTTTTGCAGCGAACCTTCGCTGAAGAGACTGCAATCGATGCTGATGAGCTTATTAATAACCAGTGGATTCATATTGTACTAACTTATGAGCTTATTAATAACCAGTGGATTCATATTGTACTAACTTATGAGCTTATTAATAACCAGTGGATTCATATTGTACTAACTTATGAGCTTATTAATAACCAGTGGATTCATATTGTACTAACTTATGAGCTTATTAATAACCAGTGGATTCATATTCTACTAACTTGCTTCCATAGGATCATTTCATTTAACCATTACGATATTTCATCTGTAGGGATTATATAAAGACAATCATTTATTCTTAGAGATTATATAATCATTTATTCTTAGAGATTATATAATCATTTATTCTTAGAGATTATATAGACAATCATTTATTCTTATGGCCCATGTCGTGTGGCGTTGGTTATCATGCCTTCTATTTGGTGTGCTGTCACTCATTTCCGATACCGACGTTCTCCCATGCCACAATGTTAGGTTATCAAGCATCTTCTCTCTAGATCTTCCCATACCTCTCTTGCTCTTTCGCACACATTTTTGTTATCTGGTAACGGGCACAAGCATCATGGAAGCCTGATTCTTCCCATGGTGTAACTTCTAAAATCAATACCCACTGTCTCTACCTCATACATCATGTGTTTTTTCCCCAGTGTTACCAAACCATTTAATTACAATCTTCAAAATTAGACACTTATTGTTCAACGTAGTTTCGCTGTCATGTCCTCAGACTTGTGTATTGATCGAATTTTCTAGACCAAGTGTTCTCAATCTGAAGCTCGCGTTCACATTGTGCTCTCTTACGGACATGAGCTAATGAAATTAGCTAAGGACATGAGCAAAGGATATGTGCTGAAGACATAAGCTAATGACATGAGCAAAGGATATGTGCTGAAGACATAAGCTAAGGACATCACGTTTAAAAATTATCCTGGGCAGTATTTGAGGTATATGCGAGTATGATTATGTGGGCGGTGCTCTCCGTCTGAAATAAATGTTGAGAACCCCTGCTCTAGATCAATGGTCTACAACGTGGGGCATATGCCACAATTGTGCCCGCTGATGCCTGAAAGTGAGCAAAAAGAAATATTTTGAAATTGTGGGTCACACACCTGTGCAGAGGTGTGGTATAGGGAGATAAATATTTGGATAATAACTATCATCCCAAGACAATCTAAATCAAACCTCTCTATACATGATCAATATTGGACTGAATGTTTAACAATTCATACCAAAAGTTGTGTAGTAGCATAAAAACATCATCAGTTGTTGTGTAGTAGCATAGCAAGTCATCAATAATTGTGTAATATCTGGAGCCCAAGACAACCTAAAGGAAACCGATCATGATCAATATGATACATTGATACATGATCCATGATCAATACAGGATACATGATCAATACTGGACTGAATGTTTAACCATTGATCGCCGAAGAATAATAATGTTTTAAATTCTGTTTATGCACCAGGAAGAGCCCCGCAAGAAGATTTGTTTCTAAAGAGGGTTACGGTCAAACCATTTGAAAACCATTGCTCGAGACTCTAGATGTAACTTTCTCAGTCTAATCGATTTGACCTAGACTGACTAATTTTTAACACAAAATAAATATCATAAATTACTGGTCAAATTTAAAAGCGTTCTGCAAGATTTGTATGGCCAAATATAAATGTGAGATATATAAATGTGAGATATATAAATGTGAGATATATAAATGTCGCCTTTTTAGGGTAATTGTACCGAGGTTAACACATTTTGGTTAAGTAAAATTTATTTCTTATGGTAAGGAACGCTGGTTTTAACTGTTTACGTTAAACCAATTTTGTTACATCTGAGCTTTTAATGATAAAAAAAATATCATAGGTTGGGGTTCTGGTAATCCAGTGACCACGGGTTCTGGAGTTTTCATTCTCTATGAATACGAAATGATGATGATGAAATATTTCCTTTAGCTGTGAGCTCTTATACGATATCTGACATAAGCATAGGTCCGCATCTCTTGAGTAACCAAAGTCAGCCTCGAACTCATACGTAACCTTTAGTTCATTTGTTAACCTTTCAGCTTTGAACAAATTCATTTCATTCATTCATGTTCCTTTTGCGCTGAAGTTAGCGCATAGGGCAGAGGTAAGATCTCTCCAATTCTGTCTGTTCAAAGCTATTCTGTGCAGTTCTTGGATAGTATGGATATTGATTGTTTTACTTTTTCTAAGTATTGTTCTTCTGAGTGTTTATTTTGGTCTACCCCTGGCTCTTTTGCCTGTAGGTATCCATTCAAGAGATTGGTGATGTATTCTGTTGTTGTCTGCGCGTAAGACATGCCCGATGTAGGACCAACGGCGTTTCCTGATAACATCTGTTATGAAATTATGATGTGTCTCTTCTCTGATTTTATCATTTGATTTGCATTCACTCCAATGGGTGTTAGTTATCCTACGAAGACATTTGTTCTCGAAACTCAGTAATTTCTTGTCTGAAGATAAAGAGCTTTTCCAGCTCTCACATCCATATAATAGCACCGGAATAGCGCAGGAATTAAATAAGCGCATATTCGTGCGTGTGCTGATTGACTTTGATCTCCAGATATTAGACAGTCTGTTAAAGGCACTTTGATGTTGTAATACACAGTTTGTCACAAAATAATTCATTTGAATGAAAAAAATGAACTGACTTCTGTTACACAAATCGGTCTGGACTTTACGATGTTAGTTGATTAATCCAACGATCGACGGAACGACCCAGACTTGATTAGAGAAACACCCTCCATCAACGGACGACACTACCGGAAGTCCTTTGAACAAATGCATATGCCTAAATAACATTTTTGTATTTCGATCCCGGTTGATCGTGTTTACGGTTA